>MJUT01028380.1:267702-299159 GCA_002080005.1 Gigantidas platifrons | reverse complement strand
CGTACCTGATGAAGGTTATTCCAGTAACGTACCTGATGAAGGTTATTCCAGTAACGTACCTGATGAAGGTTATTACAGTAACGTACCTGATGAAGGTTATTCCAAATACACACTAAATTTGATACCTACGTTTTTATTTTGTGTGTTATTGATGTTTATCATTATAGTGAATAATTTGTCAGCTATATTGTCACTACCAGATTTACTGGGGGAAAATAGCAATACATATCTAACGAACTGACCAGTGAAACCCGTGTCCTTGGTAGAAAAAAAGATCTTATCTGGAAATATTAATACTTGGGGTATCTACCACAATGGTGTTAGGCTAATGGACATTAGCTAGCGAAAGGGTTGAAGAAACGAAAAGGGTAACAAGACCATCCAGACATCCCGGTCCTACAAGGTAGCAATTAATACACACATCTTTTTTCCTGGACTGTCAATAATACAGCCAAATGTACCAATTTGAATTTTTGTATGAATCGGTCTGATACCTGATACAAAATTAAACATACATGCGTATGGTGGTGTCCACAAATATTGTGTTATGTTTTTTTTGTTTTGTTTGTCTTCGTCTTGTGTATTGTGTACCCAATGTTGACAGCTTCTCTGGATTGTCCATTCTTGATTGCCCCTTCGGTTTTCTCTAACGTTTATTTACAACAATCAATCTCCGTTTTGAATATATTAAGATTTAATACAAAACGACTAAAGAGTATGAAATATAATAATGAATAATAATAATAATACAAGATCACATGATAACTAATACAGTTACGCCCAAGAATGACATTAGTATATTCTGTATGTACATTTAACATCAAAATAAATATATAATTTTTAAAATAGCAATTTGATTTGAATATTTATTGAATTGTATTTGTATATTGTGTTTAATGTCATGCAGAAGGTATTATGCTGACTGTGTTAATGCCTTAGCCTGGCTGTAAAAGTAAACATCATCTTTTTAAAATAAAATAACAAAATTTCTAGTTCTGAACTCTTTGTTGTTCTCTTTGAAATTTGAAGAAAAAAAATAACGATTTCAACGCAAAATGGGTAATGCACAAAAGAAGTCTTTGAAAATATTAACTGAAACTGCTACAATACATGATAAATCTACGGTTTTAGCCTTTACATTTCCGTTGGCATTCATATTTGCTGCTGAAGTTGTTCCGGTTTCCTCCACATCCGGTATAATGGAACTTTCGACACATCTTGCTTTCTTTTTCGAAATAATATCTCACTGTATGGTCTGTACAATCTGTGTTACCGTAGGCTAATGGCTGCTCGCATCCTAGAACGATAAGTACATTTAGTATCTAACTCTCACAAACAAACAAAACAAACAAAGAAAAAGACAAAATAATCATAAACAAATATATTATTTTTAGTTGTAAGTGTCTGGCTAGACCTATACTATGACAATTTCGAATGTTTGCATTTGGCGAGCATGCAGTCATATGCGACAATCTAAGGTGTAATGTCGGGGAAAACAACCGGGGCAATTGCTTTGGGCGGGATATCCTTCGAGCACAATGCCATACTCCTACATATTGTGAGGTATTTGTATCAGATCTTTGGGTTCTCTTGTGTTTGTTTATGCTATGTTTAACTGGTGCTGTATCACAGTATCCGGCTTGTGATTTTTTGTGCTACTAATATTCCCCTGGGTACTGATGACAGTTCTACACCTATTGAAAAATGCCATGCTCCATTCACGCACATATAATACCTCTTATGTAGTTTTCGGAAAACGACGACGCGCAGGTTAACCGCCATTGCTTTCGGTCCCATAAAAATCTCAATATTTTTTCACTGACAGTGGAACGTCGTTGTCCCAGTCGTCATATTCCTTTCTAGTATCTGTATAATGTGTCTACAATGCATAATATATTTGCAGTGAAGTAACAAACAATCAATCAAATTGAATGTACAATTATTGGTGTATTTTTTTTTTCTTACAATGTATGTGTTAAATAATTTTAAAAATTCGTTTTTGAATATTAACAAAACAATTATTTTGAGACTGAAAAAAAGCAAGATATTGTGATAGTTAGTCAACTGTGTTGACATGGAAATACAACTACTAGTAAATCCACAGAAAACTATTAGCTAATGCGTGCGCATGCCAAATTAATATACTAAGTATATCTCGTTAAAGCGATAGTGTCTTCAATTTTAGGTTATTTTCTTCTGGTATGTTTTTGTGCAGTGAACTGATAGTTTAAACATTTAAAAGATAAAAAACAAAAACAAATTTAGGTAATAGGATGCGTATCGGTTGAAAATCGTCCTTTTATTCCTGCATTTTGTGTGTAATTCGTTTCCAATTTTCGCTATAAATAAGCATTAACTTATATGGGTATTGACCCAATTTAAGACCGATGACGTAAAATGGATGAAAAGGTCAGCGCGTGTAAATATGTAAAACATATTTTCATGTTTACGTCTATTTCTATAAGAATACAAGTATATCTGATAATTTTTTTTATTTATCATTATTTATCATGCATGTGTGCCCTATGTTGTTTCTGGTTGTTTTTATTCCTAATAAACCATTTTATGTTTCTTTTACTAACAGAATCAGTTAAAATTGACGTTTCCACCTTTTCTAAATCAATAAAAACTGTATATGTGTGATGTGGGACGACAGAGGCGGCAAGTCTGAGTGTCACATAAATATCGGAATATATTGTAGTGACAACCGAATGAATTTCCTGTGATGTTCTCACAAAAATAACGCCTGTAAAAGGTTTACATAATATTTTCAAAACGGTTTTTCAAATATTTAAGAAAAAAATAACAAAAATCGTAGACAATATGCGATTAAGCTAGAAAGCCCCATAACACAGTCTGTCATTTAATACCTTACTATTATCTTGCTAGACTTTATACATTATGAAGATATCATTCTATAAGCATCAAAAATTTCATACAGAACAAGATGTCCATTCGTGTATATATCTAAGAAAGGAGTTATGGTATTGGTGTTTAACACCACTTTCAACAATATTTCAGTTATATCGTCATCTAAGAAAGTAAAATACCAAATACAAATTAAATTATGCGTATAAAAGTCAATCAACCGCATCGGGTCAAACCAAAACTATAAAATTGACATTTGTTACTTCTCCACTTAGTCCGCAGCATTTAGGAGTAAGAACAAAGACTATGTGGTGTCTCTGAATCAGGATAATTTGTCCGACTGAGGCGATATGTCTATAGACTGACTAATGCTTCAGTGAACTAACACTATACAAATCAAAATAAGCGTGTTGGTCTAAGCACAAAGCGGACCTCATCATCATCGGATTGAAATTTTACCTGTTCTCGCCATGATATAGCTGAAAACTTGCTGAATTGAGGTTAAACAACAATCACTCACCCCTAACAATTAATCTTCATCGTTGTATTTTTCATAAAAATTGCATCGAAATCAAAAATATGTGAAAAATGTACTAATAACAAATACTGCAAAATTCAAAAATCGTATTCTTTCTTCAAAGTCAGACTAACGAAATGTATATCATATATGTTTGTATGAGTAATTTTCATTTAGGTACTAATTTGTATTTAATATATGTGGGAAAAGCAAACCAAATACTCTTTTTAATCAACGTATTTTTAATTTTGAATATGACGATTTGAGATGTATTCTGATGAAGTTGGAGCTATTCTTCTTGTGAGAATAATGCAATTGAACACAACTAAGTGTATTCAACTATGTTCAACTTACTATAGGAAGAAGATGAGGACCAGGATGAGGAGGAGCTACCACGCCTTTTTCCATGCTTTGTCTCCCACCAATGCATTCCTGCTCTCCATGGAGCCTCCTGATTCCAGGAGTGCCTACTCTTCTTACCTCCTTTTTTAGAACTCTTCCTCCCGCGTTTTCCAGATTTGTCCTTTCTGTTCCTTCCTGACAGCTTGTTCTGTAATTCTGATAGTTCCTTCAAATAAAACTTAATTTCGTTTTGTGATAATGCCGCTGTGTGCTTGTTCACTCCAAACACTGATCTTTTTTGTCTGTCCACGTTCGCACTGAGTACCAAACCAAAAGCACACAATGTCAAAAATACGAACTGTTTATCCATTTTTTTGGTTATTTTCTGAAATTGTATCAAATAATATTATTTATTTACTGATGTTTCTATATATTATTCCGTGATTTTTCAATAATTTTGAATGCACGAAAATAGTAACAATTGAGAATAAATAAAACGGTTGCGTCGAATTTCAACAATAACTGCTCAGCTGTATTTTAGTTGAAAGAAATATTTATTTAAAATAGGTCCGTGACATCATTCTTCACGTGGCAACATGAACACGTCCATTTAATGTCATTCCTTTAGACTACACGAATTGTAGCGTTCAAATTTACAAAATATACAACAGAAGAAATAGAGACGAAGTTATGAATAATTCATTGCTAAACATAATATTATATTTCGATATCATAAATATGTGTGAACAAATTGTTTTATGCATAATTATTAAATTTACATACATGTATATTTAAAAAAAAAATACTGATAAAATAAAGAAAGAAAGAAAGGTCACTTACTTTACTATGCAAGTTCAGACATACAAATCTACTTCATTCCACTGGTAAAATAAAATCTCCAGTAAAAAAAAAAACAAGCGAGAAGTGTGACCTAATTTGCATATTCAAATCACGTATTTGAATATTAAATTATGCATGTTTGTTGTTTGTCTGACAAATGATTTGTGGAAGTTTACGATATAAACCTTAATTAACAATTAATAATGTGTGTGTGTGTACGTAGCATGTGATGATCCCGTATGACACTTCATGTAACATTTGAATATATTTCAATTAATGATGAATTATGTTTGACCTTGACCTTACATACGTAACTGCACATTTATGTAGTTGCGACTTGCACAGATACATTTTTTATTTTTCGCTTTACACATTATGAGCTATTCTTACATGGCTTAATTTGTCATTCTAGCTATATATCCGTCTTGTGAAAGGATTTATTTTTTTAGGTATTTCATGGTCACATTATAAATGAAATGATACAAAGTTCTATAGACCTATTGATGCCCTATTATTAATGATATTTTTCTGTAAGGGAAGGATATACATATTTTTAACACATTTCCGGTTCCGCTCATATATATTATTTAGTATTTCTTTTCTTGATTTTTTTCACCCCCCCCCCCCCCCTTTTTCCCCACCAAATAATCAAAATGAATGTTTTGTGTATTGTATAGTTTACAGTTGTATGTAAGTAATGGCAGATTAAAATGAGACATTTGATTTATTCTATTTTTTTGCACATTTTTATTCTCTATTGTGTTCAACATCAGTCAGTCATCATTTTCATTCGAATACATTTTTGTCTTGTTGAATGATTCTACCAAATCAGAAGCTGAAAATTAAAAAAAAACAACAATATCAACCAATTTATATCAATCTTTATCACAATATGTTGTATTGAGCAATTATACTTGTTATATAGGAACTGTTTTAAATTTAACTCCTCATCAACATCATAAATATATGAACACGATCACGACGGTATCTCATTCCTTGTTTAAATATATATGTTTTATAAATCTATTTATCACGCCACGATATAGCTCAAATACTAATACAATTGGCGTAAGACACCAATCAATCAATCAATATATTTGTTTAGCACATTCTGTAGTCCTCTTCTTTTTAATAAGTGGAGAGACTGCATTCAAGATAATGATAATCGGAAAAGGAGCTAGTATGTTCATTCTAGTTAACTACTGGTTACGTTTATAGAAATGTACCTACCTCTCATGTTAAGATCTCTTTGACTTCTTTGATTTCCTAGAACGCTTTTTGGACTTTTTAGACTTGCTTGATTTTTTTGAAGATCTCTTTGAGGATTTCTTAGACGATTTTTTACTCTTGGATTTACTTCGTTTCCTTGACTTGCGAGATCTTGATTTAGGTTTCGATAACTTTGACTTCAGTGTTGAAATTTGTGCCATGATCTTAATTATTTCAGCAGGATTCATTTTTGAAGTGAGCTGATTGGAAGTAGGAGCTGCCCTTTTCTGTCTGTCGGCGCCATAAGCTATCACTATTAGAAGCGTCCATACAAACAGGACCAAAATCAGCTTATTCATAACTAAACAGATATTAACCCTGACCTTTACCTGTCAATATAATGTAGTAATTAAAAATGTATACTAACTAAAACTTTTATTTTCAAGTTCTAAGTGAAAACGAAAAATAGTTCTAAAGGAGGTCTTCATATCATATATACATGTATTAATTATTAAAAAAAAATATTCCCAAAAGGACACACCTATTTATTGGGAAAGGTAGGCCTAGAAGTTAAAGTGATCAAACGTATATTATACAACTCCTTTAGCTAATATAGTACAAGATCGTGTTAAGTTTATGCGGAGGTGTGCTCGAGTTGTGCCTTAAATAAAAAATATGCCAGACAATTTTCGCTCTGTGGTTTTCTATATCACCAAATCGGATCGATCCATCAAGGTCAAATGTAATCAATCAAAGAATACTTTCAAATTTCAGACAGAGGACTGGTTACTGATGATGGTTCCCAGAGCATATCCTCGTGACGCAGAGGGGATGTTCTTTCGAGTATAATATGGATTCATCCCTACCCTATTATCCATACTTTTCCTATTGCGGTCAAACGTCGTTGCATGCTCCGGTACACTATGTAATCTGATGTTTTCCTCATTATTGTCCTGAATAAGCATGACATATTTTCCGCTGTATTTTCAGCAATCGACAATCAATAAATCAGGGACCCTTGATGGTAATTGATTTGTATTCTTTAAATGACTTCGTATTGTACCTATTTTTTAGTTTAGCTTAATTTGACATATTTTAGTTTGAAGAATACATTTAGGGTTATGGTTATGGAGTTTAACGCCACTTTCAACAATATTTCAGTATTCGTGGATGTCTGTCTTATTGGTGGAAGAAACCGGAGTACGCGGAGAAAACCATCAACCTACCACAAGTCACTAACACATCTTATCACATAATATTGTATCGAGTACACCTCGCCATGAGCGGGATTCATACTCACAACATTAGCGGTGATAGGCACTGATTGCATAGGTAGTTATAAATTCAACTAACCCATAAATAAATGTACACGTGAGTGCAATCAAAATATCTCAATAATTAATAAATCAATAATATTCATTATCCGGTGTATGATTAATTATTGATTGATTGAATGTTTGGTGTACGTCACATCCTTAATTTGTGGTAGCTATAAAATGGCGACCATGGTTAGTGGTGCACGTGTAGAATAGATGAAGTAAAACTTAGTGATGAACATGTAGATGAAGTAAAACTCTCAAAATGAAAGTTTACCAGTGCCTTGCCCATGGCCGGTGGTTCTCTCCGGTTTCTTCCACTACTAAAACTGGTCGCCATGATATAGCTGAAATATTGCTGAAAGTGGCGTTTAACACCAAAAATCAAATCAAATCAAAATGAAACCAACTAACTTGTAAATTGGAATATACACATACAACATGAATGCATAATAATATCAAATTGTGTTTTATTCCGCCCATTAAACTACGTGTAATTTAACACCGCTACTGTTTATCATACCCCTACCACGCCAGTAAAGTAAGCGGTGATGTTTGTCTGTTTGTCTTTTTCTACGATTTTTAATGGATGTTGGAACTGTTCCGAAAATGTGCTATTTTGTGTATTTCATTTAACTTTATATATATTAAAACTCGGTACTTTAGGATATGAAAATTAAAAATAAGATTCTGAACAAAATGAAACAACTTATTAACTTACCGGTCACTGGTGCTCTTATATCAGTTCTTGCTGAAAGTGATCTTGTAATGCTTGAGACCAAAGAAAAATTAATTTATTCATTGCACACACAAGACTAAAAGTAACGGAAAAGATAGGTCATGTGCATCAAGGTTTTTGGCAGATTTAATAGACATGGGCATGCATGGAGTACATGTTTATGATGAATGATACATTAATACATGTTACCAGTGCAGTGTTGAACTTGATGTCCTGACAATCATATTTTAGTTTTGTAAAAAAACAAAACCTCATAATCTTGATGACATGCATTCAGTTTTTCTTTATCATAAGAATAGTTTATATGTCAACATGTACAGTTTCACTGTAACGAGTCTATCTAGAAATAAAATTACATAATATATTCTTAAAAAAGCAACATGTTAATTTATGCAACCACAGAGGTGCACCGTGATGTAGACTAGGGCATGGCTCATGGTGCACATCTGCTACATGTACATACATTGACATCCGGTAGCAAAATACAAGATCATCGTCATTGAATGGGAACGTGAACAGGTGTTATGAGTAAGCGTTAAAAGGCATCATAACACACCTTTATGAGTGATGGCGTATTACAAGGACAAATTTCCCTACCATTTCTACTCTATCACATTCTACTCATGCCATAAAAACTTCAATTCCGGTTCACCGCCCAACACCCTCTTTTTTTCCACACACACACACGCGCGCTACCACCTTTCATCTATGTACTGATATAACTGAAACATTAAAATGGTATTTAAATCGTGGCCGTGATCGTATGATATATTCAATCTCAACTTCTATGTTAAATGTTCTTTCCGTTAATATTAAATTGTATTTAGAAATGTTGTAAAACAATCTTTATTCTGTAAAACAACCTTGCTTTATTTAAATCATTATAAATGTAATTTTGTATTTCAATTAAAACTTAATTGCATTTGAAAATTATGGTTATGCTGTTAAAAAGTATGAACACAAACTGCAAGCTTGAACGTACGAGTTCCTTTTTTATTGCAACACATTTATAATTTTATATTATCCATCTTGTTTTTTAGCATTTCAAATTTTAGAAATTTTGTCAATTGTTTGTTGTATTCATAGACATTGTTTACCTATATGGGAATTAAGGCTTTCAACGATTGGTATTATTAGGATAGGAGATTGTAACCCGCCCAGAAAACATGGGATCATTATCGTGTGTTTTTATAACTGTCGCTGTCTACGCTTTTCTGTTCTTTTTTTTTGTTTTGTTTGATTTTGCATGTAGTGTTGTTGATTTTACCCAGTCACGAATACTCTGCGTTCGTCGTCTTAAAAAAATGAAATTTTGTTCTCATAAAACATTCACCTAAAATGAAACAAAGACATATAAATGACTTTTACTAACTTTTATAATCATAAAAAATATAGTAAAAGTAGCGCAGAATACTAATTTTCAACTTTACACTAGTCACATACTCTTTTACATTGTCGCTTAGATCTATAACGGTTTTCATTTCCTTTACAGCCACTGAACCAAAACTTTCGACACATCTTGCTTGCCGTTTCCCAATAGTAACGAATTACATAGTCTTTTTTACAGTATTTTCCTTGATTAATTTCAGCATGACAAGAACATTTTCTGCGACATTCTTTTCTTGAAACAAATCTATTTGGATTTCCCCGGCAACCATAATAACTAAATTCTGAACACTGTCCACGTGTGACATCAAAATACCACCTTTTCTGTCTTGAACGACATCGAATACCAGAACTTTTAGGGAAGGAACATTCTAGAATAAAATAATGTTTAACAGTTATCTTTGTTACTCAATTTTAAGATTAGCTAATCTGTATTCTCAGTCGTATTTTCTTGTGGTAAATGCCATTGTAGGGCCCCCGGTGTCCATTATTTCAAATCGTTATTAATTTGGAACGACTGCAAATTGTCCTCTATGTGGAAGTAGGTTTGCATTACGTTCGTTTTGTTTTCACAATGTGTATAAACTATTATAATACAGGTACCCACTAAGCACGCCATCCATGTTTTATTGTATTAATAGTGAAATGTATAGTGCTGTCTTTCTGATGTGTTTTATAGTGTATCTCAAGTGTTTACCGGACTGCACCTTATATTTGAGGGTTGGTGGCTTACTTGGGTTTTTTGCAATCAATAAAACTGACCTTAACCATCGAAGTAAAAGTTGTTGATAACGGCGGCAAAAACCCATATTCCTAATCATAATCCCCATGTAGACAAAAACAATTCCTGGCGGGATATCCGATATTATGAAACAACCCATATTTGCTTTGCTGCTATGTATAACATCGTCGATGGTTGGGCAGAACGATCAAATACACAAATTGTCCTTTAAGACGGACGTAAGGGAGTGTCACGTGTTTATACTACTGGCTTATCCTTAATCGGTAACATTACCTTTATTTTGTATTATATTAAACTGTGTTGTGACATTACACTTACCGTATGACAACACGTTGGCACCGGAATCTGTTTGACATAATACTACACAGCAAGATAGGAGCAAGCTTGGCAATATTAACTTCATTGTTTATCTGAAAGTTAATAACAAACGAACATTTCAAACTTTAGTGTACTGACGAAAATATATTGTCCTTGCTTTTTAAAAAAAGGCGATTTAGTAGAATCAGGTATACACTTTTTCATGCAATCTGTAAGATAAAGGTTATATTGTACAGCATTGAATTTAAAAGTACAAAAATAGATTCGTTCCATTCGAATGAGAAAGACAAACAAAGCACACCACGCTGTAAAGAAAATTTTCACAATTTATCAATACTAGTGCTACTATGGTGACAAATGGTTTACACTCGGCGATAAATGTATATGGGAAGAAATTGCTGTGAACGATTCTTATAAGCTGTAAAAAAAAAGGTTTCAAGATTTAGCCTAGATATCGTCAAAATAATACAAATAAATGATCTGGAGATTTATGTTGTCTGTTCTTTGATGTTCGGATTCTGATTACCCCTTTGATATCTGCAATCTATTCTTTCAATATTCCTTTGGAAGATAATAGCAGACAGGTGTGTAGCCACAGACATTATTTCATTATTACAATAATTTTAGAGTGTATGATTATGTTAATTATATCTATCCAATTTAGACTGAAACAGCTACATTTTAGGTCTGCTTCATACCTTGAACCTGATCTCGAAATTGACAGAGAGTGTCATTGAAGAACGAAGATTTACGACAGAAGAGATGATTTAAATTTTTCGATTGCGAAATTTCCATTTATATGTATCAACATTCTAGTAGCACCTGCATATGGAGTATATATATATCTCAGTTAATAAGATATTTCAGAGCTTATGGGTACTACCATGATTTCCTTAAAAATTAACCGTTACGGAATATCTGTGTCACAAATGACCACGGATGTGTTTTCTGTGTAGATCATTGTTTATCTTTTTGCCATTATAATTTTGCCCATTGTATTGACTGTTCTGCGGCTCATGGCTTTTTATTATCCATCTGATATCATCAATGTTTTCTCAATATATTGTAAGTCGACATAATTGTTTGTCACCTTCGATTTTCCCCAATATATTTCATGCATTGAATAAAACCACGATCTAAAAAAAAAAAAAAAAAAAAAAAAAAAAAACAACAACAAAAAACAGATGTTATTTGTTGACAAATTTTGCTGATATTGTCGCTCACAACCACAAATATCAACAAACCGAACACACCCTTCTCACGTCAAATCACTGAATACAAAAGGACTATTATATATGACGATGGAAATCCAGGTCCTGTCTTGCAGCAGGCACGACAATATGGCGACGCTAAACCGGTTAATGGGGTCCCAATCCTTCCCCCTCTTTATAATTCATGACTTGGTTTTATGATAATTTATTGTTTAAAACATAAAGAATGAAAATGTTTAAAGTATAAATCATGATTTTAAGTCACTACATTTATGACATTTAGTTATATCTACAAAACAATAACGTATTATAAGCAAGCTTAAGGCGCAGTTTAAATAAGAATATGGAAAACCTTTCTATAATATTCCGTATGTTAATCAAAATATTCAAATGTCTACAAACAGGAGATAGAAAGCAAAAATTTAAAATAAAAATCAAATTAAAATGTATTTCTTTTCTTTTGTTTACCAATAAATTTTATATAAAAACTCACCTTTTTGTAGCCTTTTTAAGAACAAGTTTTCATTTTAAGTCAATTGTCATTCATTTTGACAATAGTCACCACGAAACAAATCGTTTATACATCACATATACAAGATTGTATTGTTTGTGTGTCCAAAAACATTTAATTAGCATTAATTATAAAATTATGACAGTGAATTTAATTTTAAATCAGACCATTTAAAATGTAGACATTACAAACATTGGAATACAGGACAACACGAAGTACATTCTTTGATAATAAATACCATTTCTTTAAACAATGATTGAAATGTATGTGCTTAGTAGTCATGTGCATTGAAATGTTTAGAAAAAAAAGGAGACTGGCTGATGCTTATAAAATGTTAAGCAATATACGATCACTTTAAAAGTTCGATACAATTAAATGCATCCATTACAAAAACGTAGTTTGCATACAATTTTCCTGAGAGAAACGTAGAAATTTCAAAGGAATATTAAGTTTCATTTAACCGCATCGGTGGCGTAATGGTTGGTGTGCTCGCCTCGAGTGTGGTAGATCTTGGATTCGAGCTCCGGTCGGGTCAAACTAAAGACTATACAATTGGTATGTGTTGCTTCTCCACTAAGCACGCAGCATTTAAGAGAAAGAGCAAATACTGGTTGGCTCGGAATCAGAATAATGTGTCCGAGTGGAGTCACATGTCTATCTGCGGACTGTTGTTTCAGTGAGCTAGCACAAAAAAAATCCAACTCAGCGTGTTGGTCTAGTACATCATCTCATTGAAAATTAACTTGTTCTCGCCATGATATAGCTGAAAAATTGCTGAATTCGCGCTAAGCAACCATCACAAGTTCATTAAGAAATAAACTTTCAAATTTTCTTTGAGTAAAATCACTGGGTCGATATCTCTGCTGGTGGACTAATAGCCCTCGAGGGTATCATCCTCCCAGTAGTCAGTGCTTCGACACTGTCATGGTTCATTAGATATATTTATTTCTGAAATTTACAGTTCTTAACTAATGTGATTATTAATTAAAAAAAAACAACAAAAAAACCTAAGGTTCTCCTCCCTCAGGCATAGGTGACCGTTGCCGATTTTGGCTATCCTGTTTAGGCACTTTGGTTTTATTGCTCCCAAAACTTTAAATTATTGATGAAGGTTATTCCAGAAACGCGCCGTGCGCCCTAAATTTAATATCTACACTTTTATTAAATGACATAAGGAAATTATTCCATGGTAAATTCCTCACTGTAAACAAATACATCGAACAATAGTAAAATTGCGAATTAAAATATGACAAGACTGTGTCTAGATATTCATGATAATATATCAACATTCCGTTCGAAATACTAGTCTGTCCAATAATTAACCAGTTATCTTTTTTGACCGCGTCTAAACCGATGTCTGATTCCGTGGATATTATCACATAAATGTACTATAAAGAAGAAAATCAGCATTATTTATTAAACAGACTTTATTCAAGGGCTTCTCTGTAATAAATATGGACAATTGGCCAATTTGTTTTAATTTCAGCATCAGCTATATAGATGATAATTTGTCAGTGACGATTTCTCGTTTTGGTGAACACTTGCATCTCATCTATCCAAATGAGCTTGAAGTAAAGGAGACTATTGACACCAAAAGTCTCCTTCTTTTCTTGATTTTCTCACATTGGAATCGCTAACCGTTGCAAAATATCAATTTCTCAAATGGTAATGGATCTTTTCCCTTTTATGCACATTTTTGTCTGTCATCTATCACAGACAAAACTTGTACCGGACTATGAGTAACACGGTTGATATTTTACATGAAACATGAAGTGCTCACCCTTGACGAACACATGTGTTCACAGCCGGTGTTATGGTAGGTGACGTCCCTCTTTTAAGTTTTCTGTGTTGTGTTTTTGTTTTGTCTGTCTACGTTCTGCGTATTGTGCCAGGTATTACCTTTGTCTGCGGTGCATTCATTCTTGATTGCCTTTTTGGGTGTCTAACTTTTATTAAAAAATCTGTTCCAAATGCCATATCTAGAAACCTGTCTATTCGTTCTTCTATAAATATTCAAAACGCCATACGTATAATTGGCACATGCATTCATTCATATAAATCATTTAGATTTATAACTACATACAGACATACACTCGGCCGATATATTATGGAGTTGAATTTAAAATGTTAAACCTCGTAAACATTGTCACGAATAAGACAATTGTGTGTAATGTGTCATGTTTCTGTTGTAACGTTTTGCATTATATTTTTCATTTACGCGTGTATAATATACAATTATTGCCTTCATATGAGGTGACCATCGACAGTTATCAACTAGAGAGAGTAGCATCAAATTGTTCTTCTGATGAGTCTTATATGAGAGGCAGGCACATTGGTTCACCCCCGGTTTCTGCTGGGATTCATGTTGCTCATCTGTTCAGTTTGATGTGTTGTGTTTTTTGTAGTGCTTTGTTAGTTATGTGCTTAGTGTCTCTGGATCGTCCATTCTTGATTGCTCCTTCTGTTTTCTCTAATGTTTATTTATTGTATAAGTGAACGAGTTGTTGTTCATTAACACCGAAGAACCATTTTCAGCTGCATGTTTCACTGGGGTCATTTCCCATATACAGACGTTTGTTGAATGGATTAACTCTTTCATCATTTAAGCATCATGATTGTGTCGCCAATTTACGACTTCAATATATCAATGGGCTAAAATCATATACGATATGTCAAATAGTAATATTTCTACAAGTCTACAGCTTCTTTATTGCCAAAACAAATCATATAATCAATAGGGAAAGTTTCTGTCATAATCTAATCCGATAAGATTACATTTTTTGTGTGTTAAATCTGGATTTAAAACTGCTATATGATGCGGACAGTATAGACCACCTGGTCATGCCCCGTAATAGGTGTCCACTGCCAAGCTCCTTTCAAATTAAAGTCCATCATGTACATTTTTATTTTTCATTGGAATAGATAATCACTACAATCTATGGTCTCTTGAATAGTAATTATAAAAGCAAAATCTAATCTTGAAAATGAATGTATTTCATAGAAATAATTATTATAAATATTGTGTAGCAAATTATAATTCCGATACAAAATTAATTGACGGACTAACAAATAAGCAAATGGGATATTCATGTGTCTACATGGACTAATAGCCACAACCTATTGTGTGTTATTCCTGTTATTTTTTTATTTGAAAATAACCTGTATCTTTGCTATTTGAGCTATTACCTTTTGCTTATTTGCTGGTGAGTTATTATTATTATTATCTCGTAAGGCCTTGGTGGCTAAGTGGTTAATGTGGCTGATTTCTGTCCACAAGCTCAACGCGATTGATATGTGTAGAACTTCGATACCAACCTCAAGTTTTCAGTTCACAAGACGTCTACTTGAGACCGATGATTGAATCGATCACTTCGTTAAAATCTGTTCGGACTGTCCATCAATAAGTCTTTTAGTCACGATATAGCTGTAAAATTGCAGCAAGTGACGATAAATACCAATAACTCTATAACTCTAATCCTACTATCTCGTTATGTTCTCTAGTTACATTATATGGTGTATATATACACACAAAAAGTTAAGCACCCCCTGGTATATTAAAACATAATCAGGTAGACTAAGTTAAGCACCCCCTGGTATATTAAAACATAATCAGGTACACTAAGTTAAGCACCCCCTGGTATATTAAAACATAATAAGTTAGACTAAGTTTAAATTCTAATATTTATATTGATTATAGCAAGAACAATGTTCCATTCAAAAGAAGTGCTCACACAGGTGTGACAATTAAGTCTAATATCGACTAGTGATGTATGTGAACCATACCTGTCACGCATTACTCAAAATTCAGTATGTTCACGCTTCGAACTTGGGTATTTAAGTCCGGTGTTTTACAAAATGTATTTATTCTCAGTAAGCATGGTACGAAGGCAAATATCAGAAGCACAAAGATGGCAAGCAATCGGCATGCATACAACAGGGATGTCCTTCAAAGCTATTGGACGTCAAATGGGCTACCACTATACTGTAGTCAGCCGACTGGTGAGAAAACACACAAACCAACAATGTGGAAGATCCGGCAGACCACGGGTAACATCTGATTTAGATGACAGGGCATTGCAGCGTTTGGTTAGATGGATGTCATTCGCAACCAGTTCCGTACTCAAACAACACTGGCTGCCCAATAGACGTCTGTCAACAAGAACAGTTAGAAACCGTCTGCAATCAGCGAGACTTAAGTCAAGGAGAGTCATTAAACGTCCACTTTTGGCATACCGACATCGACGAACACGTTTGGCATGGTGTTTAGTACGACGTGGTTGGAATTTAAGGACATGACGTAAGATCCATTGGTCAGACGAGAGCCGGTTTCTGCTTCATGTAACCGACTGCAACATGAGGGTTTGGAGACACAAAAATACTGCCTATACCCTAAGGAACATCCAGCCAACTGTCCCTTACGGTGGACGCTCAGTAATGGTTTGGGGGTGTATCTCTCATGACTGCAAGCTGGATTTAAACACCATACAAAGCAACCTAGCTGTGATCAGTACCCCAGAGACGTCTTGCAACCAGTTGTTGTCCCCATTTCGACAACCACCCACTAGCTACAAGGCCTGTGTATGTGGATGACAACGTCAGGCTTCATCGTCCAAGAGCAGTAACCACCGACCTCCAAAGCGAAGCCGTGACGTCTGTTCCTTGGCCAGCCATGAGCCCGGATTTGAATCCCATAGAGCATATTTGGAACATGTTAGGCCGTCGTATACAGGCACGGGAACCTCCTGTGCAAAACATTCGTCAGTTGGAAGCAGCATTGCATCGGTAATGGCAGCACCTATCACAATAGGACATCCGACGTCTAACTGGAGAGATGAGACGCAGGGTTGAGGCCGCCATCCAAGCACGTGGGGTTATACCCGGTACTGAACTTTGAAAAATAGATGTCGTCAAGTGATTCATAAGTGACGTTCTGAAAGTGAAATGACAATCTTATCGTGCTTCATGAAATGTGAAGGTCAATACTTAAAATTGACATGTTTTACTGCAAAAACTGGCCTTGTGATATTGTGATTAAATATTCATTAAATTAACATTGTTATTGATTTTGTTTTTTGGTGGTTCCTTACAGCCAATGTAATGTCTTAACAGGTCATCATTGCGCTCTTGAGATTATCTGTTTATTGATCTCGTGATACTTGTCGTATCATTTGTCATTTCAAAAAATCATGGGGGTGCTTAACTTTTTTCTTTGTGTGTATATATAGTAACTAATGCATACTATTGGTTGCCATAATTTTCGAAATAAAGATTTACTTATATCAGATGTAATTTTCCTCACTTAATAATGTATATCACTACCGAAAAATTATTGTCTCACTACGAATAGACAGTTACGAGAGTTCTGTGACGCCATTTCGACAGACAGTGATTTCTAGTTTCATTAATCAATTTGGTGTTTACTACACTTTCAAAAACAAATGAATTGTACCTAAAAGTATCTAACAGTTGAACGATTCGAAAAAAAAAATAGCCCCGCTTTTCTATAGCGGCTACGTGTTGATATACCGTATATTGCATCGTGTTCATTTTGTTGGTTCTATTCGATTTCCACATGTAAAATCTATTGTCTATATGATAAACACTTCTATTACATGTACCTGTGAAGCGTATGAGAAGCTGGCTCGGTGGTGTAATGGTTAGCATGCTTGCCTAAGGTGCGGTGGATCATGGGTTACATAGCAGGCCGCGTCAATCTAAAGACTATACAATTTATATTTGTTGCTTCACTGCTGAACACGCAACATAACAGAGTAAGAACAATGACTTGTTTGCTCGGCTTTAGTATAATATATCCGAGTACAGCGATATATTTACCAGTGAACTGGTGCTATGATATCACAAGAAAGCGCATTCGTCTAGATTAATTACACATCATTGTTCTGGTCATGATATAGCTGAAGCAAACGCACAATCACTAATGGTTATGGGATATTGGTGATTAACATCACTTTCAACAATGCATCACATATATCTTTGTATTATTGGTGGAGGAAACCAGAGTATCAAGAAAAATCTACCAACACCCACAGGTCACTGACAGACTTTATGTATCAGATAAAGTTGTAGAGTACACCTCGCCATGAGTTGGAATCGAACTCACCGATTTAGTGGTGATAGGCAATGATAACATTGGTAAATGGAAATCCAAGTGTTATACGACATGGTCGCGACGTGCACTTGTACGTTTTCAGAGTTCACATCTTTCTGAGATATTGCTAGATGTAGTGGTGTACAAAGTGACATTCACGTTGTTTTAAAATGAGGACCATTACTGAAGGAGACATATTACAATTTAATGATCTGTTACTTGTATTACATTACGTCCTTTGTCGTTTGATGTTGTTTTGTCTTTCGTTTGTTTTGTTTTTAGTTTTGTTAACATTCGTATTATTAATCTGCATTTCCTAATTAGTTTCTGAGTTTTACTTTTTCTGTGCCGGGTTGTTTTTTTTTACACACCTAGTGAAGATATTAATATATGCATTATTTCTATCGATTGTCAAAGCTAAAACTTGAATCTGATTCATTCCATTCTATATTTAGGTTCATTATTCTGCTGTATGATAATGAGTCTCCAGTAATTTCGCTTTGTACATGTGTCGCGAATTTAGAGGAGGTCTACTGATATTATCTATATGTAGAACAATAAATAAAGAAGTGTATGTTTAGAAAAAATGTGATTCTGATTTATTTATAGAAATGTAAATTACCAAATGTAAAAATAATTTAATTCTAGTTTGAAACTTTTTTTTTATTTAACGCCCATGTACATCCAGGAAGCCATGTCTGTGAAGCCAGGTGTAATAAAACTCTGTGTTGTTGTTACATATAACGGATTGTTACGTGAATTCCCAAACGATGATTGAGTACCACGTGAATTCCCAAACGATGACCGAGTACCACTTCCGAAAAGTGAATTTCCTTGGCCAAAATTATGATTGCTAGATTGAATTGCACTATTTCCATTTGGTTGTGTTTGTGGGTTCATAACACCAGCAACTCCTGATGGCGATTGACCCGAAGCAATTTTATTGTTGTTATTGTGTTGTTGTTCCATTCCTGTCGCTCCAGCTGAGTTCATTGTTCGCATTCCCATTGCAGAGTTCCCCATGTTTCCCGGGTTTGCAACTTCTTGTTGTGAAAGCATCGGAGCATTAACTTTAGCCATTCCTCCATGATTCAATGATGATCCCATGGGATTAATTCCAGAACTCTGAATGCCAGTACTACCCATAGCTGCCATTCCCGTATTTTGCATACCTCCCTGACCAGTGCCACCACCATCTTGTCCTGCATTCTTCATTGCGCCAAGTGGAAAATTGCCTGTACTTCCCATTCCCGATTTTCCCATACCTTGATTTCCCATGCTTCCCATTCCTTGATTTCCCATACCTTGATTTCCCATTCCTTGATTTCCCATACCTTGATTTCCCATACCTTTATTTCCCATTCCTTGATTTCCCATTCCTCTCGTTCCTTGATTTCTCATACTTCCCATTCCTCCCATTCCTTGATTGCCCATACCTGGATTTCCCATATTTCTCATTCCTTGATTACCCATTCCTGGATTTCCCATACCCATATTTCCCATTCCTGGATTTCCCATACCCATATTTCCCATTCCTGGATTTCCCATACCCATATTTCCCATTCCTTGATTTTCCATGCCGTGCATTCCCATATTGTTCATGCCAACTCCATGCATATTTCCTGGCGACATTTGTCCATTGGAAAATCCCCTTCCATTACTACCACTATTCCAGCCCATTCCCCTTTGTTGCATCATTAAATGAGGAAATTCTCCCATCATATCCAATAGTTCTAATTCTCTGACTCTGCAAATACTCATGCACTGTTGCATACTATTAAATCTATTACCATTACCACCACAACCAGTGAACATAAATGGCTGGCACGTTTCACCCACAAATGCATATTTCTGTACCTCCAATTCGCAGTTTATGCCGCCACTTCCAGATCCTTCGTTAAGTGGCTGTTTACATCGACATTCCTTGTTGCACTCCATCGCTGTCATAAAACCTTGATAGTGACATCCTCGACCCCTAATACAACCACCGTTGGCGGAGTTAAAAAACCATCTCTGAACAAACATTCCAAAGCACATTCCAATTTGTGGCATATCGAAACAGTCTAAAATAATAAAAGGTTTGAGAATGTATAGCATAAAACAAGATTGAAATTAGTATTTCAATTAATACTTTTAGAACAAAATTATCTGGATTTTAAGAATAAGGATGCCTATTGCTGTTCGTCAATTCACATTCAAGCTGATTTAGTTAGTAATGCATACAACTCATACCATAACTCAGAGTGGACACGAGACGACATATCAGAGCTTGCGACTTTTTATTTACATTTGACTATAAGCGTAATTCATGAAGGTTATTTCATGAATATGTCGCGCTTGCTAATTTAGATATGGACATTTTTTCAACAGATCATATTGAACAGCTAACCGACAAAATATATATTTGTTTGAGCGACTCTTTTATAAAATCAGACAGTGCCAAGGCACTATGAAATGTTTACTTCCTGTTCGAAGCGTTTTATTAAAAGTACAGAAGAAAATAAAACAAAATGCCTTGATAATTTAATACAGTACAGATGTCTGGTATGGTTCATCGCATTATTTTATGCAATTTGGCGATATAAATTGATCTCGCCATTGTATAACTGAAACAAATATTTTATTTCGTTTAATATATATTCACATATATTGCAAACTTGTGTTTTTCCTCTGTATAATTATGTGACTGTAGCTAGCACAATCTCCTGAAAACAACAGTGTATCGAAATAGAACCAGTATGTATAGTATTACAAAGACATATCTACGTAGTGTGGACTATGATGATATAAACAACAAACCAAGAAACTTTCTGGCAGTTTCTTAATTGGTCATCCATGTTGGAAGCTAACCTCAACACCCCTTATTCAGCCTTCTAAACAATACTTGCCCATTTATTAATTGTTAACTTATTCTCGTTCAGCCTGTCATTGTAGTTTTCTCGTAATAATATTCGTCATGAAAATGGCATGGTTATTAAAAGCTGCACCACTGCAATTGCCAAGAAATGGTAAAACTCCAGAATTATTGTTATATGTCTTCTTATTGAAGGCATGTGTTAATTGGCAAGAGGAAATTGTTCGTTCTGGAGCCAAAATAACCTTCTGATGAACACCTTTAATACCAAACTAACGAAATGTTACAATATTAAAAATGTTACATACTTCTATCCATTTTACCGGTCGGTACTTTTGCTGCAGGTCTTACAGATTTCTTTGCACCCTGTGCATCTATCGCTCTTGTGTACAGCGAAACACATACCGCCAGGATAAACCACTGCATTCTGCAGTAGAGAAATATCATACATTTATTAAATATATTATTGTGGTAGTGTTGTTATGATCAATTTAAACATTGAACTGCAGTACTAATAAATTAACATTATTTTGTGATATCAGATTTCTCTGCTTTATGTTAAGGGCCGTTGTGGTAGTGATCGCATGGATTTACAAGTACCTGTGCAATCAGTGCTTATCAACACTAACATTGTGAGTTCGAATTCTGCTCATGGCGAGGTGCGCTCGATAGAACATTATGTGATAAAATTTAATACTGTCTTACGACAGATCGGTGGTTTTCCCCGGGAACTCCACCAATAAAACCAATAAATCAACATTGGTAAGGAAATTCATCCAAACAAATTAAGATGATGATCGCACCTGATGAATATTATTTCAAAAACACTGCACCAGAAACGTGTCGTGCGCACTGAATTTGATATCTACGTTTATATTTAGAAACAATTGTCAACAAGTCTTCTAGCAATGTCATAATGTCCATCCTGTCACAGTCATCGGGACGTTTACAATGAAATAAATATAAATGTGTAACTCAAACAGGACAGTGAGTGTTAAACAGCTCCTTGTGTAAATTGATGCTAATGTTTAAACTGCAATTTTGAAATTAGAACGAAGACAAGCAAAACAAAAAACACAACGCAAAAAAATAAAAAGATAACCAACACATTTTCCAAAGACAAAGCAAAAAGCTGAAGTGAACTCAGGTGCCTCCGAATGTTTAGCTGTTAAGAATATGTTTTCTGGTATAAATTAGCTAATAATAATTCATGTTTATATGGAAATTCATCCATGTTTTCCGTATCGCTGAAATCGATGGCAATAACGAACACTTTCCTCTTTCTTTGTCATATGAAACACATAAACATAACTGTAATGGGGAAACAAAATTGTACATCAACCAAAAGGAAAGAGGAAAGAAGTAGCCATATTGAGGAATGTATTGGCCAAAGCCATTAAACACGCTAGAATGTTTTGCATTTTAATAAACTTAGCGTTGTAAAATCGTTTTCACTAACTTGTCTGTAAACTGAAATATATTTCTACAAATATGTTTTCCTTCAATATCCAAAAGATTCTAACAAAATAGAAGTGATAGTTGTATACTATGTTAAAAAATTGACAGGTTTTAGCCATTTTTATAAATGAAGTGTAAAACTTACCTTTAATTACTCAGTTTGGCTCGTTTTACATTTCTATATCCGTGCTTCGTCCTGTCTACATCATGACTTTTTGATTGGTGTCTTGTCAGTAATTGCCATGTCACTGAATACTAATACTTTATGTGGTTATTTTTTTTTTAATTATTAAAATGTTTTAACGTGATCCTCCAAATCAATTTTTATTTCGTTTACGATAATCGTTGGTTAGTTTGTTTACTGAGTGGAGTGAGGGTTATAATGTTTAATGTCACTTTCAACAATATTACAGTTGCATTTCTGAGTGAGAAATATACAATGAAGTATGTTTAGATTGGGCAATCTTTAGACTGTTTTTTTTTGTCAGGAGTGAGTGAGTAAATGAATGTTGTCTTAACGTAAAATGAGATATATCGTATCATGGTGAGAACAAGCTACATAACGATGGGATGATAAAAATGTCCACTTTGTCCGAGACCAACACGCTGAGTTGGATGTGCATTGTCGTAGCTCACTGAAACAACAGGTCACGGTTGACATGTCGCTCCACTCGGACACAGTACCCTGATTCCAAGCCAACCTTTCTCCTCAATGTTGTGTGCTTTGAGGAGAAGCAACACGTACCAATTCTGTAGTCATTGGTTTGACCTAACCGGGACTCGAACCCACGGGTTACCACACTCTAAGCAATCGCGCTAACCAATACATCACCTATGCGGTTTATGGGCAATTTATACCGACAATTCAAAATCATTTAATAATGTTACCACCCATTTCCGGGTTGTTTTTTCATCTAAATTATATCCTTTGACAATTAAAATTAATATTTTGTATGCTTGCAATAAAACAGTTGATATCGTTTTCATTAAAAAAACAATATATACATAACAAGAAATATTTAATAACAAAAAATCTAAAATCACAGTCACTCTTGATATATTGGGTTGTGCATGTTGTGTAAAACGCCATATCAGATTTCAGAGTTCGTAAATGCAAATTGATGTTCCATTTTCATTTAAAACAATAATTTCATTTCTGGCGTCATTGAAAACAATATCACAAGGATGTATGATCCCATCGTTTTCTTGTAGAATTTCCCCTTGATATTGCCCGTTATGGGATAGTTTAATAACATTATTAGAGGAATACCCAGCAACATACAACGACCCACGTTTGTCTAGCGCTAGCCCGCTAGGGCATTGTAATAGTCCAGTATTGTGGTAAATAAACCGACGCGGCCCATTAATTTGTTCGCAGTGAATTTCATCGTACTTCCCATTGGTCCAGTATACACAGTTACTTTTGTCCGTTGTTACATACCAAGGATCGTATTTTGTGTTTATTGTAATGACAACATTTCCCGTCAGATCCATAACGCTAAGTTTCCGGACATCGTTATGGACCACCATTTTATCACAAAATGCAGAGACTGCTTTTAGGCTTCCTCCAGACTTCTTGTACTGCTTAGCCATGAACTTGCTGATTTTTAGTTGTTGGAAACCTTTAATTCCCGATGTAAGTAGAGCAAACTTTGGATTATTTAAAACGGTAACATCATTGACAATATTATCAAATTCAAGAGTGTCCCATTGCTGGCTTTCTGGATCGAAAACATAACCATGATTTCCATACAATTCTACAAGAAAGAGTCGATTATCTGGCAGGAGACAACATCTTACACATTTAACATCATGGCCAAATATTGAAGTTTGGAAAATCTTTCGTCTTGAATTAGGATCATGAGACATTTTTTTGTCATATTATCTGAAATATTAGAACACATTAAGCTAGTTTCATTAATTGACACACAGAAATAATTCTCAGATTTCAATCTCGCAAACAAGCCATATCTAATACAGAAGGTATGTTGTTATATGTTGGGACATCAACAAAAATGTGGCAAGTGTGGCAACAATCCCCAACTGATGACTCTATCTCCAACTGATGATGATCTATATTATAACCAGATACAACCAACATTGCTCAACCGTTTAATCATTGTATTAACACCAGCAAGATATGCCACCTTCGAGTTTCATATGATATTTTGATAATCAATCGTCTTTATGGAGGGGTGTTAGTGAGTGGATATACCACGCTTCTTGCACATAAACATGCGAAAAGACAATACGCAGCAACGATTAATGTACAACTATGGTAATGAGTTGTTGTTATCACTGTGTGAGGAAAATTATTGTAGCAATCAAAACATTATCCCATAGGTTCATTTCTACCCCGCCCTTTTTCTCTACATGAGTTTGTATTTGTAATCTTGTACTCATCATTAATATAGATGAAAATACCTGCTCCCCTGAGACTTAGTAAGAATAAATACATGAAAGTGAGATTGAATGCTTTAGCTTATGTATTTTTTCTCCGATAAGTTTATATACTACCTCAAATGAGATTAGGAAAAGATCAGCGAGGAGAGGAACACAGTTTGTTCCCATGTAGATGATTTGTTGAACAATGTGGTCTCCGAACTCGATAGAAATGCTATCAATAAAGAACTCGAACACCGGTTTTCGGTGAAATTAGTGTTGCTCATCTTTTTAGTGTTCTGTGTTGTACTTTGTATTTTTCTTTCTTGTCTTCGTCGTGTGTTTTGTGTGCCCAATATTTTCAGTGTCTCTGGATTGTTCATTCTTGATTGCCGTTTCCCGTTTTCTCTACAGTTTATATACTGATGACTTCATTTTGCGTATATAAAATACAAGCCAAGTTTAACTCCTATCTGTTGTTAAAGAGAAGCTAATTATAGCAATGAACAACTTTTTAACAGTCAATAAGTATTGCTCCATGGGAAGTAAACATCTTGAATTTGTCAAAGCGAAAATAACTGTTTCGCCCGATATCTTTGCTTGCTGACATGTCATCGAGTTTGAGCCAATACCAATTGATACACACCGAATGAAGTATACTAATACTGATTAAACAGTCGTATCGATGGTTTAAATGGATAGTAAGATCGAGCGCTGGTCGGGTAAATCCAATAAAATTACACATAATTTATACCTCTGCAAATTATCGTCTGTGAAACACGTTGGTAGAATGACTTGAATAAAGTTAATAATTATCTATGCAGATTTAGCAAGCACATTTTGATTGTTGTTTTTCCCCTCTTGTTTCAAATATGTCTTCCAAATATCCCTCGGTATAATTTCCCCTTTGTTGCTTATGTCAGATATTTAAGGACAATATATTTCAGAGATAAGTATGTACCTCTGGGTACATATAGGTTTAGATTGGTTGTCTGGTAGTGTATTGGACATTTGTTTCTTGTTGTTGTTGTAAAATGTGAATGGTTTTAATTTGGTTTTCCAACTGATTGTGGAGGCTCACTACTGCAGAATAGAAACCTAAAGAAACAAATGCAAATCTGGTGTGTTAATTTAATAATGGAATGCCTATTATTAATGGGATAAGAAGTGTTCATTTTAATGTCTGGTTTTGTGGAAGTTCGAGATTATATTATTTTGTTTTGAATTCGTATTTCGTATATGAACACGTTACATGTACATTTGCACGAGAAGCCCTTCTCACTTTGGTACTTTGCCTAATTATATTTGGGAGAAAAACATATCTTACCGTCATTTGGTGTTAGTCCTACCACTACGTCCACACTGTTAGCTTACTTCCCAGATGAAGGTGATAATCAATATCCCATAGACAAGTAGACTCTAAACATAATAAACATACTTTTTCGCCAAACAAACAAATAAGATAACAGCTTGATTATTCCCTATAAATAAGAACTAAGCCACACCATACATAACACAGAAGTTTTAAGTAACTTTTATCATTGTTTGTTTTACATAGACTACATAGGTATTTACATTATGTTAGAGTGTTGTGGGATTATTTATTATGTGTAATGTACGTATTTACCCCCTTGATATCTTCAAACTTTGCTTTTAAAAAATAGTTGCATTATGGGAAACATATATTTCAATATTTTTGCTTGGTAAAGATGCACATTTTGTGGACGATATGTGTGTGGGGTGCAATTTTCCTGACAGTCCGCTTTCTGTACGAGAGTTATGACGCAAATATATACAATATATCAGTATGAAATGTACATTGTCCGATAAAATAAAAATTTGTATGAGATTTAGAAACAGGTGGAAAAGCGATTATGTACGTACATTGTGACAAATTGTTCTGAAATGAGCAGAACCAAGTGTCATACCAATTGTTTCAAGGTGCACTCTGCCACGTCCTGGTTATTCTTTAGCCGGTTATTACTGTTTGCTCTACATGATTCAGATATCAGTAGCCTGCCTGACTGTTATTTTTATTTTATACCAGACGAATAAAGCAAAAACATATTCGTTCAACTTTATTGTCCATCAAATGTCATGACAGCAAAATAAATTGCGCTTATGGGTTAGTAACTTTAGATACAAACGTAAGTGAGGAGCAGAATCATACTCAAATTTGATTTTTTTTATAGTGACGTTCTTTTGGCCCCTTCATATAGCGTTTACATTTCCCAATTCGTTTTGACCGTACATTTGTATTTGTAATGTTTGTCACCGTAATTCCGTGATAACAGGGGAACTTTTAAGCCAAGGATGCCGCTTTCATATATTATTTAAAACTTTCACAATATTTTATTATCGCTATAAAGATATTAAGTAGAAATATATTTTTTAATGCAGAGATCTGATTTAAAAGGGCATTTTCCTTTCATGTTTTTATGGCGACATAATTAACTAAGCTAAAATGTTCAAATCTGACACATCTAAAGTGGTAAAATACTTGAAAAATCTTATTTGGAAAGGCTATGACTTAGCAGTCTTTGATGCATGCATTGACCCTGCCATTGTAATGTTCATGTTGATTTCATGCTTTATTTTTTGTGATGGTGTGTGTTGTCTTTCTAAGTGGAAGTGAATATTTGCAGGTGGATGATCCCCCTCCCCATTTTGTGTAGTGACTTAGATGAGAGGTGATTTTATCTTCTCTTTTTTTTTATTAGTAGAATTGTTGACAATGACTGTTGAAACTTTCTTTTCATAATCTCTTTGGAGTATGACATGTGTAACATAAAGTTATGTCCGCCATTATATAAAGTTTCGATGATATGATTTAACATGTAATAAAGTCCGACACCCATTTTGTTGTCATGAGAAATGTCTAGGATAAAGTTTTGTCTCAATAATTATTATTATTTTTTTTTCTTGGATATAATTTTATAATATAACATCGTTATAAACATAGTTTCATACTCTTTGATATATTGTCTAGGATTATTTGAACCACTAATTACAAACAGTTGCTCGTTAGGTTTAATTGATTGATTCATTGGTGTTTAATGCAAACTTATTTTAGCTATATCGTGTCGTGAATAAATATTATAAATCAATTTTATTAACTAGTAGACCTCTAGAATTAAGACATATTTGTACTATCTTGTGATATGTACAATTAGATACTCGTTTGGAGGTGCATCAAACTATCCATATACAAGGCAGTCCATTACGTGCCGTCCTAGAGCCATGCTGTATATTTAATTCGTACTACACAACTATTGAACGCCCCGCTCCCTTCGAAGAGATTGTGCCTTGATATCCAGAATTATATAGACCTATAGAATTATTAACCGTAACGTCTAACCGAAAAACAAAATATTTCTGTCAGCGTAGCTATATATTATCAATGTTTAGACATGTTTCGTTAAATATTACTTTTAATCGAGTTCATGTGTTATACTCAGTGACAAAAATATATGTATTGAATTGAGAAAATATGCGTAATTCATTGAAAAGTGGTCCGCCTCTGTAAGAATAAAATACACGTAGAATGCATATTGTAATGGAGTTGACGAAATTCTGAACACCAACATACAATATTTTTAATATGATATGAAGAAAATTTTCATAATATATGTCTATATACAACGATGTCATTATGATAATAGCCATTAATTGTTACTTTATTTGTTACAGCTATCATATGACAGGCGTGGTTACATTTGTACAAAGAGCTTCCGGCATTGTACAGACACTAATAATTAATTATTGTCATGATTAAACCAGCTATTTATAGCAACTTTTGTTTCAATTCTACAAAAAAAAATAAATGTTGCACAATAAAAGCGAATACATTGACCTTTATGTAGATTTTCTTTCTTTCTCTCACCATTTACTGACGGATTGGGTGGCCGATTAGTTAATAAGGTTGTTGCTTTCTCTAACCACCAGCCTAAGACCGCTGACGTAGGTCTGCGCCATGAAACCCACATAAAGTGCTTAGTTTCCACACATTCCCATACCCCAGCGTTTCATCGATTAGTTCGTTGTATCTGCCAGCGCTTTAGCTTTGCTACCCCTTTTACGTCTGGTAGTAACGCTATACCTGAGAAATTGTTAGGTAAGAGTGACGTCCATCATTGAATTCTTCACGGTAACTGTGAAATAAGCGACACCAATACAAAATAAGTCCTGTTCCTTAGCTCTTTATATTTGCCCGAATTTCAATTCATGTTAATTTACAATCAAATCCATTTGTTGTAAAACAGACGACTTGACCTGAGGCATTCGTGCTTAAATTGACCTAATTATTTTTTTTAATAAAACAATATGCACATTTGGAATTCAATATGATGTGTTTATTAATGTCATCGCATAAGTATATAAATAAACAACAGTGTAAGCAGACACATTGACATTAATACAAATTAGACATTAAGTGTCCATTCAACTGGACTGATAAATTACAGGAGTGGATTTCTTAAAGATTACATTTTTCTAGTTAAACTTCAAAGTTCTATTTGTTCCAACTGAGAAAAATAAACGTTTTGACTCTAGATGAAGAAAGTACTAAAATTGTTAACACACTTCTTTTTTTTTTTACTTTCATTTTGGTAATGTCCTTTCCATACAAGGAATAAGTCTATCTGAATAGAAAATACGAAAAACTTAGAACTATTTTGGAGAAAGAAGCATGTTGTTTGGTTGGAATACCTAAAATATAGCATCACCATTTTTTATTTATAAGAGGCGTATGTCTCATCTTTTACGAATACACAAATATCAAATCTTAAAAAAAGTATAATCAATTTAAGTTAATTCAGATGTATTCCGCATGTTTGTAATGGTTTGTTAAACTACAATTTGTCCCATTTGTTGTCCTAAAGGATTGAAATTTCCTGCTCCACCTCGCATGCCTGTCGAAAATCCACTACCACTTTGTAATCCTCCAGCCCCACCTCGCATGCTGGTTGCAAATCCACTCGGTAATCCTCCAGCCCCACCCCGCATGCTTGTTGCAAATCCACCACCACTCATCATTCCTCCTGCGCCGCCTAGACCCTCGGATATCAGTCCTCCCTGTTTAGATATTTTTAATCCTCCTGGGTTTATTCTATTAACGGATTTCCCACTTACTGTATTTATTGCAAATCCGCCACCACCACCTCCTTGTCCCATCAAAGGTCCAGACTGTCCAGATATCTGTCTCGTACCTCCAGTTATAACGGGACCAGTTGAAACACTCACTCTTTTTCTGACACCTGTTTGAATTGGACCAGAAGACCAAGTTTTTCTCATCCTTTCAGCCTTCACCAAACCGGGCCCAGTAAGTTCTCGACCTAAGATTCTAAGATTTTGTTTAGCTCCAGGAAGTTGTACAGATCTAGAACTTGTCATTGCTTCGATAACACCCTTTCCTAACACTGGTGCATTTTCACTATGTAGCCAAACAGTCCTGCTACCCCCAAACTTTTTACCGAACGTTCCACCCATGCTTCTATCTCCTGAGATAGATGTTATTTTTAGACTGCCCCAATTAAGTCCGGCTGGTTTTAAACCAATCGTAAATGACCCAGAACACATCTTATTGCATTCTTCGTATGATTGGAAATTGTTGCTGTTACCTTGACAACCTCCATACAAGAATTTTTCACAACACCCTCTTGATGGATTATAATACCACCTCTCCTTAATTGCTTTACATGGTCCAGCGTCTGGTTTCACGTGGCACGAGCAGCTCTGGACGCAGTCATCCATGGACATAAATCTGTTGTCATTGCCACCACAACCGCCATACATAAATTTTTCACATTGGCCAGTTTTAGTGTTGTAATAATAATTTGGTATACTTGCTGAACAAGGTCCCTTTTTCTTTTCCAATGTACACCCTACGGATAAAAATAAAGAAATATCAGGTAGAACAGATAGATATTGTTCTAAAAGAGTACGATATGCCAAGTTTTATAGCTATTATGCGAAAAACATCTACATTTTTTTCTATACATACTACATATGTATGAATTGGCTTTATGAAACGTATTATAAGCATTGATAAATATTAGGCAGTTGTTAAAGTGATTAAAATTTAGATTTCATTAGTAAATGAATGTTTGGTGTTTTCAAAAAACGTACATAGGCATAATTCTGGGAAAGTAAAATGTTTCATGGTAGAATTTGAACCTCACATATATTGTTGTGATAGGTTTTGGATGTTAAACGCCAAAAACATATTACACGTTATCTGCTTTATACAGTGGCGGTCAGTTTTTTTAATGGAAGAAATGGGCGGAGTATCCGGTTAAAAGCAACGACCTAGCTGCTCCGAGTTACTGACAAAATTTATCACTTAAAGCTATATCGAATAGTGCTCGCCACGAACTGAACACTTTAGTGGTAATACGTGGTAATTAACTCCACTGTTAACAATAATTAAGTTATATCGTGGAGGTCAGCTTTACTGGAGGAGGAAGCCACTGTTAACAATAATTAAGTTATATCGTGGCTGTCAGCTTTACTGGAGGAGGAAGCCACTGTTAACAATAATTAAGTTATATCGTGGCTGTCAGCTTTACTGGAGGAGGAAGCCACTGTTAACAATAATTAAGTTATATCGTGGCGGTCAGCTTTACTGGAGGAGGAAGCCACTGTTAACAATAATTAA
>MJUT01028380.1:238472-261349 GCA_002080005.1 Gigantidas platifrons | reverse complement strand
TATTGGTCATACAAAAATGCCTTTATTTTAACTAAGTATGTAATAAATAATAATAATAATAATAATAATTCAAGTACAATGCATATACATTATTTGAAACGGCGAATAAATGTCTTACCTGCTAATGTACTAATTGACATGATGCACTAAATGCAAAATATTTTTGGTGAGTGAATTTCTACTCTCGTCGTAATCAATAAAATTATTCAATTACCCCCAGGTATATATAAACTGTCCTTTATGTAATTTACTATTCACAAAATGCATAGTGTTTGTTTATTTAGGTAATTCAATTAATCAATATATTTTGTAACACCACGGGATTTTTAGTACATTTGAGAACAATACCGATCTTCCGAAATCACTTCCGGTATTATTTAAAAAAAATGAATTTTCCGCTATACAAAGGTTTAACGCTGAAAATTACTAATAAATGATGACCTCTGACCATATTGAACAGGTGACCGCTATATCGAATTAAAATATATAGTTAAATGCACCGGGAGAGCACGACACTGACCGTTATGAGCAGGTGACCATTATACAAAGGTGACCGTTAGGACAAGTTTGACTGTATGTATGTGTGTGTGGCACAATTGAAAGGAGATGTAAATGTTTAGAAGAGGGGGTTCTTTTTATTACTTCCGGTTCTAGTTTTGAACTTCAAACTGAAAACTAATTTGTTGCCGACATCCTTTTACAAAATCCCACCCACCATCCCACCATCCCCTTCTACTAAGTTAAGAAAAAGAGAGGATTCTGCTGTTGTGTTGTTATTTTTTTTTCTTTCAAATACGTTCGTTGTACCAGAACACAGATGCCTGTTGATGAAATGACATTTAGCAATATCCCATGATGTTGGTACATCTTTGTGTGAAGCCTGAAAATACAGAACACCGCCAATTGAGACCTTGCTGGATAATGACTAGTTCTTGTTGTTTTTAGATATTTCAACTTTGTTTGAGTATTCACTACTTTATTATAGGGCAGTTAGTTTCAAAAACATTATGTATGAATTTGAATATAGAATTATAAGATAATATATAGTTTTTTTCTTTGACAAAGTTTCATAGTTTATACGTGAATCCCATTTTATGGACAATTTAATGCCATCAAGCTAATAGACTGTAATAGATAATCACAGCATGTTTTTGTATGATTTTATAATTTGTAAGTTTTTATGAACGAACTAGTAATACATTTTGTAATTCAGTTAAGCGGTGCGGGATATGGCAAAATGAAGATGCTGGATCCCACATTGTACGTTAGTTCATATTTTGGTGTTTTTTCTTCTGTATATCCACACAAAAAACATGTTCGGTTCGTCATTACCTTCAGATATATACGTATAGTGGTGTCCAACACATATTGTGTTGTGTTTTGCTTTTCTTCCTCTTGTGTACCCTACGTTTGTATGTTGCCAGTTTCTCTGGATTGTCTATTTTTGATTGCCCTTCGGTATTCTCTAACGTTTATTTACCACAGGGATTATTAACCGGTAGGTATAAAAAAAAAGTGGGGGAGTCTTTGTTGAGCAGAGAGGCTGATTCGTAAATTGTAGCCATTTCGGAACTTACTTTTGACTCTATGAAAAAACCGGAGAGTTTTGTGTTAAATATTTACGAGTGTATTGGAGTTCATGTTTCTGTTGATCTCTCTATTTTGGTTATATGAAGGATTGTAGCTTTCGCCGTTGTCGGTGAAGAATATGCTTGCCAAAACTTCGAAATCGGCGATCTGTTTGTTCATCTTGCCTTATTCTGTTTCCGCAAAACCTTTCACGCTGTGTTGGTATTATTCTACCTATCGTAGTTTATGTTTGTAAAATGACAAATTAAAACTGTGATTACATATCTATATAACGATTTTCACTTTCAATAAGAATATATTCGGGTTGTTTAAACATCAGTGCAAGTAGATATGATTTCAAACTTTGTATTTATATAAAAATGTTGATATTTGACGTATCATTTGTATGTGTCAGTTCTCTGTACTTATCGTTGATTTTATTTGCGCAGTGTTACAAGTCTTTGTTATTGCCTTCTAAAAAAACGTAAATAAATTATAATACAGATTGTACACATCCTTTTAACTTTTGATTGGCTCGCGCAGTTACATATATAAATAAAAGTCCTCATATTTTCCTTGTTTTGGGAAAAAATGAAAATGCTAAATCATATCTGGGTTCGGCTCTTCGTAATCTTCAATTTTCTCATTATAATTGTCACGGCTTCTCATTTTCGAGGAGGAACCATCAGCTGGCGATATTTAGGACCACATAATAAGGTACTGTATGTTATTTTTCGAACATTGTTTTCTAGACTTTTAGTTTTTGGTTGCTGAAAAATAAAGACAGTTATACAAGGTTCTGGTGGTGTTACATATCATATACAAATGTATTTACAAAATTATATGATAGTTTAGAGTTCCCGATAATAGAATACGGGGCAAGTATTTTTGGGGCATGAACATTTATCTTGTATTAATGCTATTCATAATACAGCATATCAATGTTGGCATATATATGCCAAACGCTGCAGTTATCGGTGATATGAGATGGCTACCCTTTTTTCATAAGCAATGGTGGCGACTTACTAATTTGACTTCTAATATGTTAAATAGAAATATTTTCGTATGGTCAAACAGCATGAGGGGCCGTCGTGGTCGTGATCGCTTGGTAGTTGGATTTATAACTACATATGCAATCAGTGACTATCACCACTAACGTTGTGATTTCGAATCCCAGCCAGGCAAGGTGTACTCGATACAACATTATGTGATAAGTTTGTCAATGACTTGCAACAGGTCGGTGTTTTCCTCCACCAATAAAACTGACCGCCACAATATAACTGAAATATTGTTGAAAGTGGCGTTAAATACCATAACCCCCCTCAAATAGCATGAGCCTAAGTCATAGATGAGTCAAGAATTTTGGGGTTAATAAAACCTTTTGCGATCTTACTTTATGTTACTTACAGGGCCTTAATAAAACGTGTTTCTGTAACTTATAAATGTTATGAAATGTACGCGCATCGGGGGAAAAACATGCAACTGCTCATGTTTTGAGATCGATCAAGAAATGGACGTCATCTTATTAATTATCGACATTGTTTACGGAGTTTGTCGAATCGTCATTAAATCAGTACAACAATGCATTTATTTCTTATTTTTTGTGAATCTGCTTTTAGTCGGTGTTAATTACGGACAAAGAACCATGCAACTTGGCAGTTAATAAGCGACAAAATATAAATTATGCGTTTTTACCTGTCACTAGTAAGGTCAATTGCATACGGAAAAAGCGAGGTCAAATTATTTGCTTACAAGCAAATAAGTAACCGATGGTAATTTTCGTTCTCAAAAGGCGGAAAGTGGTTCGATAAGCTGTTTAATGTGAAATATTTACCTTTATTTCATCATTTTAAATCTATTTGCCAATATCCAGAGCATATAATTTTTTGGGTCAAAATCGTAGCTAATGCCCCTTTAATGTCGAGATTGTTTGATAAACAAGTAAATGATTGGCATAACTATTTAAGTTTAGAAAGATATGTATCTGGTAGATGTAGTAATAAACTCCGTAATTTTAAAAGAAAATATATGAAAACGAGACTACATATTGAAAATATACATAGTTTTTCGAATTACCAACTTATTAGTAGCAGGATGAACACAGTTACTCACGTTGATTGGCAGAATAATCGGTGGACCATTCGAGAAATGTCCCCTATCACTCTTTCTTATTCCATTACATGTCCGACAAGATTACAGTTTATATCATATGTTTTCGACTTTATAAACATTTCAAAGTTCTGTATTGAATCAATATTAGGATCTTGCAACAATCAGGGAGAAAAAACAGTCATTAAAATGATCAAATAGACATTCCTTGACATGATTTCATTCATGTATATTATACAATTTTGTCCTCATATACATTTTTCTCAAATGTATATGCCATAATATCATTTTTCATGATCTGTTGAGGGTAAGAAACAACATTTTCTGAAAACTACATCAAACTAATATAGCATTCAGGATTCACAACTATGAGAAGAGTTTCAACATGTCCTAATAAATCACCTCTTTTAAATACTGCGGCAGTGTGAACACCAATTGTTAAACATCCAACACAGTATCAATATAACACATCAGTATTTTGATTACCTCTAAAAAAAATAAAACGTATATACAAATGCATACAATTTACATGTACACGTATGTAGCAATAATTTTTCATATTTTTCATTTAAACCAAATGTTGAGTAATATCATTTTGTTTACCAGGATAGGAAGATAAATCCATATTTGTGGGGATATATTTACAAATAAATTTTTTCCGTAAAAGTTTTAGCAGAATATTTATTTGGTGATTTTTAAACAAAATATTTTTTCAGGAATAAGCTATAGCCCTTTTTTCAAAAGTTATATGGTCGGTCCCCTTAACATATACATGTGTATAAGGCTTGTTGACATAAAAGAAATACATCTGTTGATTTCGGATATTTGCATGAGTTTCCCTGAAAATAGTAATCGATATATATTCGAATTCCTTTGACATATAATTTATTATGAAAATGGATATTAATATACTTTTATTATTACTATTATTTATTATTTTACAACTTTAGGTAGAGTTTAACTTCAGACTTGGTTGGGCTTTAGGTCAAGCCGAGACTATCGCAAGTTGGACGGCAGTACCTGTGAATGGAGGTTTGAGTTTTCCTGTAGGTTTTGTCGGATACATACAAACAGCTAAAAATACGAACGAGAGCTGGGAACAAGGGGAGAGAAATTTTACTTATGATTTTCCTACTCTTGGACCATACAGGGTAAGGTAAGTTATGGTAATTAGTTTTGCTATATATTATATTCATTTTTGTTTTGTTTACAAGCATCTTTAACTGTTTATCGTTATCAATGCTTAATTCAAATTATCCTAGTTAACGTTTTCCTTTGTAATTCAATTCAATTTAATTCAATATTTTATTTAAGTATATAAGACATGTTCATAATTACCATTTCCAAAATATAACATAATATTGTATCTTAAATAAACAGTTTTACAGGTGGAGATTGGATTTCATTGGCCATGGGAACTGGAGGAAGTTGGAATATAGAAACAATAGTTGATCTTCATAAAAGAAGTGACACTCATAAACCTAATTACAGCCCTCTTACAACGAGCAGAGGGATGTACAGGTAAATAAAATATTAAAAAAAACCAATTGAATAGGTTTGAATATATTCATTTAGGTACGCCATAAATGTCTTGTCGTGGTTTATATAAGTATCTGTGGTGCCTTTTTATACATGATAATCTATGATATGCGCAGTACTTTTTCGTGGATCCATTTCAAGCAGGTTTCTAAACATAAAAAGTTTCTAAAATGTTTTTCGGATACTTTTGTCAACAAACTGAGAAGAAATGTGGAACGAATGTCAGGATCGTGCATGGTCTCCTTTGGCGTTGATTACTGGAACACATCTCCTGTACACTGAAAGAATGATATGGTTGATAAATGCCAAAGAAATATAAGCCCAAATCCTCAGGTAGGATGCACCAAATTCAGCTGCAGTTGTCCGCCTTGATTGGACTTCATTACATCGTTTTTGAATCTCATCCCACATATGTTCAATCGATTTTAAGTCCGGACTAAGAGCTGTCCACTGCATATGTTACTCTTGGGGTCTCGGCACTTGATCTATGAAGCGAGCGGCCATAACTCTATTACCTCTGCATGGGCCGATGCTCTGACAGATGACAGGACCAAGTTTTAAGTTTATACCATGATGTTTGGCCATGAGTCTCTTCATGATGCATGCATCAGCATATCGTTCAAAGCGCATTCGTCAGACCCTTGTTCTGCCATCTGCGTTGAAAACGTTTATCCGAGATGATATTCCCCCACAACTGATGACGCCAGTTTGAAGTTGCATAGTCCATTGTAGACGTTCTTGACGATGGCAAACTGCAATCGACGTCGGATATTGACATCACCAATGAAACCTTAGATTCAAAATTTTGTTCACACGAAGCGTTTCTAGAATAACTTTCATCATGTACGTCCAATTCCAAAAAGATTGGAAAGCCAAATAATATTAAAGTATAATTGATCTCTGGTAGTTACCAATTGTTTGTCTTACTGTTTGCTTTGCTCTAGTGAATCGACTATTCATATGCTATCGAAGGATGTACCAACATGTTTTGCGTCTTGACGTGGCATTCTAACTCTATGACGAAAACTACGTGTTCGGTCGTTGGTGCTGGTTATGGTGCTACAGCATTCCGGTAGATGTTAGATGGTGCGTACATTACAGTTAAATGTCTGTGCAACGAGTGGAGGGCGTTGCCCATCTTTCAATCGTGTAGCAGCTAACTTGTTCTCGTTGTTCAAGGCCGAGTTGTGACATTCTAAAGTTATATTGCCGCACTCACAACCTGTCACTTTTCTGCGTCTTGCATAAGCAGAGTTCAGTATGTATGAACGAACATTACATGTCGTTGATTCCATGCTTCTAAGCGCACCCACGACCCTCTTGAGACCTAATATATTCGCCTACGATAACACAGTCAACGCTAAAATGTTTGTTTTAAGAAATGTAATCGGGGCAAACTATAAACGATTTACCTGTTCCACACAAAAATCATCACCAAAATATCGTTTCTTTTGGTGTTCACTACACTATTTGCTATCGTATAGCCACGAATGTAAACAATAATTACATATTCAGTTTTGGATACAGATGCACAAATCCAATAACGATATATGTAATATATTCCGTACATGTATATATATATATTCATCACAGATAACTTATCCAATAATGTGTAGTCACAATTATTACACAGACTATAATTTTATCTGAGACCATCACCACGATTTCTAGTGGCTTAGATGATGAGGTTTTAGTATGACATGCTAGCAATAAATTAACGCTTTATTCTTTATACAAAAAAGACTATAATTATTTGTCGAAAATATTAGGTCAGTTCTAAATTTCTTGTTTTAAATTTATTTTGGTGTAGAGTCCAATTCGGATGTACTGTCAGTATGCAACTGCCAATTATTGACAGTGATGGCGATAATGTCCGCTGTCGATGGGCAACACAAACAGAAGCATTGTCTATATCAAAGGGTTTGCCAAATGCTTCCTTAAATGAGGTATGTCATGTTCGTTTGTTGAATGATTCGATAGACAAACATTTGCGGAATTGTTAGCCAGTGAAATCTACCGAATGTCAGCATTTTTCAAATGTACAATGATGTACATTTGGCAGTTACAAAGCGTAAGTCGAGTACTCCTCATTAGTGATAGCATTGTATTTATCATAGAAGTTAGTCATCTTAACCACTACAACGCAACATCCTGGTATGCAATGTGAAGTTTATTAGCACATTTTATTAATAGATAGTCGTAGTTTTATCTAATATGCAAAGACCAAGCAGTGGCAAGACAAGGTAGGAACCAAATATATCGATGTTCATTTTCAATCCTGGTACCGTACACTCCGTGTATAGTTAGTCATTGGTCGGTTTTAGGTCAAATTGAAATCACTGATCACAGTCATAATGGAACACAATTTAACGTACGGATCTGTGGCAATTTAATACATATATACAAGATCTGAATTGTTTAAATCCAAATATTATGTACATTGCTGTTGTATAGTAAAATATTAATCTAGACATTTCTCGCATTTTGGAAAAAAGTGAAACGATTGTTTTTCATATATTTAAATCAAATAAAAAAAAAATTGAATTGTCCAACGAAGACTGCTTTTACGTGAACGATACATGTGCATGTGAAACTCTGGTTTGCACAATCATCAATGGTAATTAATTAATGTCGTGGATTCTTTTATTTGAACTAATTATGAGTGATATTCAATCTAAATCGACGTGATATTTCGTATTGTACGAGTGTATTGGTTTGATTTCAGACCAACTGCAAATTAGAATTTACTGCCGATACGGCAAGTAATTATAGTAGTAGTGGCTGGTATGCAGTAGCCCTAATGGTGGAAGATTTTCCCAAGACAACTATTACTATTAATGGACAGGTCTATACACCATCAATGCCTATATCAAAGATCTCATTGCAGGTAAACAAAACACCAAATGTATATACATAAGATGTCAATGACACTAAATTTTCTGGTCCAATTAAGCGGTGTTTCCCGCCACACTTGTATGCCTGTTCCAAAAGACGATCTAGGGTTTCATGCAATGGCTCCTGTTATTCATGGTGGTATTAGCATATGATTCTTGATTTCATATTGTTCTGCATTTTAATTATCGTATTTTATATCTGTATTGTTGCAATTGTTTATAAAAAAAATGGAATCAGTGTACATTGCTTCAGAATATGGAGTTTAAACCAACAACAATAAAAACGGGACACTACTCTAAACGGAGAAAAATAGGTATAGCGAGGATAATGACTGCCCTCTATTAATAACTAACCACAAATATTGTCAAGTATAAAGATGTACAAAACAAACGCACAACATACATTGTACATATAGATAACATGATTCATTTATTTTTTGCAGTTCTTGATAAAAACAGAAAACATACAAGGAAAATGTGGCGATATACCAAAATTTGTGATACCTACTCCAATACAAGGAACAGTGAGAGTCTTGAAAGCGAATATGACCATGACACTTGGATTTTATGTTCATTCAACTGTTGGGTAGGTGATAAATGATTGAAATATGACAACTGTATTCAATGTCATTCATGAATCGACCTCTACTTTTAAAATGTCGATGCATTATTTCTGTTTCGAAAACAAAGTAATCTGAAGAGACTGGACGGAAGTAAAGAAAGAAAAAAACTATCACTCATTTGTTTACATCAATAAATTATCAAAGAAAGATAAATTTTATTGCTCACCATCTCCATGAAGGACGCGAAGGCATACATTTATAGTTTTTAACTGCGGGTACAACCCATCCTACAGGAACATCCGCGTGTTGTACTGAACGAATCATACATACAACTTAGTACCTCGTGTTTGTAGAATGCCACACTCTTGTTCCAACAGATCTAATGAGCACCAATGTGTTAAAAATATGTGGTTGGTTGCCTTTTGCATGTTTCGATCCTATCCTATCCATTATACCATATTTCCACAGTGGCAATTCGAATTTCGCAATGTCACACATTAACATTTATAATTAAATGCCTCAGCGTAAACATTATGGAAAGACATCATATGACGGTGGGAATACAGGGAAATGTGAACTGGTTAAACCGGTGAATGCGATCCCAACCCTCTTGATTTCCAACGCCAATACAGATATATTCAAATGATAGAGAAACAAACTGCACAGATTCGCTTCCACCCAAAATGATCACACACTATCCCAAAAATGAATAACAATGTAACATTTGTTCAATAATGATTGTGATAATGTTTGAACACTTGACTATCTAATCCTCGCAGTACGCCAAAGAGTCTCTCTATTTGGTATTATCTTTATTCCTACAAAATACCGATTATCAAATCATCAATATTCCGACATCTTTAATTGGGTTGGTAGATGTTACGACCAATAAAGTCACAATCAATATGTTTTTTTTTATGAAATATTATATTCTCCCATGGATCTGGCTAAAAAAATAGACTGTTTGCTGACCAATAGAACAGTTTCTAATTACGAATATTCCAGTTCAGATGACGTAATGATAGATGTTGAAGTTTCATCTGTCTCCAGTCCTGCAAACGACTTATAAGACGTCTGTTGACAATCCGTAGTAAAGTGGTGTCTTCTGGTACGAGGAGCGATAAGCATGTCCTCTTTAGTAGCAAATGTGTGGACATTCACCAACCGTTCTTGTTGTTCATTGCATACTACCTTCAATTACAGAGTGATGCAATTCCAACTGTCCTGCCCCTCATTGGTTGGTTGCTTGTGACATGTCTACAGCTGAACATTTTCACCATAACAATATAAAGCCTATGAGAAGGAAAACACTTACCAGTCATCGTTTAATTTTAAGAATATCCTTGAAATTTGAATTAACATTTAATGAACAAAATATATATGTAAGACTCAGATCGACGTCCATTCTCTAATCGACGTCCAATCCTCAAATCGGCGTCCAATTCTCAAATATATGGCCGTTTTTCACTTTCTCAAATCGACGTCCAATTACGTCACTGACGTATACTTCTATTGACGTCACACCCGCAAAGGAATGTTTTTGAAGCAATGATGGAGAAGGGACAAGACCAGATGCCAGATGAAGGGTTATTTTGTAGTTACTGTAGATAAAATCCTATTGTGCTTAGGAGTACTTTTCCGTTAGCGGACCCTAACCCTAACCTTAATCCTAACCCTAACCTTAACCATAACCCTATCTCTAACCCTAACATGAACCCTAACCTTAACCCCAAATCTAACCCTAGACCTAACCTTAGCCTTAACCCTAACCTTAATATTAAAGAATGGGAAAAAGCTTATAAGAAAAACATTGAAAAAACAAACCTGTCGATACAATTATTTTTGATGGCAAACTTTGATCGTGTAAACGGGCCTATAGATATGAGAGTTTGGAAAAGACGCTGATTTGAGAATATCCTAAAATTGGACAGAGATTTGAGATAATGACGTCAGTGGACGCCGATTTGAGGAGTGGACATCGATTAGAGACTGGACGTTGATCTGAGTCTATCATATATATATATGATTCTGTTCCGTAAAATTTCTCTTTCGTCCATGCAAATCAATATGTGTTGCATAACTATTTAGTTTAGTCAAATATTATGTTACTAAATTTCAGCTTAAATTCAATTGATATAACTGGTGCTGCTAGAATAACGCAATCATCGATAACAAGAGATAACCAAGGAAGATCACATGTTTGGTATGTACGTTTCTCGTGGACTCCAAGACAACATGATCAGGGCACACATTTAATATGTGGTTCAGCAGAGGATAATTATCAGTGAGTATATGATATATAACTGATAATTGAACTGCGGGAATACCCGATCCCATAAAATAAACATAAAATATCTAATTTGGGGTTTAAATTTTGGTTCAAATTTGACTTTTGTTACACCTGAGTTCACCCCGGTTTTAATGGGGTTCGTGGTACTCAATCTTTAGTTTTATATGTATGTTTTGTCGATCGTTGTTTGTCCTTTTGTACTTTTTCTTTTGACCATTGTATTGTCTGTTCTTCTTCGATATACGGATTCTCTTTTCCCTTTTGTATCTTCAAACTTTTCTTCCTATTATGTTATACGATGGCCATGTATACTATCCAATATTTAGATATTAGTTAAGGCCATCATCTCTCTTTAATGAAACTAATATCATACATATGACTACTGCTGTGTCACGAAGATTAAATATATTATGTAAAATTATAAAGATTACAGCGTTATTTATAATAACACGGCCCGTTATATGTGAGCGTTGGCATTGAAAGCATTTGCATGACTGCACTATTTCACTAAGAGGGGATATTTGGGTCCATACAACAAGTTTAATACTGCCACTTTATTGACGTACCTGTATCAAGACAGGAAAGTGAGCGGTCATGTATTTCTGTGCTAAGGGTATCGATTTTGCTTCTTTCTACGATTTTGATATTTGATTTTGGAATTGCTCCGATAGTGCGGTATTTTTTGTTTTTCATTTTATTAGATTGTTGCATACGTCACTACATCGAAAGACGTCCACTACCTGGTTGTGCTACATGATTGCTTGATTGCTATAAAACGTCATGTGAACGGTAAATCAATCATATTCATGACGAGAACATAGCGTGGATGGCACTGTGAGGGGTCAATGAACGGATGTGATAGGGAAGTTAATGGATAGAGTCGGAATACTTCGCATTGTAATCAGTCACTACTCCAACACAACCACTGGACACTCATTTCGGGGAAATTGTAGAGCACCGTGTAGAAACTAGGACACATTTCAATTATTTATGGTTCCCTCGAGTGTTTGTGAGGAATCTATGAAATACTTGTACAACATCAGAGATATAAATATGTCCGTCGAGTAGATAATACCCCGCACTAAACGGGTATAAAATTGTAAGGAAAACGTAGTCTTTTTTATTTCTATTAATTGCAGAAAATTAAGCGACACACGCTGTTTTACTGTCATTGCATGGGGTAAGTAAGGCATTTAATGAAACATGAGTTCAATTTAGATTACAATTGAAAAATTGAAAAATTTCAAATAAGAAGTGCATACGCTTAATCATTCAACCAAATGTTTGCTAAACAAATGTTAAAACATAAAACAGGTAGCGCATGACAAAGGTTTCTATATAAAACCTTTGGTTTCGACACCGTTTACAGATGATATATACCGTCCCAACTATGTTAATCTAATCTACTGAAAACATCCACAATTTGTAATACAGAAATATTAAGAGATACAGATACTAAGTCAGCATAGAGGTGAAAACTCGTACTTGGACGATATATGATGTCATTTATATATGACACTCTGTAGCTTTTACATTTTTAAATTGTATTTTCAACTGACTAATCTGTATTGAATTTGTAATGTTTTGTGTGGACTTATGATATATATATATTTTTGTGATATTTTGTATGTGCTTTGTCTTATTTATGATCAGTATAATTGTAAATATTGAATATATGTATTCCTATATGTTGTATGACATTGGTTAATAAAGAATTGGAATTATATTTGTCATTTGATAGATTATAGTATACCAATTATATCTGCAAGAAATTTTAAAAGATACGAAACGGGTATTAGAAGTCGTAAATCGAAGAGGAACAGACAATACAATAGCTAAAAGAAACAAGACAAGCAATGGTCGATAAAATACTACACATAAAACTATAGATTGAGCAACACAAACCCACTAAGCACCAGGGGTGAAATCAGGTACTCCGTGAGACTATGAAGCCCCTGTTGCACCAGTAGACAATTTAGTTGGTTGTTACGGGAAAAAACTACCACACATGACTTCTTGCTAGTAATGAGCTGATTCGTGGGTTCTTAATGTGCTAAGTCCTGCCCTATGATCTTGGGTTTTGCATTTGTGGGACGTACAACCAACACCGAGTCATTAAATACCGTTGTTGTAGGGTATGTACCCAATTAGCCGGTGGAGTCTTTCACTCTGCATAAAATCTGCTGCATTCGTAGATGCCATTAACACACCTGGTGATTCGCAATTTGTTCTGTTTTAGACATAGATCCATGTGAAAGCAACCCTTGTAAGAACCATGCTACATGTAACAGAGTGGGATACACAACAGATTATACGTGTTCATGTGTTTCAGGATTTACAGGGATTCTCTGTGAGACAGGTACGGAAGTTGTATAGTTTGCATGATTGTTGTTTAATGTGAAATGAGCGGAATTGCAGCTATAGTCATGACAACAACATGTTTACAAACAATTGATCGCATAGGTTGTCACAAGTAAACGTGGAGGTAATGGACAGGATCAGAATATTTTTTCTTTCAATTGGCGTATGAAAGGTTTGAAACTACTAAAGGGATAATCGGTAGACCGAAGGACAGACAATACAATGGCCAAAAGAAAAAAAAATGTCAAGCAATGATAAAGAAGACTCCACAAGCACCGTGGGTGAATTCTGGAGTTCCGGAAAAGTAAGCATTTCCTAATCCTAACTAGTGATACCCATCGTGTTGTTCCTGTTAAAATTCGTAATAACTTTCGAGAGAGGACAGGAGGACGGATTTGTGACTTATTTCCGTAAAGGTTAACCAAGTCATGGTGGAAAACGTAAAACTGTCGAAATGGTATTTTCCACTTAACCACTAGCACTTGATGCAGTAGCTCCCATGTAAGCATCAACCATCTATCAAGAAACCCGGATAGGAACCACAAGTTCTGGAATACAGTATCAACTGAAACATGTCTACTCAATATGCAATTCACATTAAGAAATTTAAAATCATCTCTAGTGTCGTATTACGGGTTTCACAGTTTTGCGGTTGTTGACTGATTTTGTCTGTTTATTTACTCATGAGTTTTGACTTTCCCTTTGGAAGATTGTTCGGAGTTCGGTAATTTTGTTATTACCCTTAATTACCGTTCTTAACCGACTATGTGTAAGTCAAGGTCATTCGTAATAAACAGACATAGCTGTATCTGTGGTGGTCTTTATTTGAAGTTCAGTGGGATAGATGTGATCTGTTGATCTGGGAACGATGTCATAGTTTGCTACACATTTTTACCAGAAAAGGAAATAAAGGTTGAACATAACAAAAAATGAGTGAATTTATATAAAAAAAGTAGAGTAAAAGGAAAAGTTGTCATTGTTCTCAATAAAATTCATAGGATATATTTTTGTAACAAAATTAATTATCCAGTTGAAACATAGAACAATATGAACTGGTATATATTATTTCATCAATTTGTAGATATAAATCAGCGTCTGGTTTACATTTTTAGGAACGTGTATATATCTATATATCTTTGTTGATGAATGTACATGTTATATTGAGATTTTGTTATAATTTTGTCATATAAACAGGTTTTGCCTTTTTTCAGAAATAAACGAGTGTCTGCCTTCTCCTTGTCAACATGGTGGTAAATGTCTTGATCTTATAAATACATACAAATGTCATTGTTCTGCTGGGTTTACAGGAACAAACTGCGAAAACGGTATGACTAAGAAATAAAATATAGAGCAATACACACACATAATTGATTACTCAATTAATCAGGTCATTATTCGTCAACTCCATTCTCAAATGTATGGTCAATGGAAATACCTGATCAAAGAGGACCATATGACGTGGATATCACGTGATTAAACTATGAATTCAGATCAACCAATTGTATCTGATGCAGTAGCTCATCATGACAGCTGATTGTATGCATGCTTGCTTGCACTATTGCAATTTACGTATAGCATAATGCAAATTTTACGAGATTGGCATATTAACATTTGGCACTATTACTACCTATAGTACGAATTATACTTATTGTAATACATGTCAGTGGAAAGTCATGTTTTGTTTTCAAGACAATTAAATGTTCTCTATATACGGAGCTGTTCGGTGGGTTGGCACACACAAGGGTTCAGTGAACTCGTTGCGATATACACGTGGTATATCTATGAAAAGAAAAAGAGAATTATAAACATCATTGTATACGCTTTTCATTATTTATTTGATTTAATATTACATTTTTACTGGAACATAATACACCGAATGTAAACAAACTAAACCCCCTCCCTGTTCGTAATTTTGAATATCCGGTGTGTTGGCGCACGTGGTTTGAAAATAGCTCTATGCATTCATAAGGGTAAGACTTTTATATTGAGCAATATGAAACTACTCGCATAGTCTCTTGTGAACACCCTTAACTATGAGTGTGGGCTAAAAAAGCATTACTATATAGCAAAAAAATGTAAATGTTTTATATATCTTTAAAAAAACTGGCTACGGCAAAGTACTGCAAAATGAAATAGGAAAACTCCCAAAATATTGGATTTATATTTTCTTCAACAGAGATCATACATTTATATGTTAATTTTCAGACATAGATGAATGTCATAGTAACCCATGTGCTAACAGTGGTACATGTACAGATCTTATTGATGGCTATGTCTGTAGATGTGTTAATGGATATACTGGCACTGACTGTCAAATAGGTAAGATAATATTACTTACTGGTAAATGAATAGACAGGTAGTACAATATTCCAATAATTGTGATGGTCTAGTCAGAGACATATATTAAAATGGACAATCTAGGTATATGTCACAATGGTATATAAATAAATAATATTACAAGAACCCAAAACAACGACCGCGGGATACGACCAGCAGTTCAAGTGGTGTCTGGGCATTGTTGAATTAACCACCAGTCTCAAAATCGGTGTTAGAAATAGAAATGTAGAGGATGATGGAGCGGCTAGTCCGCAATGGTGATCATATCTTTTTCTGAAGAGATCAATAATATTTAGCATAACGTATTTTGTGACCGAATAGTAAAATAAAAAAATAACATCCAACATTAGGAAGAATGAAACAACTGATCCGACAAAGTGACATCAAATAATTTAAAGTATGTCTATTATATAGATAGGTGTGAATTATGGGGATATATCCGTGAAATAAATTCCGGTATTTCACATGTGAAATATCAGTTTTTTCCCGCCGGAACTACTTTTGCAAAACTATAAGTGTGATGGTTACGTCCCTTGTTGTGCAACGGTGAATACACATACGATTGTAAGCTGAAAAAATTCCGCGAAATGTTATTGATGACTTTGACAAATAACCAAGATGACGTCATTGACGTCACATTAAGACTTGCAGTTTGAAACGTAAAGATTAGACGCTATTTGGCTTCGTATACGCTTCAATTGTGATTTAATTTAACTAAAATAAGCTTTCAAGGTAAGCATTTTAATTATTTTTGTACATTGTTGTAAATATGAAAAATAGGATTTCACATTTTCAAGATGGCAGATCCTTCCAACTGAACCCTGTAGTATCATTGCTCGTAGTTTCACACGCGTGCAATCAAATATACATGTATAAGAAATTTTGAAAGTCTATATAATAAACAGTATAACTAAATCATACATTTTGAATATCAAAATAAGACCACTCGTGACCGAATACGCATTAACGATTAAACTCGTGGACGGAACAAGTTCCGCCCACTCGTTTAATCCTTATGCGTACTTCGGTCACTCGTGGTCTTATTTTGATATTCAAAATCTACGATTAGTTATACTATATATATTATCTATTTTAGACAAATATTTTTATTACGCGTAATGTTGAAAAATGAGTAAGAGGTGGTATGAGTGAACTTAGTGAGCTTTAGTGTTGAGAGGAGTTCTGTTGATACAACTGCGCTGTTCATACATTTTTCAAGTAGAAGTGCTGTAACCGCATCGGTGGTGTAGTGGTTAGCACGCTCGTGTTGAGTGCGGTAAAGCTTGGGTTCGGTGTCCCGGTCGGGTCAAACCAAACATTATACATTTGGCATATGTATTTTCTCCACTAAGCACACAACATTTAGGTACACGAGGGGTTGGCTCGAGATCAGAAAAAATATGTCTGAGTGGAGCAACATGTCTACCCTGTTGTGTCAGTAAGCTAGCACTATAAAAATCCAACTGAGCGGGCATCATCATCATCATCATCATCTCATTGAACTGTAACTGTTCTCGCAATGATATAGTTAAACAATTGGGTGTCTTGTCGTTGAAGAACAATCAGTCACCTACTCACTTTAGAATTAATTTAAGATATGCATAAATATTCTAATATTTTCTTTTCAGACATAGATGAATGCCACAGTAATCCATGTATTAATAATGGAACATGTATTGATGGAATAGCGTCCTGGACATGTGCATGTCTTCATGGGTTCATTGGTGTTCATTGTCAAATAGGTACACACATTACAGTAACTAATCATGTTAGTGCGGAATAAACATAGTTATAGTGTGTTCGGGCACAGCATTATACTGGAAACGGTAATTTGCTGGACCCATTGCATTATTGACAATTGTCTCAATTTACTTGATTAAGTGTTAAAATGTGCATCGGGAAAAATGCTATTGACTTTCAAAATATCCAATTGTTTTTAATATGGGTTCGTTTTAGATCCATGTCCGAGAAAAAAAAACTGCAACAAAATTAAAATCAAAATCAACCTTAAAATAACAATGAAAAAATTTGGACATCGGTCCCTTATTACAACCTCATATCTAAGAAATGGCGATATCCACAATAAATATGTTGGAACATTACAAATACAAGCTATGGGATGGGATATCGAATCAACCGAGATATATACACTCCATATGCAGATGCTGTTAGAATATTGCTACATATAAATGAAAAGTTCACAATGGGAAAATTGAAATCATCTCTTTTGTTGTTTAGTTCTTAATAAATATTGTATTCACCATAACATATACATAACAGAGGTATGGTATACATGAGTTTGAAACAATGTTTTATGTACAAAACGTGTATCATCATCACACATTTTTACTAATGACCATCTGTGAAGCTCAGTTCACAACTCCTGTACGATAAAGAACTTGCAAAACATTTTACATTTGTCAACATCAACTATTTCTTGATTTAAAAACCAGGCAACACAATTAATAATCGTTTTTGTCTATTTCATATACAATGTTTGTCACTGTAAAACAGCAAAAAAAGTGGGATAGTTTTTCTCAATGACACGTTCAATTATTGCACAATCACCGTACAATTAGACGCTTGTTAAATTGTTTATGTGGTCCACATACATGTAACAGCTTCTCGTACGTGGTCATGTAAGATAATCTGTCACCTTTGTCCTTCTAATCACAGGGAAGGCAGCTAAGAAAAGTTTGAAGATACCGAAAGTTGTTGTAAGAGTCGTAAATCTAAGAAAGATAGACAATACAATAGCTATCTTGACGAAGAAGTACAGACAATACAATAGCTATCTTGACGAAGAAGTACAGACAATACAATAGCTATTTTGACGAAGAAAGACAGACAATACAATAGCTATCTTGACGAAGAAGGACAGACAATACAATAGCTATTTTGACGAAGAAGGACAGACAATACAATAGCTATCTTGACAAAGAAGGACAGACAATACAATAGCTATTTTGACGAAGAAGGACAGCCAATACAATAGCTATCTTGACGAAGAAGGACTGACAATACAATAGCTATCTTGACGAAGAAGTACAGACAATACAATAGCTATATTGACGAAGAAGTACAGACAATACAATAGCTATTTTGACGAAGAAGGACAGACAATACAATAGCTATCTTGACGAAGAAGGACTGACAATACAATAGCTATCTTGACGAAGAAGTACAGACAATACAATAGTTATCTTGACGAAGAAGTACAGACAATACAATAGCTATTTTGACGAAGAAGGACAGACAATACAATAGCTATCTTGACGAAGAAGGACAGACAATACAATAGCTATCTTGACGAAGAAGGACAGACAATACAATAGCTATCTTGACGAAGAAGGACAGACAATACAATAGCTATTTTGACGAAGAAGGACAGACAATACAATAGCTATTTTGATCAATCCGACAAACATGTACTCCGTGAAAAAGCATCCCAGATAGTGTTATTTCAATTTGGACAAATGATAAGCGACATACTACATTGTATATTTTTACGCATCAATAAGATACAGAACCTTGCGCAGAGTAAACTACAATTTAAAGAGGTAGTATATTCAAACTATATTTTTCCATTTTGAGATTTGAGTATTAAACATGCAGAAGCTCTCAATATCTTTCAAAACCGCTACACCATACTATTGAATATCTCAATAATTTTATAGGCTCGTCACTTTGTGTGCGCTGGAAATATGTCATTACAACCATATACGGGATGTCGTTATATGTAAATGAATCGTCATACAAAAATGCAACAAACAGATATTCTGAATTACATTGATTATATATATTACAGATATAGACGAATGTAATAGTGACCCATGTCTACACAATGGTACATGTATTGACTTAATAAATGGCTACAGCTGCCAATGTAATAATGATTCAAGGGGAGATAACTGTGAAATCTGTAAGTTGTAAGGTTTATGTTGACATGTTTAAACATAGTCGCACCATTGGCATAACAAATATTATTTGATGCACTGTAAATATGGTAATCGAGTTGCGAAATACTAACAAATAAATGGAACAACATCAACACAAAGCTATAATACAATCAAATAAAAACGTAGATATCTTAGTACGCACGACTTTCATCAGGTATGCTTAAAGTAAAAATATTAGAGAGCGAAATAATTAAAAAGAAAAGGGTCTACACATAATAGTCTACAGTCACATATGCCTACTTATGAACTACGGTTTTTGGGAAGCATATTTTGAATATTTTGAGTCATGTAATTTTTCCCGCGAAAATACAAATATAGATGTATCCGTGTTTATGATTGATTTAAGGAAGATAAACATGTCATCTGAATGTGAATATGATTGATACTGAAAAATATCAGTCTGCTCGAGAGAATATGAAGTTTGTGACTCGTTCGCTTCGCTCACTCGCCAACAAACTTCATATTCTGGCTCGGCAGGCTGATATTTTCGGTATCAATCAATTCACATCCAGATAACATATACTTATCATGATCTACAATACCAAAACAACAACTCCTGAAATTATTGGATTTAATGTTATTCCAAATTTAATTAGATTTATAGTCAATTTAATTTTTGCTATGCTACTATTTTCAAAGTTGTAATAATAGTTTAACACAAGCAAATGTGATACGCTGAGCCCACACATACACGACTGCTCGCTCCTAGCTTGTAACAGGTACTTCAGTAAAAAGTGACGTGTTAAACTAGATGTATAGTCCCACATTTCCCCTCTTAGTCACATGATGCGGTCATGCTTGTGTTCTGCACACCCTCACATATAACTGAGTAACCAGTGTTATTGTAAAACATCTTGAAATTAATCCATAATATATATATATTATTCGTTACAAAAACGTTCTACAAAAGAGAACCGATTATATTTTATCAATTTGCTATCTCTGTTTTAAGGGATGGACCATTGCAACTCAGCACCGTGTTTACATGGTGGGTTATGCAGAAATCAATATGGCGGATATACATGCGATTGTCCTGGTCGTTGGCATGGAGACATGTGTGAATACACAGAAATTAACAGAACTGATGTTTGTATTTCCACATTCGAAACTCTTCGGCTTTTATATAATTTATTCTTTAAAATGTAATGCAGGGCAATTACTTGACATATTGAAATTTCATTTTGTCATATATTTGAGGATTATATTGCAATTGTAAAATATAATGGTATATGCATGATATAAAATAAAGTATATGGGCATGTACATGCAACATCAAATGATAATATACATATTTCAGAAAGTGGGTAGAGAGTTATTCGACGTAAACAAAATTATCTCAATAAACCATGTATTTGTAATTTATAACAGTATTAATTTTTTTCTAGGTATGTACTGATCTCGACTACACGGAATGTTCTTGCCACATTAGCCGTTTACGACAGCCAACCAAACAAAATTATAAGATTTGGAGCTGTATTGTTGGAATTTCAACGGGGATTCTTGGTATTACACTATCCTATGTTTTATGGAAGGCTTTTCTTGATAAGGACAAACAAGTAAATAAAATCGGACCTAAAATTGTCAAGTACGACATAGACTCCGAAGACAGCAACACTGAGACTAAACTAAGGAACAAAAAGAACAATTACAGTATACAATCATGTGGCCCATTACACTGTGATTGCTTCGTAGATCATACTGGTTACGACCATTTTCAAAGATATGATGAGAAAAGCAATCGTTTTCAATTTCACAATTGCCGTCATAAGAGATCGGCAGAAAAGTTCCAGTAACGGCCAGAAGTCAAAGTTCCTTAATAACACGTCTTACTTTTGTAAATCAAGGATTGTTTAGTTTGTCATCAAAATCATGTTCTTCGAATAAAATTTATAATTGCTACCATGATAAAAACATTTTGGTGGTTTAATATATAGAAATTAGCTATAGCTAGAAAAATGATATTATGCGCTACTGTCCATTTTCTTTTGGCCATTGCACTGTCTTTCCTCATTCGATATTGAAAACTTACCCAAGGGTGTGGGAGATTTCCCTATCTTGTATTTTTCCGGTGTTTGATTTTATTTCTCATTAAACACCTTTGTTTTGTTTACATTCCATCGTATTATTCAAGCTCTACGCGCGTTTCCATTGTTGAAAATATTGAATAACACGCAAGTTTCAATGTGGATTTTCATCCATGTATTATGCATTTTACACAACTTTTTATCATTAACAAAATAGGGTCAAATGTTTACACTCATCTTAAATTTGATATGTGGCGTGTTAGGGTTATTCCCCTTTAACTGGAAAAAAATGATTTTATTCTCAATAAAGATTTTACATATAAAAATAAATTTTGGCAGACTCACAATACTTTAAAACAAGTCTAATGACTGTTTTATCAACGAGACTGTCCACAAATTTGGGATCAAGAATACGAATACAAGCATCGGGATCCAATTATCATAAGGGGTGGGAGTTGGGACCTTAGAAGAAGAATGTTTTTTCCCTGTCAATGAAAAAAACTACTATGTTCCATAGAAGTAGATTTGTGCATATTTTAGCAACAAAAACACCAAACATACTAACAAAACAAAAACAAAAAACACAAAAAAACAAAACAAAACAAACTGATATGTTCCCTTGATGCCATTTTGGAAATTAGATAAGTAAGAAATGAAAGCTATTTTTTTCAAACTTCTACTACAAGTTTCGGTTAGTATATGAACCAATGGCTTATGTGAAAAAGATTGTAGCGTGATATGTCCACGCGTAAGGGCGACGTCCTTAAATGTTGGGAAAGTGAACGTGGCCATTAATTTGGTTACTGGATGAGTGATTGTTGTTAAACGCCAACTCAGAAATTTTTCAGCTATATCATGGCAAGAACAAGTTAATTTTCAATGAAATGGTGATGCGGTCCGCTTTGTACTAGACCAACACGCTTAGTTGGATTTTTATAGTCCTACCTCACTGAAAGAACTGTCCGCGGATAGACATGTCGCCCCACTCGGACACATTATCATGATTTCGAGCCATGCAGTCTTTGCACTTTCTCCTTAATGCTGCGTGCTTAGCGGAGAAGCAACAAATACCAATTTTATAGTCGTTGGTTTGACCCGATCGAGGCTCCAACCCTCGATTTACCACAAGCGGAGAAGCAACAAATACCAATTTTATAGTCGTTGGTTTGACCCGATCGAGGCTCCAACCCTCGATTTACCACAAGCGGAGAAGCAACAAATACCAATTTTAT
>MJUT01028380.1:212666-229092 GCA_002080005.1 Gigantidas platifrons | reverse complement strand
TTTCCCATAAAATTTCAAAATTTTAATATTTAAATAATATTGAAAAATGATAAAAAAAAAATACATTTGTATAGCCTACTTTCTTCCAGTGTTACAAAAGATAAAGCAATTGTAGCCTTTTAATATCGGTCAATACATGGATTTATCGACCCGTTAAAGGTATATTTGACCTCAGACTTCGTCCTCGGGTCAATTTTTGTTTAAATGGTCGATAAATCCATCCATTGACCACACCAAAAGGCTATAATTGTATAATATACAGATGTCATGACAACAACAGCAAAGTATACAGATGTCATGACAACAACAGCAAAACGTACGACAGCATCATACAATAAATTTATGAGTTGCACCAATATGACATACTTTGTTCATATATATGTCAAATCTGGTTCAATTTGGCTCAAAATTATGAAAGAAAATCCAAATATGAACATGTTGATTGACAACGGATGGAGGCAAAGTAACGTCATAAGTTCACTTGTACATTATTAGGGGCAGGTATGGTAATAACAGCTTGCTAGCTAGACTTGTAACATTTTAACTGGCAAACAGTTCTTTTGTAGATTATGGTCATCAGAATGCATTATCTGCTTCTGGCAGCCATGTTGAATATACGAGTTGCACCAATAACACATACATCATAAGGTACCATCAGGAACATATATGTCGAGTTTGGTTCAATTTGGCTCAAAATTATGAGAGAAAATTCAAATATGAAAATGTTGATTGACGACAGATGGAGGTAAAGTAATGTCATCACTGGCCCAAATCGAAAACTGGCAGCCCAAATATTTCAATAACATTTTTGTGTGTGTTGTTGACTAATAAAGCATTCAACTAAAGCAGTTTGTTATGTTTTATTCTTCAATTATTCCCTCCCTACACATAACCCTATAAACCCTTCCTTCATCCTCATAATCTTCATCATCGTCATCACTATCAGTATCATAATCTGCCCCATATATTGGTCGACTCGGTGACATTTGTCTTCACTACTTGGCATTTCCTCCATAGCTAAATTGTGCTCATTCATTTCCTAACTTGGTCCTCCACTTGCTTGGATGCTATAACAGGGTTTCAGCTGAATTTTATTATACTACGGTCAAATGACCTAACTCATATAAATTCATCAGGCCTTTCGTCCTGAAAGTCACTAATATTCAATTAGTCAATTGTGTCCTAATTTGTCTAAAACTTATAAAGTCATTTAATGCATACTTATATATAATATTTGGAATTGAAAGCCAGACGGGTTTCCAAAAAAAAATTAAACTTCAGTGAAAATAAATAGAAATTAAAATCAAATTCTCCAATGAGGAATGAGTCAGACTTAAGAGAAGGCTTCCCTAAATAGGTTACAAAAAATCTGCTTTGAAGTAAATATTTTGTAGATTTTTTTAACATAAATAAAGCAAAGTATTTTATTTAAATTCACAGAGAAATAAAAAAAAATAGTGGATTTTTTCAACCATTTGTCTTAATCAGGAAAAAGCTTGTAATATTTGTCCATTTCAAAGGTTTCAATATTTCCCAAAAAACCTAAATCTATCGTATTTTGCACAATAGACATGTTTAAATTTGGTGCCAAATTGATATCCGATAATCTTTGCATGTCCGGTCCGCGTCGATTGTTATTCTTATATTTCATTGATATTTTCGTTTTTGTCAATGTCCTTGAACTTCATTAAACCATGGAACGATAAATAATAAAAGAGTTTTGAACTGGCGTTTCACTTTAGTTTTAATCAAAATAAATTATGGACAAATTGGAGATCAAACAGGGCTCTTTTATACAACAAACCCAGTATTTTACACCGGACAGTCGATCCGGTGGAAGGTAAACCAATGTTTGGTTACTTAACCATAAAATGAAAGTAGAATCGTATATTTACGCACAGTGAGATCTTTTTAGCAAATAAATGTTGTTTCCCCGTTTATCTAAGGATTGAAATTAATTATTTAGTACAAATATTTGTTCTAAACTATAAAAATAGTGATGATAAGCATGAACAGCTATTGTGCTAGATGGATTATATTGTCAATTTACACCTTGTTTCCTTTCTGAATACGCCTTTGATTTTGCTATTTGTCTATTGAATTGGGTGACAACATAGGAAGTATGTTGCATGGCAACAACTTCCAAAAATCGATGGAAAAAACTTTCTATATTTTCTGAATCCTGGTGTTTTTTTTCTGGCGAATACTTCTTTCAATTGATAATTCCAAATAAAGTTGTAAAATGCTGTCTATATTGCAGTATCCGTCCATTTAAAAAAGATTATATTCAGAAATTTTATAAACTATAATTGAATAAATCTTCTACTTTTAAACCTGCTTTTTAATATTGGGTATGTTTGTGATTGTCCTATACGCTTAGTGTTGAATGAACAATTTCATGAGTATTAACATAACAGGTTAATAGTAGTAAAATTACTGATTAAATTGACCCTACACTATAAAAGTATATAAGCTAATTTAGTAAAGTGTTCTCAAGGTCAGAAATGGTCTGTTCTCTCATAGCTTCATTCTTTCGCCAATGTCTAGAAAAAAAAAGCTGGTAATCTGCTGCGAGGTTAAGAACTCTGCTAATGAAAAGTGCCTTGAGCCATCAGCATTCTTTATGTTGAAACATTTTCAGGGTCTTCTTTGCATCCTGTCTGAACTCCAATGTTAAACCTCTCAATCAAAAAACTCTTTTGGTTTTCAGTGAATCTTTTGTTTTTACTTTCCAATTTAATTCCCCAGCCTTGAGACAGCGTTTGTTTGCTTTCAATTTCAGAACAGTTACCAGAAATTGTGACTTCTTTGGAAGTAATCTGTGCCCCAGACAATCTTTTTATATACTGTGTCTTTACTTTTAGCATATTTGATTTCTTTATCTTTTCTGATTGTACATTGCACTCATCAATGCAAGGATAGCATGATCATGTAGTTCTTGGTGAGTATTGAAGGATGACATGCAGCCATCATTTGAACAAAGAGGAAATTTTGTATTACATTTCTTTATACATATACCTTTGACAAACAAGTATCATTATCTGAAATCGCTGATATGGTTCTTTTGGTCTAGATGCACACGTTTTTTCTGCAATTGGCACAAACAGCTGAAAAACCAAATAGATACATGTAATAACTAAATATAAGAATGACAAGTTACATTAATAGCAGTGAATTACTAAAATTTGTTAGTGAAATTTTACTGTTATTTCACTTTTTTCATAAAATCAACATACATGACACAAAATTGTTCCACCAACGTTGCTTCACTTTGGTCATGTTGGTATTCAATCAATGAACATTAGAACAAATTTTCAATGTTCATATAATTTTGATAGCAAATTAATATTTTTTTCTCAAATAAGCTATGTATTTAAATGGTACATGTAGTGCAGTTGTTACTGTATGTGAAAATCTTATGCTTCTTCTTCTCATTTGTAGTTCAGTACACCATCAAGATTGATGATTGCATGCCGGGCAAGGATGTTAACTTTTGCCATGCATGTTACGATGTATGGGTGGGATATTAAAATAATTGTCAGAATTTTAGCAACAATATATATGTACACAGAAACCAAAAGATTCTTTTCATATCATTTTTGTACTATACATTTAGGGTTAAAACTATATACAGTGTTTTCTGTTTCTAATATTTGAGGAGACTAGTCTATAGAGAGCAGATGTCATTTTCTGCTGCTTGAAGCACTCTACAGTAGTACAGTGTACAAGGTTAAATATTCAACTAGGTTATTGTTCTTGAATGTTCTTAAAATGAGTATAGGTGTCTTTGTTTGTCTGTGTACCTAAGTAGTAGTTGTGAGTGTGTTATCAGATTACTCAGATAAATAACTACTAGTTGCTGGTGTATGATTTTCTAAAAGAAGATGCTGCATCACTAGTGCATACTGTTTGTTGGAATGACTGAAAAAACTAAAAACTTTCAATCTACTTTCTAATACATTTACGAGTTTGTACAGATAGAATAACGCCAAAATTCTCTCTGACTGAAATAACATTTTGAAACGTCAGTAGAAGAAGGAGTAGTCTGTCTTTTTTCCTCGTAGATCTTGCTTATGGGTGTGTACTGATACATGGAGGAATTTCAAAATAAATTCTTCTGCTTCTTTCAAGGATACGAGAGAAATGTGTAGAACAAATGTTTAAAGAACTTTCATTGACATTGTCTGGCTATTATATACGAATCCGGGTCGTTTCGCCCCGAATCCCGTTCGCCCCGCGAGTCGTTCTGTGAAAATTATTTGTATCTCCTCAGCTATGATTTTTCATAATAACATTATCATTCGAACACTCTACAGAGTCAACAAAGTAATTGCAATAACAAGCCATATTTCTCCTACATTTCAAGTCATTTTTGTTACACAAAATACTTGTATTTCATTGATATTCATGATACTACACGGAGATAAATCAGGGGAGGTCAAAATCTTGTAAACAAACATTTCAAGGATTTGGCATACCTTCTTCTTTTCTTTTCTCCGTATCAGCTTCCTCTTAGTAGGAACACCCCTCGACTGAGGGTCAATTGGTTCAATATTTACACACTATGTACAGGTAGTATTAAAATCTAAAATATACTCAATAAAAACTCAAGTTTAAAATCTAAAATTGAGTGATGAGTGTCGGCAGCCATCAGCCATTCATCAGTCTTAATCTTGACGTATGCATCATATAGCACATATTTCTGGTCAATGTTTCTATATCTTCCAAATCTTTAGATTCATTAAACAGTACAATACAATTGGTACAGTCCAGTATTAACATGGTTATCCTATTTCTGTCGTTAAATGTTGTTTTCCACTTTTCTAATCCTACTTTCCCAATGATTTCATATTTAATGGGTGGAAATGTTTCTTTTCGAACATCACTTAGTGCCATACAAGTTGTTAACATATGTGGTAGATCTTCTGGCTCTTGGCCGCATAGAGGGCATGTTGGCTCAATCTCATATCTACTAAATTTATGTCTGTCTGCCTGTAGTATATATGTTCTAGTTGTCATTCGTGCTTTAACATGACCTTTGCGAGCATCCAGCACGGTTGGTTGTAAAGTTCTATAGATGTTATGTGGCATTGAAGCTTGTAGATGATTTAAGGCCAGATATTTCAGGGAGGTCTTTGTTTCTGCCTCAGTTATGAAATTTGGTTCCAATAGGTTGTAATTTTTAAATTCACCATTTTCTTCCATGCTAGTTTTGTTGGCAGCTGATTTGTAATTCTGAAATGTTTGGTAGTTGGTATTGTTGTAGCGTTTTCATTACGCAGTAGAAAAAACTTTTGTGATTGTCAAAATTGACCGAGGGTTGACGTTGTATTAGTTCTTTAATTTTGCTGTTTTTGGCAGACAGTAATAAATACAGTAGTGAAAGCTGACGTCTATGGATTTCGCCTTCTATTGGTAATGCTCCAATTAGTAGGTATATTGCAAGAAGGAGAGTTCACTTAGTTACAAAGAAAGATAACTCTTGACAAAATAAAAGTTGTTCAAAATAAAGCTAAAATAAATATTTCACATACTGTAGGGGTCCCACCTGTTACATTATAGACCATTTTTATTCTGAATACGATTTCTTGTATCCAAATTTAGTACTGAGTTCACAGAGGCTGTTCAATGAGTATTTTCTAAGAATTGTTTTGGGGGCACAGATGGCAAATTACATAGATTTTGTCTAAGGGATTATTAATTAGTGACAAAAATACCCATTGAGATATGTTGTTGTTAGTTTGTACATATGTAACCAAGACTACTAGCAAAATATGAACAATTTCCTATGCTGCGTTTTTATATAAGACTGATTTGAATGTGCCTGTGATTTTCCCATATTAACCTACGAAAACTAACTTTCAATAGGCCTTTTTGAAAAACGGAAGCATTAGAATCACTAATATTTTCTATATTGTTAGATGAACATATTCAGATCATCAATTGATACAGAAGCAGCTGTCAAAACCAGTATAAATATATTTTTTATTGAATATAAGCGATATGGCAACTACAATTAGGTCAGCAGATTCCATATATAGATAAACAGTCGTTGCTATGGTAACGAGAGTGTTTTACCGGAAAACATTGCAGGGTTTTGTTACTCTAATGCAAGGCTATCATTGTGTCTAACAACTTTCAAAATTCGTGATATACCATTTCTGACCCATTTTGGTCATTACATATAATTGCTCTTAATAATTAAAGAATAATATTGAAAAACATATGTAGTATAAATATTAAGGACTTTTTACTCTGTATTCCACTTGTTTATTGTTATCTAATTCAACAAATAAATTATTTTCATCAGCTTTTCTACAATATATGCATGAATATATTTAAGTCATGTCCGCTACCTTGCTTCTGTTTAATTAGGAAATAAAACAGTTATTTAATGGGTGTGGAGACAAATAGTTTGGTCTATTGGCCGAATGCAATAGAACACTTGGTCATTCCCAGCACCTAAGGACAAATAGTTTGGTCTATTGGCCGAATGCAATAGAACACTTGGTCATTCCCAGCACCTAAGGACAAATAGTTTGGTCTATTGCATCGTTGGCCTCATGCAATAGAACGCCATATTGTTTACATTTTGTGTGGTTGTTTCGGCCATTATTTTGGTTTTTTATATGTAAAATAATACTGTTTAACAGGAAATGTCGTAAACACTATGTTTTAAATACATTTATCCGTATCCAATTATCTATTACAAAGACACAGTCTGTATATTAATTCTTCAAAATATTCGGTGAGTATTGACCACCATCACCTTGGTTCAAAGGTCCATAACTCTCTCCCGTTGTGAATTCTAACCCCGCTCAGAGCGAGGTGTACTCGATACAACATTATGTGATAAAGTTTGTCAATGACTTGCGACAGGTCGGTTGTTTTCTCTCCGGGTACTTCGGTTTCGTCCACCAGTAAAACCGACCGCCACGATATACTTGAGTGTTGAAAATGGCGTTAAACACCATAAACCAATCAATATTTATGTGGTACTGTATGTTCCTCGTCATGTTATTTTTGAATAAAATTGATAAATAGTCTACACAATAGCAAACCAAAACAACACAAATTACTCCTTTGGCAAATATACTCATTTAAATTCCAAAACGATGTAAGCCGATGGAAATGCTATGTCATGTGTTAGTATGGACAGAAAAATGTTACATGGAAAACCGGTTTATATGTTCCTAACCCACTTGATTAGTAGATCTTATATAAAATGTCGCCCAAGGATTGCATGCTAACGTTGAACAAGTGTTCTTTGTCAATTTTCTGTCACGTGTTGGTTGTGGTCACTGATGATGACTTAATGTCGAGTCTGTAAATCTCTCATTATTTAACCACTTGAGAATATAATCAGGCCGGTTAATGCTGAATACAGCCTTTAGAAAAACGGGATTCGCGCTCATAACTTTGGACAGGTTATATTGGTGGAGGAAACCGGAGTATCCGGAGAAAACCACCGACCTGCCGCATGTCACTGACAAACTTTATCACATAATGTTGTATCCAGTACTCCTTGCCTGCGTGGGATTTGAACTCACAACATTAGTGGTAATAGGCACTCATTTATTGGGTAGTCATAAATCCAATTACCATATGATCACTACCACGCGTACGACGGCCCATTGAAAAACTTGACAAAAAGAGTTGTATTAAAGTAAATGTTTTTGGACATATCGAAGGGTTTTAACATAGTTATGTCAAACTCGAAAAAGGCGTTCCCATGGATAGTTTGCAGTAAAATTTTGTTTCAACAGAAGTAAATTTGGATTTAATATACATGTACTAGTTTCGAATACTTGGTTATTTTGAATTACAATGATCGGTCCCTCCGAAATCGTCACAATGAGAGTCGACTGTATAAATGCACAGACAGCGTTAGATAAAAGTGGGCATACTCATCATCGACGACTTCATCCCACCCCGCTCCCGAGTCTCAAATGTAAAATGGACAGATTCCAAAACAGTACATTAAATAAATTTGGGTTATTTCCCTTTAGTCAGATAAAAATCGCTCGTCCGAAATAGTTTACATCTAACAATGCATATCACCAATAAAGTTATTAGGTCCAACCGATGGTGAGGTGTACTTTCAGCAAAGGTTGTCAGTAACTGGCAGATGTCGATTATTTTTATTATCGAGTACTTCGTTCTTCTGGACTTATAAAACCGACGTCACGAATAAAGTGAAATGCTATTGAAAGTAACCACACTTCTACAAGTATTTTTTTTCAAGCTAAAGATTTCCAGCATTTAGTAAAAATTTACAATCAGAATACATCTAATTCCTCGAACCCTCAAGTGTGTTTTGTACTGATCATAACTAGTTTAACGAAAACAATTTCAGCTACTCCTCTCAACGCCAAGGGAAAATACTGCTAAATTTGGTGTTATCCATCCATCCATCCATCCATCCATCCATCCATCCATCCATCCATCCATCCATCCATCCATCCCATCCCATCCCATCCCATCCCATCCCATCGTCCATCCGTCCGCATCCGTCCGTCCATCCATCCATCCATCCATCCATCCATCCATCCATCCATCCATCCATCCATCAATCAATCAATCAATCAATCCACAACTTCTTCAAAGAAGGGAGACAATCGGTGGCGTATTGTATATGTTGATATTTGTGTTTCTGAAAGGTTGAAGCGAATGACCGCACAACTGATAATTCACGAATGCGCGAAGCGCATGAGTGAATTATCAGTGTTGTACGGTCATGAGTGACATATTTTTGGTAATCGGACATCGAAGTTAGTTATACTGTTTATTATATAGACTGTTTTGAGTCAATAAATTTGATATTTTCTTTCATCTGCATTGCATGTGTTTATTTCTTTATTGCGCATTAATATACAACTGTGTCCTTGGCTACTCGTTGACTGAAAAGTTTGTCTAATGCTTTCAATTTTGCAAATAAATAAATTCATGTGCACATATTTCGATTAGGAATATAATTTCCATATTGGTTACTTGTAAACTTTGTGACCATAGTATGCACTCGACGTTGAAAGACACAATTTTATTTATTACCATAGTATGCACTCGACGTTGAAAGACACAATTTTATTTATTNACACTTGATGGTATGTTTCATTAATATACAACTGTGTCCTTGGCTACTCGTTGACTGAAAAGTTTGTCTAATGCTTTCAATTTTGTAAATAAATAAATTAATGTGCACATATTTCGATTAGGAATATAATTTCCATGTTGGTTACTTGTAAACTTTGTGACCATAGTATGCACTCGACCTTGAAAGACACAATTTTATTTATTGACACTTGATGTATGTTTCATTTTTACTATATGTACATTTCATTTGTACCCTTGTGGGAAGAATGTTTTGTGAAAGAAGTCGGATGCATACCAATATTTGGCCGTTAACAAAACCAAAGCTATTTTAAATTCGATGGATTATATAATTAGAAAACAAGTAATTTAACAATATAACAGCTGGGAAATGTAAATCGTTAAATGAGGGTCCAAACGGTTCAAACGTTAAATGTGTAATTCAAACGGATTATAACGGAAGGAAACTGGACTAAAGTTCACTCAGAATCGGAACCACTAAACGATAAGGGTAGGATTCTTTTATATTTAGTTTTTGCTATTTGTAGTCCGGAATCATCACTTTGTCTTTTCTGACTAGACTTATGATTGTTAAAATTAAAAGTTCCTTCGTAAATGTAATGGTTCCCATAAAAAACGAGATGACATCTTAGTGTCAGAAGTCATTGAACTAGTACTTTTGGTTGACGAAAGCTGTGAAAAATTTGGATTCATTTCACAAGAAGCAATAGAATGTACACTGTTATTTGGAGTTAATTTATAGCAGACGATCTTTTGGGGGTGGTTAAAGTTTTATACTGTTGAAAGATTCTATGTTTTTAGAGCATAATTCTGCCATGAAAAGTATTAAAACATGTCAATGTTTGCCAAATTTACCTGCTTTTTATTGTATCGCTATGACATACTAGATTATGATATCCTTTTGTTTATTTTTTTAAATCTTCCCTTTATCATAAATGAAACTAACAATCTGTCAATGAAATGAAGCAAAGGGACACTACCCCATATAGTATTCTAAAAAAAAATAGTTCCGGCTCGAAAAATGGCGGGAAAAATAGCGAGAGTGAAAATAAAAATGGTAATTTCACTAGTGAAATTATCGTTTTTATTTAACTCGAAAATCACGGTATTTCATCGATATCTATATAATAATACTACACAATTGCAAAATTAAAAAGCGATATTTAAAAAATGGACTTCCGCCAACATTATCAACAAACTATATTTTTGAGTTCACTAGAGCACTTCATATATTTTTCATGGAAAAGATTCGTTGGGATATCTGATTACATACAATACTATATTCAGTGAAATCTGTATTAAGAGGTCACCTTTGGGACGAAAAAAAGTGGTCTTTTAAGACAGGTGACCTCTTCATATGAAATTTTCTATGACAAGACAAGAAACAAGTGACCTTTTAATACAGGTGACTGCTTATTAGAGGTGACCACATGAACAGGTTTAGCTGTACATGTATACCTTCATATCAACAGAAACCAGGTCTAATCAAAAGTTTAATTATTTAATAAATACAACACTATTATTATTATCACAGTCAGCATTATTCAACAAAATAATGAGCAATAGAAGAAATACAAGGAATGAAATTGAATTTCTGTTTGTTCGTTCTTTTTACAATTTATAAATAATGTTACTAACGAGATTAGCCCACAACCAGTGTGTCTTTACATTTTACAATACTATTGCGAGCATGATAGGGTCACAATCACTGTATCTTTACATATAATAATACTATTACGAACAAGATAGGCTCACAACCACAGTGTGTTTACATTTTTTCACTAACATGGGGCACACGATTGGTTCACAGCCACCGTTTTTTGTTCTTTAACCTAAAACATATCTCTAGGATTTACAATAAAATGTATACTAGTATTTCAAAGCACCCTGTATTAATCAGCATCGTCATTCGGTATAGTTATCCAGTATTTTGGATCCGTTTTCGTATCGCGACTCCGTGTAGACTGTTTTACCTTTGTTTTAGTATTGGCGTCATCAAAGAATTCAAGACCTAACTTCCCTTCATACTCCCTTGTTCCATCAAATATTTCCGGTTCTTTGTTCTTATTGCGACGCCTTGATCGCTTCTTTCCGGTTCCGGTGGCAGAATCTTTTGTTAATGGCGGCAAAGTATTTCCTCTACCTTGAAGGGTTGCCATATAAGCAGGATTTAACATGTCGCTGGCAAGAAGTTCTGTTTTACTACCGGAAGTCATTGCGGGCCAATTTTGTGAGTGTGATATAACATCCGACCGTTCAGTTTCATCGTCTTTAGGTGATACAGATTTAGTTTTCTTCTTATGATAAACCACAAAAATAATAATAATGGCGATGATGATTATCGCGGCTATCACAGGTATTATTATTAACAGCAGCGGTGAATCCTTGTGGTCTTTTATTTTAACAGTAGTGGTACCATTTCCAAGAGTAACAAGAACAGTAGCTATTTCAGAGAGCCTCTTTGGCGAATTTTCTGTTGCCTAAAATATATTCAAGTCCAATATATAGTTATAGCAAATTCTGTCAATATTTCACCTCTTACATCTTTACTGTTAAATTATCTAATATGCTATCTGTGGGGAAAAATCGACCACCGAATCTAACTGCATGCATTTTACTCTTCTTTATGGTTTGTAATTTTGCTTTGTATGAAATGATCTATGGATGGTGATGTTCACCATAGATTAAATACAGATGTATGTTTGTGGAATTAAGATTTGTTTTCCCGCTTAATGTCTTGTATTCAGCGTTTTCGTTTTATCACACCTGGATCCGATGTCATCCAATGGACCTCCGACACGTTCGTAAGCTATTAGCATATCTTGTCATTTCCTCTGAACCCACTAAATGATTTGAATGGAAGCTTGGCCGAAAATTTTGCTGTGAGTGTTTGATAAAAGGTAATTAGTGAATTATCACTGCAGTCTTTTAGGATTTATTCATATGGTTTGTGTGAATTTGAATCCCAAGAAGATACCACAATAGGCGAGACTTGGTTTACCCCGTAGGCAAAATATTTTAAATGTACTAACATTTGCAAGCAACAGCTTATGTGTATGAGCCTGTTTTGCCCAGACAATGGTGTACCAGAATTTAGAATATATAACAGAGGTCAGTGCCGCACACAGTGATTGGAAATTCCACACGTGGTTTCATGTCTAGACGAAAAACATGTTTTAATGTAAACTTATAAACTAACTTTCGATATTAGAATTTAGGAAATAAAACGGTTCCATATATAAAGTAGGATATTCTCTCCCTTACAAATCAACTGGTCGTATACCCCTGGTAGCTCGTGTTGTCTGAAAATTTATTGTTTTGTTCTAGTTTGTGTTTACACTGCTACTTTCGTATTCGGGTCACAACTTACTTCCTGGATCTATTCTAACATGGATACACTGCTGCATTTTTTTTTAAATGTTTATCAGATTCATTATAAATACTGTCAACCGCAAAATAAAATATCAATGGCGCATACGCAGTACATTATTCACTAATATTCATGGCATGACAATATGATATTGTAAGTTCGATGCTTACCTTTATTATAAGGACACCTGTGATATACACATCAGATATTTGACTCAGCTGTCCAGTTTTGCGATTTATAGCAAACGACCCCACATATCTATATGGAACTGAAATATAGTTTATGAAGGTTTAGGTTTAGTTTATGGTGTTTAACGTCACTTTCAACAATATTTCAGTTATATCGTGGCGGTCAGCTTTATTGGTGGAGAAAACCACTGAACTGTCGCAAGTTACTGACACACTTTATCACAATGTTGTATCGAGTACACCTCGCATGAACGGGTTCGAACTCACAACGTTAATGGCAGTGGCGTAGCTGCCTAAGACTCGACTAGGCACGTGCCTATACAATGTACATAATTTTGGCAATTTTTTTTTTTTTTTAAAGATGGATTACAGTCATGTTAGATTCCTAAACTATATTAACAATTTACATTAACTATTAAATAGAACATCCAGTATATTTTATATACCAACCAAAAATCAAAATTAGTTATAATAGTGAAAGGTCTTTCAGTGCAATGCGACGCGTGAAATCATATTTAGATCTATTATGAGAGATGAAAGACTTTCAAATTTATCTCTCTTGCATGTACATCGACATCATCTCAATGTTGATGTAGATACGGCTATAAATGACTTCATCAGCAGAAAATCCCGTCGTTTGGACTTTGACTAACTTCAATCACTTTGAAATCCTAAAGACAAGGTTCTGAGCAATTTGATAATAAATATCTATAACCCATGTCTTATTTTTTTCTCACCATTTGCGTATCTGCAGCCCACTAAGTTCAGAGGTCGTCATGTTATTTGTCTTGTTAATCACTCTTTTATTTGACATTGATATAAATTGTGTAAGAGGTGAGATGACCGAAAAGCATTTTAGTTAACAGAATACGACAAATAGAACCATCATTGCCTAAGCCCTTGGGTATATCAAAGTGCTCCGGAATGATAGGCGATAACTGCCACCATCATAGCCGCCCACAATGTCATTATTTTTTTCTTCTAAATTGTGTTAAGCAACTATCTGTCAATATTTATACTTTTGGAGTTTGATATTTTTCGCAATAGGCTCATTTGTCGTGATATCACTGGTTTCTGGCACAGGTAAATTGGTTGGTAAAACAACATTAGTGTAATAGAGTTTTCAATTTTAACTCGTCATAACCTTTTTGTTATTAAAAATAGATTAAAAAATCTTTTGATTCCAGAAAATATGAAACGTATGCTAAATGATGGTATAATTTGTTTAGAAATATTCAAAAAATTATAGAGATGAAACATATCTAATTTTCAAAATTTTATATACGTATTTCAAACATTTATAGCAAATTATTTTTGCTAAATAAAATAATATAAATTTGCATGAAAAATATGAAAGGATTACATTTTATAAATCATTTTACAGAACCAAAATCGGGTCATAAATAAAAAAATTATAAAGGTTTAAAAATTGGTCAAATTATCCACTGTTAATTGCATTGTTTATTGGCCAACCGCAATTTGTGTTTAATGAGATGCAAATTAATGAATATGACATCACTAATGAGCTTGACGAAAGAGAATATAGATTTTGATGGACAGCAACCTCTGATTTTTAATAATAATACAATTTTTGAGTCATTTTTAAAACACTCTAAATCACTGAAATCGCTGGGCTTGATTTAAGCATATTTTATTGTCAAATATATACAATAGGATTTAACAACTTATATGAAGTTCTCTCCAGTAACATACAAACATAGGTCTGACAGAGAGCATGACGGATAATAAGTGTATAATCATTTATGGTATAGCAAAATTAAACAATAACAGATAAGTAGAATGGGGGGGGGGGGAGTTATGTTCCTTCAGTGAATCGCCTACTGTTCTTAATGAATGTCTGTACTGCTTTCGATAACAATATATTTTGGACTTGGGTTTTATTAGAATCTCCAAATGGTAAAATTCTAACATTTCTCTGAAAATTATGGTGGTGCAAAAAATGAAAGAGAACTGTCCTCTGTTCGATAAACAAGCGACAGTTCAAGAGTAAGTGGGAAGAATCCTCCCTGGTAAATCCACAAACACATCTCGAATCTGTTATTATATTGGATCGAAATAGACCATACTTGAGCGAGCTACAACTACGACGTAATCTTGCATATCAAATATTATGTCGTCTATCCCCGACTAAGAAATGAGCCGGAATTTTGGTCAGTACAACTTTACTTTTAAGGTTAATTTTAAATGAGTCCGATGTTCTGGTATTTCTGGTGTCATTGTCTAGACTGTTCCAAAGATTTATGACAGACGGGATGAACGAAGATTGGTATAATGATAAGCGACATCTTGGGACAGTGTAGTCATTTCTGTTTCGAACAGGGTAGTTGGTAACATCACGAACCAGAGGGGTAATAAGTCACACAGATAAGATGGGGCTTAAGGGGGGCTTTGTCCCCCTGGACCCATACCACGGCTTTGCCATGGACCCACTAGGGGCTTTAAGCTGCAACCAGACCCCTCGCCGATTTCGTGCCTATTCTTCATTTTAACTCCAGCTACTCCCCTGAATGGTGATAGGTACTGATTGCATAGGAATCTAGTTTATGGAAGAAAATTCTTATTCTCAAATAATAAACACCATAACATCACAGTATTTAATTACATTTAACTAAAAACGAATAATTTATTTTTGGTGTATATTGAATATATTGAAAGTGCTTCGTACACACTAAACTTTAAAAGTAGATATGGACGTTTTTATTACAATCACTGGGTTCATATCTCTACCGGAATCCCCCTAATAATAAGTGTGTTGCCACTGGCATGGTTTATATCTATTATTAGAATATTATTAATAAAACTAAGGTTCTCTTCCCTCCGGCGTAGTGACATTTTTATTATCCTGTTTCTTTTTTTCAAAGACTTTTATATTGTTTGACTTTCAAATCGTTTGATTTTTAGTGTGCATGTTGAAAGTAGTTCCAGAAACTCGTCGCCGTACTAAATTAGATATCTACTTTTTGTTACCAGTAAAAGCTACTCGCATGTCAGCTGCATCAATGAATCATGTCATTAACGGACAAGTCATTATATATATATATCAATGGTATGATTCGGACAAGACATTATATATTGTATCACCCGGAGAAAATCACAGACCTGTCGCGGGTCACTGACAAACTTTATCACATAATATTGTATCGAGAACACCTCGCCGTGAACATTTGTGATGATATGCACTGATTGCACAGGTAGTTGTAAATCCAACTACCATACGACCACGACGGCCCATCAGAGTAAACAGGTGCATATTCAAATATATATATATATACATGTATTAAATATAGTAATAGCCAAGTTAATAAATACAATTTGTTCACGCCATGATATGGCTGAAATACTGCTAAAGTTTGCGTTAAACACCAATCAATCAATGATAAAGTAAATAATGAAATGAATAACTTTGCATAAATAAAATCGTCTTGAATGTATATATTTTACCTGGCTCCAAACTATAATAGATAGAATTGTCGAAAGAATCTGGGTCATATGCTCCCACTGGACTGGGGCTGATATCTAGAAAACCCTATAAATAAGTCATATGAATATCAATTAATAAAATATTAAAAAATCAATTGATATTCTTTGAAAACACCTAAACAGGATGACAACTAAGAATAACTGAATTCTCTTAACATCTTTGGTAATTGATTTTGTTCCCACAGTGTGGTATTATATGTATGATTTTAGAACTGTTACGACAGTGTGGTATTATATGTATGATTTTAGAACTGTT
>MJUT01028380.1:179401-190598 GCA_002080005.1 Gigantidas platifrons | reverse complement strand
TGAAGGTTATTCCAGAAACGTATCGTGCGTACTAAATTAGATATCTACGTTTTTATTATGGAATAAGTAACAGTTTGTTAAGTATATCAAGTGCTAATTATTAAGCTTCTCTAATAGAAAAAAAAGACCTGATCCGTAAAGTCAAGACATATATTAGGTACACCTGATCCATAAAGTCAAGACATATATTAGGTACACATGTATACGTAAAAGAGTGCAGCACTTATAAGTATATAACTGCTGAGACTCTAAAAATAACACTCGTAAAGCTACAGCTGTTCCCAAGGTTGGATCGAATTTCAAAAACAATTACCAAGTTCTCCACCTTTTGTCTGATAATAGGTACATATATATGCTGAAAAAAAAAAATAGCATAGGTCACCGAACTAAAAAAATTAAAATTTGTGTTTGATAGTCACCCATCTTTGTGTGCGCTTGTGTGTGTATGTGTGTGTGGGGGGGTGACTATATGAGGTACCAACTTTGGATCTCTACAAATGATGCAGGTCTTCTGCAAATATCTTGCATAACTTCAAAAGACAATGTCACTAGGAATACTCTGAACAAGTTTTGCAAAACCTGAGATCGGAATACTCTTAAAAAAAAAAAATAAAAAAAAAAATAACAGATTTTCATCCTGGCCCAGGATTTTTCCCCTCCATACAATTTACAACATTCATTCGCTCATAACTATGTTGCAAGAAATACCAAGTTCCCCATTTATGCATATAATGTGGTCATGCAGTTATATCTAGAACGCATCAAGCTTAAAACAAATATGGTCACCGAGATTGTTTTGTCAATATTTTGTTTTGAAGACAGTCAAGTGGCATAGGAGCAAGTATTAAAGGGATATAGCTCTTACAATAGTTAACTTATTGTTATTAAAGTGTTCACAGAGATTTTTTATAATTTGTTTTCTAGCAGTTACTCTTACTTTTCCATTACATTTTGCACTTAAAATGATGAAATACTCGCGAAAGCCATACGCGAAAAAAATGCGCAGGAGCATTACGATCCAACCTCATTAAGTAATCACGTACTAATTATTAAGCTTCTCTAATAAAAACAAACTGATCTGTAAAGTCAAGACATATATTAGGTACACATGTATAAGTAAAAGAGTTCAATATTTATCAGCAATTGAAAGCTTACTGTCATCACGGGATTAAGTTTTCGCCTAAGATTAATATTCTTCATGGACGGGGTATATTATTAAAATTTAGTTTCCATGTTCTTGTAAAATTGTATAGAAATGTAGATTCCTCCACATTTAGTGTCACAAATATGAATGTCAATAGATTCATCTTTTTTATTTTATCAAATGGCAAGCTAAGGAATATTTGTAACGGTGGTAATAAACTATTATTTTACCGAGTTGAATTAAATCAAGACAAAGAAAAATAACAGTCATTTGCATGATTAGTATTTTCTTTTAAGATTTAAAAAATATTTGATCAAATAGAAATTTAAGCGGCAGAACATGCAAGAACTTATCAGGAAAATATCCGTCAAACGGGACCACAAATTGTTTGGTTAAAACCGGACAGTGCCCTACACGGAGAATCGATAACATAGAAAAAACAATTAACAACATATGTTTATATATTTTAGATGAGTAATAAAAAAAACTTACTTTTATGTATTATTTATGTCCTTCCGATCAAAGGTCGTCCATATTTCGCCAAAAACATTCAAGACCCTGAAAGCCGTTAATCCATGTTGATATTTCCCTGTCCGTTAACACGACAACATAGGAACGCAGGCTTATTGCCAACACATTTATCCAATATGACAAATTGTGATTTCTCTTTAATCCCGTTTAAATAGTAGTATTTGCTTCCGTTATCGCACGGAGTACTGACCACTTCTACAAAGATATGGGTTCCTTGTGATATGTATTAAGTTATAACTGTATCCATAACCACGTTTAGATAAACATGATAAACACTAATAAATTAGTGATTCAAATGTGCAAGGTGTGTCGTGTAGAGGTAATGGTTAAAAATGAACATAAAAATGAATAAAATATGAAAATAACAAATTGTCAAATGGTACATGTTTTAATCTCTAGGAAGAATGTTAAAGGCGTTTTTCGAACACATAGTTAGGATTTTTATGGAATATCGGAAAAGATCAAAGAAATAAATACACTGATAATATGAAGTGCCAAGATAAAATAATTAAAGTATGTTTTGATAATGTTAAAATGTCTACCTAATCACTTTAAGCCAGAGAATAAGGCAAAATGCTACGGTTTATTTCAGAGAATAGTCCAAATTTAGGACACTGGATATGATCATTATTGAAAACCCCACAGTGATTGTGAAATGCAGAGCAACAATAAAAGCACTATAAGTCAACCAGCAAACAGACTATCAACATACCAAAACTCATTCTTTCCGTCTACTATAAAGATATGGAATACCCTTGATTTAAATATTCGAGAAGTTCCAACCTTTTTCACATTGAAAAACAATCTCCAATTTAAATATTTTAGAAATAAGAAAATACCATGTTACTTTTCGTCAGGTGACAGATACTTGAATGTTTTGCAATGTAGGCTGAGAAATAGATGCAGTGCACTAAATAGTGATCTATATCGAGCTAATTTGATTCCGAAAGCATGATGTTCATGTGGAAAATCGGATGAAACAGCAAAACATTTCTTATTACATTGTGAAAATTATGTATCACAGGTACTGTGACTCTATCTATAGATACAATTGTTGTATCACAGGTACTGTAACTCTAGCTGTAGATACAATTGTTGTATAACTCTAGCTGTAGATACAATTGTTGTATAACTCTAGCTGTAGATACAATTGTTGTATCGCATGTACTGTAATTTCATCTGTCGATACAATTATTGTATCACAGGTACTGCAACTCTAGCTGTCGATTTTGATCCAGTATTGTTATAAATACTGCTATGGTGACAGCCGGAACCTTTGAACAGTAATGAAAGGGGGAGGTTTGGCACCGTAAAATCTAATTCAACCCACCATCTCTTTGGAAATGTCTGTACCAAGTCAGGGTCATTATGGTTTTCACAGTTTTCCGGTTGTTGACTGATTTTGTCTGTTTATATACTTATGAGTTTTGACTTTCCCTTCGGAAGATTGTTTGGAGTTCGGTAATTTTGTTATTACCCTTATGTATGGTCCGTATGTACTATATGTTATTAGGGATCTTCATAAGGGATACGGGTTCATATTCCTGGTCTTTTTTCTATTTTCCCTGAGTTGTCGAACTGACATAGAAAACAGACATGGAATATGAACCCTTTATCCCCTGTGAAGCCCGAATAACAATTAAATTCTCATGGAGTGTTCTAATTAAACTAGCACTAGAAAAACCACCCAGAAACTGTGACGCATTTCCGGATAACAATTGTTTTTAGCATTTTCTTATTGTAATTTATTTTTCAAAATGAGTAAAAATATGATGCAATGAGTAGATGCCATTTTACAAAAAAAAAATCATGCCCATATCCCCGGCCCTACCACGGGGACATGGGCTCATATCCCTGGCTTGATTAACCAATCAAATTACAGGAATAGCTAAGATATTTCACTCCAGTATAATATTCATTGTTATCTACATTTGCCGTGATTACCCGACTACACGGCCAATTCAAACTCAATTCTAATGTAGTTGTTTAATGGCCTGGTTTGTGATTGGACAATGGTGTAATTTTCATGGTATCAATTCCACGGTTGAAAATCATGAGATATTTTAGAGGATTGCCGCTTACACCATCTTGTCAACAATGTAGCAATACACATGATTACATTTGAATAGAGATAACTGAATTGTATTTGAATATTCCACGGCATCAATTGTCGATTTAATTGTGTAATTTTCACCAATTCCACGGTTGAAATAGTATGAAATATTTTTTTTAATTTTAGCTGATTACCGGTTCATTCCCTATCCAGAGTTGTCGTTCTTGCTACGCTACACAACATCTCTGTCAACGCTCATTTTACAAGATTCTTGTAAAACTTAGAAACAGTAAAAAAAATGTACTTAAAATTGTTTTAATTATTGTAAATATATCAATAAAGACGAAAATAAGTCACTCATTTCAAATCAATTCTCTCTTAAAAATGATTTTACCCCCCACTTCTTGGAGAACTATTTNCTCCAAACAGTGTCGAAAGCCTTTCGTAGATCAATGAAGGCAGCAAATACCTTCTTTTTTTTAGCCTTATTATGATCTACTAATGATTTAAGTGTGAATATATGGTCAGCAGTTAGAATGGAGATAACTGTATTGTATTTGTCTATCATACACATGATTACATTAGAATGGAGATAACTGTATTGTATTTGTCTATCCTACACATGATTACATTAGAATGGAGATAACTGTATTGTATTTGTCTATCCTACACATGATTACATTAGAATGGAGATAACTGTATTGTATTTGAAATTTCACGGCATCAATTGTCGATTTTATGGTAGCAAATATCCGTTTACTGGCTCCGCTAACTCGTCGCCAGTAAACTCAATTTGCGACCATCAAATTTCCAATTGATGCCGTGAAATTTTCAAATACAATACAGTTATCTCCTAATTAGTACACTCATGTTTTGGCTGTTATTTATAATTTTGTTTTGTTTTTTAAAACAATTTTAGCACAATGTCAAGCAGGATGGATTAGATCTAATGCCAGTTGTAAATGTTATCTTTTCTCTAAAATCCAAAAAAATTGGAATAATGCACAGGTAATTTTAATAGAATGCAATGTTCGCGATGTATCTACACTATCATTGTCGATACTCCACGGCTGACCATACTGCGATACTCTCCACTCATTACCCGTGGATCAAATGCCAGAGAAATGCCTAATTTAATTAGAAGTCACTAATCCGATGGGCTTAGATAACTTATCATTTTCACCTACATTACATTCTACTGGATCAGAAAATTATTTTACACTACTTTGATACCTTCTTTGGATAGTACGGGAATAAACATGCTTTAATATGAAAAAAAAATTGTGTGACATACCGACCGATCGAAAATTTGAGTAATGTTGTAATATTAATATAACAGCTTCTAAATGTCGGATCGTAAAAGGACACCCCAAAGCGAATGAAATTGTTTCAATTAACCCACGGGAGATGAGTGAAGAGTGTTGGAGGGTGATCAATCTTGGGCTACCGACGATGCTACACTATGAAATAAACACGAACATTTGTTCGTCACAGTTATTACATTTTATTTATGTTGAATTTCTTTATTTACGAAAATTATGGTTTTCAATCCAAGACAATGCTCATTGAATTACAAAAAGTGTGGGTGTAACTGAACATAATACACATTAGATACAACATAATACACATTAGATACAACATAATACACATTAGATACAACATAATACACATTAGATACAACATAATACACATTAGATACAACGGATTCATCTCGCTTTGGAAATACATTATCTCACTTCCGGAATTTTCCATACGAATCTCGACTTGTGATGATGCAAAAATAACAATCGAAAATGTAGCAATTACTAAGAAGAGTTTGAAGATACCACAGGGATAATAAGAATCTGGATATCGAAGAAGAGCAGACAAAACAATGGCCAAAAGAAAAAGTACAAAAGGACAAACAACAATCTACAAAACATACATATCAAGCTAAAGATCGAGTAACACGAACCCCATTAAAAACCGGGGGTGAACTCAGGTGCTCCTCTATCTGACTAGAACCGGCTGCCACAGCCCATAATTTAGAGTGGCTCGGATTAAACATTCAAGGCATCCGTCTCCTCTATCTGACTAGAACCGACTGTCACAGCCCATAGTTTAGAGTGGCTCGGATTAAGCATTCAAGGCATCCGTCTCCTCTATCTGACTAGAACCGGCTGTCACAGTCCATAATTTAGAGTGGCTCGGATTAAGCATTCAAGGCTGCCGTCTCCACTATCTGACTAGAACCGGCTGTCACATCCCATAATTTAGAATGGCTCGGATTAAACATTCAAGGCTGCTGTCTCCTCTATCTGACTAGAACCGGCTGTCACAGCCCATGATCTAGAGTGGCTCGGATTAAACATTCAAGGATGCTGTCTACTCTGACTAGAACCGGCTGTCACATCCCATAGTTTAGAGTGGCTCGGATTAAACATTCAAGACTGCCGTCTTCTCTATCTGACTAGAACCTGCTGTCACAGTCCATAATTTAGAGTGGCTCGGATTAAACATTCAAGGCTGCCGTCTCCTCTATCTGACTAGAACCGACTGTCACAGTCCATGATTTAGAGTGGCTCGGATTAGACATTCAAGGCTGCTGTCTCCTCTATCTGACTAGAATCGGCTGTCACAGCCTTTAATTTAGAGTGGCTCGGATTAAACATTCAAGGCTGCCGTCTTCTCTATCTGACTAGAACCGGCTGTCACAGCCCACAATTTAGAGTAGCTCGGATTAAACATTCAAGGCTGTCGTCTCCTCTATCTGACTAGAACCGGCTGTCACAGCCCATAATTTAGAGTGGCTCGGATTAAACATTCAAGGCTGTTGTCTCCTCTATCAAATACTGATTTATGAAACCTGTAAATAGCTTTAAGAAATAAATTGTCATGTGTAGAAGTAGTACACCCTCTGACATTCTTTAACTTTTTGAACGTGGTCAGTATTTGGTAGAAGTAGAAATATCCAAACCTTTGAGTGAAATCATTTTATTTTTCATGCTTGGAATTCTAGTAAGCAAAATCAGAATTTAGATCTTAATGACAATCTAAACCTATTGTGTTTGATTAATTTTGGGACTTAAATTTAATTTTTATCGGCGATTCACTAGAGTTGTCTCGCTTTGTACAAAATCGTTAATTGATATTTTTACTAATTTATTGCAGGTCGATTGCAATAATAATCATGGTGGAACGATACTCGCCGAACCTTTAACGCTGGAGGAAATAGCTTTTTTGCACCAAGAGGCAATGAACAGAGGAAATAGTAAGTCTGATGCATTAAAAAAAATGCTGTGAAGCCCGTGAATTTCGTCAAAGCACTAATTCACCAATCAGAGCTTAGAACATATACAAAAATGAGTTTTATTTTTAGGAAAAAGGTTCCTTTCTGGTTGTATTAAAAATATTATTAAATGGCATTAACAAAATTTGTATTTGAGGATCAATATATATGGATGATCTTGAGTCCAAATTTGGTTGCATTTAGATGTATTTTATTCCTTTATGGAGGTCTTGATGTATGACATATACATACTGAAATTCGGGGAATGACGTTGCTATTTTTAGAGTAAGGGATGTCCCAGTGCATGGCATTTCACTGCAAGAATTTAAACAACCCATGATATTTTGACTGAACGTTCACTTCTAGGATTCAAGAATGATTCAGAAAATATATGGTGTTAGAAAGGTGAAACTTCGGACAAAATGGTCAGGTAGTCTCGAAAATACACAAATTTAGTAGAAAACCTTAAAGAAATTAATTAGTGATTTCACACCATAGCTATGCCAGATAATTGTAGCGATATATAGAGAAGAGTTTGAAGATACCAAAGGGGTAATCAGACTTTCTAAATAATTTAAGGATTTTTTTTATGAATAGCATACTGGATTGGAGGTAATGATCAAGCCAATGAAGATGTCTTTGTATGGGCTTCTTCAGCACAGAATATTACCGTAACCGATTGGGCTCCAGGTGAACCCAACGATGTTGAAGGGGAAGACTGCATGAATATAAATGAACATTTGGGCTTCAAATGGAATGATTATGGTTGTGAGGAATCTTGTCGCTATATATGTGAAAAAAGGTTGGTATTCCATAATTAATCTTCTCCATAATGTTCATTCTATTCTACAAATCCAACGATCTCAGCCATAAACATTTTAAAAGTAGAATTCGTCACTGTCAAATAGAATTCTTCAAGTATAGGTATGGTTTGGCTTGGCTTATGGTGCTTAACGCCACTTTCAACAATATTTCAGCTATATCATGCTGGTCGGTTTTATTCGTGGGAAAAACCGGAGTACCCGGAGATAACCACCGATCTGTCGCAAGTAGCTGAAAAACTTTATCACTTAATGTTGTATCGAGTACACCTCGCCATGAACGTGGTGCGAACTCACAACTTTAGTGCAAACCACACCTGAATGCACAAGAAAGTACATATATATATCGTGGCAAAAATGATCCACAGAGTACTTAATATCTACATTTATTTAACAGATCATTGTTGGAAAGAAAAGTTTGAAGATACTTAAGTGGTAATCAGAAGCCGTCAATTGGAGGACAAACAATACAATGGACAAAATAAAAAGGACAAAAGGACAAACAATACAATGGACAAAAAGATTGAGAAGATAAACAATGGTAACCAAAACACAGACGACTAAGAAAAGTTTGAAGATACCAATGGGGTAATCAGAATCCGTAAATCAAAGAAGGACAGACAACACAGTGTCAAAAGAAAAAGGACAAAAGGACAAACAGTGATCTACAAAGCATACACATAAAGCCAAACATTGAGCAACACGAATCACATTAAAAAGTGGGGATGTACTCAAATGTTCCAGAAGTATAATCAATTACTGCTCTATTAGTGACAGCCTTCGTGGTATTCGTATTAATTATTCCGATGATAAACTATGAACTAGCCAATTGAAAATGTCTGGTCATCTGTGATTCAGACACCATGTCATGGTTTACCAAGTCATGATGGCGACCGTAAGACATTCGAAATGATGATCTAAGCGTTACCACTATCAATCCCTGATGTTGTACCTTCCTTGTTAGCAGCAATCCTCTATCACGGAAAGTATGAGCGGAAACACAAACTCTGGAATATTATACAAGCTGAGAGATATGTAAATCATATGCCAGTGTGGCTGGAATGTTCAAACATATGAATGGAAAGTCTACAATAAGAAAATAAATATCATCTCTCCTATCGAGTTTCCTAAAAGATGAATTGATTACTGTTAGCGTATGGACAGATGAATGAACACTGATATGACATCTGACTGATAAATGGTGACTGGTTAAGTCTTCTCGACGACGTGTTCCATATATTCGTATAAGCAGATTGTATGGATGGGCTTCTCAAGAAAAATGAAAGGAAGCTTTCCTGGTCCTTAAATAAAAATAATCTGCTTTATAGATTATGTCCCTTTTAACTAAACAGTTCAAAGTATGACGACTATGTTGATTCCACCAGTCTGATTGAACGAACAGGAAATAAAGTACACGGCTAGGTCTAATTCATACTTTCATCTAGAGCTAGAAAGTGATAGTGACGACCGATTAAGAAAGGGACCTTACGACAAAAGAGATTTTTTCAATTTTCCTATTGTGAACTTTTCAATTATAATTTATGTAGCAACACTTGCAGCCTGTTTTGACTCCAATGCTCTTGCTCCAAAAATCCCAAGTTATTTGACTTTTCAATCTTTTGAGATAACAGCAATACAAATTAGATAAATATATAAAAGGAAATATATAACCATAGTAACATAATTATGTTATATTTGTCATTTAAATATACTAGTAGTAATCTTTGCATTTGTCCTGTGTTTTTTTTAAAGGACTGTATGCTGCAACTGTTCTTGTTAGACAGCATGACAGCATAATAGATTATCACACTTATATTTTTTCTACATTTTTCTTTTTCATTTTTTTGCAGCACTTTCAACCCATGAATTCAACCCAAGATGATTCATTATTCTACCAACAACAATCCGAATATAAATTAAAATAAATTATATTGACAACTGAAATTTCTGTAGTTATTTGTAATGCTAAAACAGCTAACGAATTTAGCTTAAACGCATTGATTGATTGATTGATTGATTGATCTTTATTATCAATTAAGCACTATTTCAGTCACATTCATGACAAGAAAAAGTGTGCAGGCAATGAATTTGTATGCAGGCGAAACAGTTAAAATAAAAAGGCCCCGGACGGAATAAAGTTACCTATGAAACAAGTCCATGCGCCATATATACTTACTAAGAAGAAATATAGCATGGACTATCTCAACTGGAAAATTAATCCATGGAACTTTTACACTAGAAACTTGATTTGCTTTACTAGTCAGAACTNTAATGCTAAAACAGCTAACGAATTTAGCTTAAATGCATTGATTGATTGATTGATTGATTGATTGATTGATCTATATTATCAATTAAGCACTATTTCAGTCACATTCAAAAAGTGTGCAGGCAATGAATTTGTATGCAGGCGAAACAGTTAAAATAAAAAGGCCCCGGACGGAATAAAGTTACCTATGAAACAAGTCCATGCGCCATATATACTTACTAAGAAGAAATATAGCATGGACTATCTCAACTAGGAAATTAATCCATGAAACTTTTACACTAGATACTTGATTTGCTTTACTAGTCAGAACTCATTTTACTAGTGTCAATTTATCGTTCACAATTGTTAAGTAAGAAAAGCTTGAAGATATCAAAGGGGTAATTAGAAGCCGTGAATTGGAGAAGATCAGACAATACAATTACTAAAAACTGGGAACGCTCTTCTAATTCCCCACCTACGGTTGTGAAAAAGGTAGAGGACATTTTGGGAAATAAAAACAGGGAAAGCACTTCTAGCTCTCCACATAGCGTTGTTAAAAAGGAAGGAGTCATTTACATACAAGTTGATTGCAAAAAACAGGGAAAGCACTTCTAATTCTCCACCTAACATTGTTGAAAAGGAAGGAGGCACTTACATGCAAGTAGATTGGGGAAAAAAAACAGGGAAATTAATTCTTTGATATTTTCAAACTTTTCTGACGGTGGATGTAAAGTGGAAAAATGTGTCGGATCAGATGACGTAAGAATTCTTAAATAAGCATGATGATACAGTGTATATTCAATCAGATGACGTAACAATTCTTAAATAAGCATGATGATACAGTGTATATTCAATCAGATGACGTAACAATTCTTAAATAAGCATGATGATACAGTGCATATTCAATCAGATGACGTAACAATTCTTAAATAAGCATGATGATACAGTGCATATTCAACCTTAGTTTATTTTGTTTATCTGCTTAATACAAATGTAGATATCTAGCTAAATACGGACGATGTACTTCTGTAATAACCATCGTCAGGTACGCTCAAAGACAAAAGATTGGAATAACCATCGTCAGGTACGCTCAAAGACAAAAGATTGGAATAACCATCGTCAGGTACGCTCAAAG
>MJUT01028380.1:148901-175432 GCA_002080005.1 Gigantidas platifrons | reverse complement strand
TCCCTACAGTGTGGTATTTTAGAACTGTCCCTACAGTGTGGTATTTTAGAACTGTCCGTACAGTGTGGTATTTTAGAACTGTCCCTACAGTGTGGTATTTTAGAACTGTCCCTACAGTGTGGTATTTTAGAACTGTTCCTGCAGTGTCGTATTTTAGATCTGTCCCTACAGTGTGGTATTTTAGAACTGTCCCTACAGTGTGGTATTTTAGAACTGTCCTTACATTGTGGTATTTTAGAACTGTCCCTACAGTGTGGTATTTTAGAACTGTTCCTACAGTGTGGCATTTTAGAACTGTCCCTACAGTGTGGTATTTTAGAACTGTCCCTACAGTGTGGTATTTTAGAACTGTCCCTACAGTGTGGTATTTTAGAACTGTTCCTATAGTGTGGTATTTTAGAACTGTCCCTACAGTATGGTATTTTAGAACTGTCCCTACAGTGTGGTATTTTAGAACTGTCCCTACAGTGTGGTATTCTAGAACTGTCCCTACAGTGTGGTATTTTAGAACTGTCCCCACAGTGTGGTATTTTAGAACTGTCCTTACAGTGTGGTATTTTAGAACTGTCCCTACAGTGTTGTATTTTAGAACTGTCCCTACAGTGTGGTATTTTAGAACTGTCCCTACAGTGTGGTATTTTAGAACTGTCCCTACAGTGTGGTATTTTAGAACTGTCCCTGCAGTGTGGTATTTTAGAACTGTCCCTACAGTGTGGTATTTTAGAACTGTCCCTACAGTGTGGTATTTTAGAACTGTTCCTACAGTGTGGTATTTTAGAGCTGTCCCTACAGAGTGGTATTTTAGAACTGTCCCTACAGTGTGGTATTTTAGAACTGTCCCTACAGTGTGGTATTTTAGAACTGTCCCTACAGTGCGGTATTTTAGAACTGTCCCTACAGTGTGGTATTTTAGAACTGTTCGTCCAGTGTGGTATTTTAGAACTGTCCCTACAGTGTGGTATTTTAGAACTGTCCCTACAGTGTGGTATTTTAGAACTGTCCCTACAGTGTGGTATTTTAGAACTGTCCTAACAGTGTGGTATTTTAGAACTGTCCCTACAGTGTGGTATTTTAGAACTGTCCTGACAGTGTGGTATTTTAGAACTGTCCCTACAGTGTTGTATTTTAGAACTGTCCCTACAGTGTGGTATTTTAGAACTGTCTCTACAGTGTGGTATTTTAGAACTGTCCCTACAGTGTGGTATTTTAGAACTGTCCCTACAGTGTGGTATTTTAGAACTGTCCCTACAGTGTGGTATTTTAGAACAGTCCCTACAGTGTGGTATTTTAAAACAGTCCCTACAGTGTAGTATTCTAGAACTGTCCCTACAGTGTGGTATCTTTGTTCTCCATTTCATTCTTAGTAATCTAAGAAAATTACTTAGTTCGATATAACGATGCTTAGCTTTTGCCGTTTTAATCCGACCACATGGCTGTACTTGTTGCAAGCCAAGACAATATAAATTTGCATCGGCTCCGTCGATGATATATCTGTGTTTAGAAGTTTGAGGCTTGACACAGGACTTGTTTATATTGTTGTGTTTCTTACATCTGTGACCATGTTGCGGTCATTCTGTTATTTTCAATCATTAAAGTATGGAGAAATCTGTTAATTAAGTAAATGGTCTTTTTATAATATAAACATAAAATCAAGCGTTATAAATAGTATACCTCGCCAGGTGTTACATAAAGGTAATGTCGAGGTAGCATCAGGAAAACGTGTTCTAACAAAGAATCCAACACAAGACACTAAACCGTTGAACGGTAGCCTTGATATGTCAAAACTTCCTCCGATACGAAGTTTCCCTGGAAGTTCAATCTTTCTGTTTATATCTTTTTGGGCTGAATCACGAATGACAGTGTCATTTCCAATATTAGCAAAGACAAACCCATACATTCCTACTGCCGTTGAGATCCACATCCAATTGTTAGCTTCTAAATCCGCTGTGTTACTTGTGTAGAACAATCCCGGGTAGTCGGTATGCTTTCGATAAAGATGTAATGTTCCATTGTCTATCCATAGCATGATCTCTCTGCTTGAATTATCAGATTTATAGTGAAAAATAACACCAGATGTTTTCTTTAGCAGAAACATTCCACCAAAACTGTAATGTTCCTTTTCCTTCGTAGTAAAGTCTACTCTAACGTCGATGTGTTTGTCTAGTACCATGGCTGTATATGGAATATCGTAAGTCTTATTTACGAATGTATGGTTGCATAATAAGTGTGGGTCAAAAGTATTAATCATCTTTACTTCCTGCTCACATGTATGATTGTCAAGAGGCCATAACAGCTTTGGTGTCTGAGGAGCACCGAGGACGAAGACTGAAACAAAAATAAAGACAAAGTCTACATTGTGTTTATAAATTCATTTAAAAAGTCAATTGATGAGTATTATCATAACGAGCCTGGAGACTAGGGAAAATGGAAATGAAGAATGGAATTATAAATCTTTCTCTGTATGTCTACTTCTGACAGGGGGCGCTTTTTAGGAACTTTTTCACTACGTCAAAATTTTCCCTTTCATTTGCAGGTTTCATACTCATGTTAATTTAAAATGGCATTAAAGAGATAATGATTGTGTTATATCTACTTCTTTTTATCAAACAAGAAAACAGTGTTCACATACTTTACTCCACCAGAATCAGTTTATTCACGATTACCGCTAGATTGATTCAATCAAGCAATAATGAACACTGTCAACACTTCAAAGAACCTCAATCACTTTACAATATTCTAAGTTTGTAAGAATACAATAATGTCTTCCATCGTGATTAGACCTCGACTTCCGCCTCGATCATAAATCACGAGGAAAGAGATTATCCTGATCTTACACAATTGTCAAATGTGATGCAATACTGGTTTTGTATTGTCTAGCTACTGAGGGACTATATTTGCGTTGTAAATTGAGTTACTAAAATTGAGGTAACTTATTATTTAATAATGAAATATATATCTTGATGAATGCATTTGTATCAAATGTGAGGGAATGAGTAAAATGTTGTCTCAAATGTGTCAAATTGGATTGGAGAAAAAAAAATGTTAAAAAATTAAAATGCCCTCTCATGCTTTAAAAAAAGTTGGATGTGTATTTAGTGTATTTAGGAAGTTATATATTCGACCTTCTTTCTTCACTGGCGGTAAACTGGTCGTGGTAACTGCAGTTACGACGATCACAACACGGCGGAGGTAGAAATAGGTAAGATCGTTTTCTGCTAATTTCTCCATTCTAACGTGTTGTTGTCAAGAGTTACTCAGCCGCACGGTTGATCTGTACGATTTTGTTGTATGTGTGTGTTCTTGATACCATATATGGTCTCGTTACCAAGAAAATATCCGTCGGTAATCTAAGGAAGATAATCGTAACTCCAAAAGAAGATAATCTATTTATATATATATAATTTATGGAGTAACTTACGATTATCTTCCTTAAATTAAAATATTTTCCCTCCATTGTACGCTTAAGTACATCGAGAAGTTTGTTACTATTTTGTGAAACTTTTCAACTTGCTTGTTAAAAAGAGTAATAGCCAGATTTCGTATCTTCGACGTAACAGATACAGAACGATAGTGAAATGATGGACATATATTTGCAAAAACTAATAGAAAATCATTTGGAAGAAAATACGTTGCTGATGACTATGTTCTCACGTTAAATAATACAATAAAAGAACAAAAAATACGTTGGTGATGACTATGTCCTTACGTTAAATAATACAATAAAAGAACAGAAAATACGGGTGGTGATGACTATATGTTCTCACGTCAAATAATACAATAAAAGAACAGAAAATACGGTTGGTGATGACTATGTTCTCTCGTTAAATAATACAATAAAAGAACAGAAAATACGGTTCGTGATGACTATGTTCTCACGTTAAATAATACAATAAAAGAACAGAAAATACGGGTGGTGATGACTATATGTTCTCACGTTAAATAATACAATAAAAGAACAGAAAACACGGGTGGTGATGACTATGTTCTCACGTCAAATAATACAATAAAAGAACAGAAAATACGGGTGGTGATGACTGTTCTCACGTCAAATAATGCAATAAAAGAACAGAAAATACGGGTGGTGATGACTATGTTCTCACGTTAAATAATACAATAAAAGAACAGAAAATACGGGTGGTGATTACTATGTTCTCACGTTAAATAATACAATAAAAGAACAGAAAATACGGGTGGTGATGACTGTTCTCACGTTAAATAATACAATAAAAGAACAGAAAACACGGGTGGTGATGACTATGTTCTTACGTTAAATAATACAATAAAAGAACAGAAAATACGGGTGGTGATGACTATGTTCTTACGTTAAATAATACAATAAAAGAACAGAAAATACGGTTGGTGATGACTATGTTCTCTCGTTAAATAATACAATAAAAGAACAAAAAATACGGTTGGTGATGACTATGTTCTCACGTTAAATAATACAATAAAAGAAAAAAAATACTGTTGGTGATGACTATGTTCTCACGTTAAATAATACAATAAAAGAACAGGAAATACGGGAGGTGATGACTATGTTCTCACATTAAATAATATAATAAAAGAACAGAACATACGGTTGGTGATGACTATGTTCTCACGTTAAATAATACAATAAAAGAACAGAAAATACGGTTGGTGATGACTATGTTCTTACGTTAAATAATACAATAAAAGAACAGAACATACGGTTGGTGATGACTATGTTCTCACGTTAAATAATACAATAAAAGAACAAAAAATACGGTTGGTAATGACTATGTCCTTACGTTAAATAATACAATAAAAGAACAGAAAATACGGGTGGTGATGACTATGTTCTCACGTTAAATAATACAATAAAAGAACAAAAAATACGGTTGGTGATGACTATGTCCTTACGTTAAATAATACAATAAAAGAAGAGAAAATACGGTTGGTGACTATGTTCTCACGTTAAATAATACAATAAAAAAAACAGAAAATACGAGTGGTGATGACTATGTTCTCACGTCACATAATACAATAAAAGAACAGAAAATACGGGTGGTGATGACTATATGTTCTCACGTTAAATAATACAATAAAAGAACAGAAAACACGGGTGGTGATGACTGTTCTCACGTCAAATAATACAATAAAAGAACAGAAAATACGGTTGGTGATGACTATGTTCTCACGTTAAATAATACAATAAAAGAACAGAAAATACTGTTGGTGATGACTATGTTCTTACGTCAAATAATACAATAAAAGAACAGAACATACGGGTGGTGATGACTATGTTCTCGCGTTAAATAATACAATAAAAGAACAGAAAATACGGGTGGTGATGCCTATGTTCTCACGTCAAATAATACAATAAAAGAACAGAAAATACGGGTGGTGATGACTATGTTCTCACGTTAAATAATACAATAAAAGAACAGAAAATACGGTTGGTGATGACTATGTTCTCACGTTAAATAATACAATAAAAGAGAAAAAAAATATCACACTGTAGGAACAATTCCAAAATCAAATTTCAAAATTGTAGAGTAAAAATTGATACCACTAACACACTAATGCTTGACCGTCCACTTTCCTTGCTCGGTACACGCACTTCAATAAAACAGTGGCGGGGTTAAATTAGTTTAATGGGCCCAAGTCCCCCCCCTCTTAGTGAAATGATGTGGTCATGCATGTGTTTTCCACGTGTAAGTAAAAGGCACACCCTCATATATAACTGGGTAAATAGAGTTATTATAAAGAACGCTATAATCTTGAATAATATGCATAATATTCTTAATCTTCGTAACATAGAAGTTGTCATATGTTATTAGTTATATTAAAGAGAGCAGATGGTCTCAACCATTATCTAAATATTAGATAGTATACACGGCCAACGTATGACATAATAGTGAAACAATAGTCAATTTTTGAACCAAACTATAATTGGAAATACCATCTTTCGTTATTTGTGAATGAATATGTTCTCTAGATGTCGAATATGAATTTCCATAGAGGTCTCGTGCAATATAATATTCTATTTTGGGGCAATATTTATTTGTGGTTCCTGTCAGGATTTTCCCATTGTGAACTTTCCATTCATATGTAGCAATATTTCAGCAGCACCTGCATATAGAGTATATATAATCTCTCAGTTGATACGATATTTAAGAGCTTGTGGTTCCTATCAGCATTTCCTTGATAGAGGTTGCTGCTAACAAGATGCTACTGAACCAAGGGTTCCTATTGATTAAGTTGAAGTCATCACTTCGAAAGTTTCACGATCGCCACCATGACTTGTGTTGACCGTTATGTAATATCTGTGTCACAAATGGCACTTCCCCGTTCTTTCCTCATTCGTAACTTATCACCGGGTTTGTATCTAGATTAAAACGACTAGTGGAGCAGGAACTGCTTACCCTTCCGGAGCACCTGAGTTCACACCCGGTTTTTAGTGGGGTTCTGTTACTCGATATTTAGATTTATGTGTATATTTTGTACATCGTTGTGTGTCCTTTTGTCCTTTTTCTTTTAGCCATTGTGTTGCCTGTTCCTCTTCGATTTACGGATTCTGATTAACCCTTTGGTGTCTTCAAACTCTTCTTACTAATATCCATGTAGTGATAGCCTTATTAAGCCACGTCTCCTAAAATTATTTCTACATTAACAAATATAAGTAAAACTTACAGTGTAAGAATGATACAAATTGTATTTTCCAGTCCATTATTTACTTATTCTAGACTAAAATACGAATGATAGTTGTAAATAATGTTTATTTTTATGCTTGGTCTTGCATACTCATTATCAAAGGAATTCAATCAGACATGGTTGGTATCTGATTTTATCATCATCTTTTTTATTGCAAATTAAGGACAATTTATAAACCAATCTGATTAATATCACATCTCTCACTTCCTCACGCCATGACATTTCAATAAAGGGAAGCAAGTGAGAGATTTTAATCACATATTGAAAGTATAATATAAGTCATAAGTCATAAGTTTATTGATTCACCAATCAAGGACCCACAGGGGGCATATACAATATGAGCATTTATTACAATTGTTTTATAACATAACAAAAAAGATGGAAAGAAAAACAGCACTAAAGTTTTCACCACTAGTTTAGAGCGATAGTCTTAGGTGTGTATTGATTCCTCTAACAATTGAGGAGGAAATAAAATGTATCTTAAAATAAAGAAATAGTATGACTACTTGAAGTACCAAGGGTCGATGCTATTAGGATGNTCACATATTGAAAGTATAATATAAGTCATAAGTCATAAGTTTATTGATTCACCAATCAAGGGCCCACAGGGGGCATATACAATATGAGCATTTATTACAATTGTTTTATAACAACAAAAAAGATGGAAAGAAAAAACAGCACTAAAGTTTTCACCACTAGTTTAGAGCGAAAGTCTTAGGTGTGTATTGATTCCTCTAACAATTGAGGAGGAAATAAAATGTATCTTAAAATAAAGAAATAGTATGACTACTTGAAGTACCAAGGGTCGATGCTATTAGGATGAACTTATGGACCACGCCAGTTTTGTGACTATAGTAACAGTATCAGAAAGCCAACAATAAAAAATATTGATTAAAAATATATTAATGAGACGTTCATTTCGTAGGGTGGCCATCAAGCAGGGAGAATCGAGGGACGGTGCCAGTTAACAGACCTGTGACCCAATATAATCACAAATCTGAAAATCTTGTGTTCTCTGCAAGATGACCAGCCCGTGCACTCATTATTCTATAATTCAAATTATCGAAAGAATTTAAAAAACAAAAACAAAAATAAGGTAAAGTATTCACATCGTGGGGTGGCCATCAAGCAGGGAGCACCAAGGGACGGTGCCAGTTAACAGACCTGTGTCCCAATATAATCACGAGTCTGAAAGTCTTGTGCTCTCCAGAGGATGACCAGCACGTGGAATCCCACACTCTATTTCAATAAAATGAAATATTCATATCGTGGGTGGTCATCAAGCCGGGAGCACCAAGGGACGGTACCAATTAACAGACTTGTAAGTCTTGTGTCCCCAGCAGAATGACCATCACCAGAAACCAATATGCTGTACATATTGGGGAGAAATAGTATTATATATAAATGTTTTTTCTGGAAATTAAACGTTAGCTTTTTGTACTATGTTGCTAATTCTAGTAAGAATATCTGGATTATCAACTGCCATCAACCAAATCAGTTTTTCAGTGGGATTTAGCTGACTGAAGTTGTTACAACATAGATTTATCTCATCATATATATTTTTTTTAGATATAACGTCTTGTTTATTATGCTTTCAATATGTGAAGCTACTTCCTTGAACAGGAGTGCCCCGAATTGGTAGGCGGTTCCTTCTTCACTAATAGCACTCTTCGTGTTACATCACGATAACAACATTACAATTTTCGAAGAAGAGTTTGAAGATACCAAAGGGGTAATCAGAATCCATATATCGAAAAAGAACAGACAACACAATGTCAAAAAGAAAAAGGACAAAAGGACCAACAACGATCTACAAAACATACTTATAAAACTATAGATCGAGTAACATGAACCCCACTAAAACTGGGGGTGAACTCGGGTGCTCAGAACGGGTAAGCAGTTCCTGCTCCACAGTGACACCCGTCGTGTTAATCTAGTTACAAACCCGGTGATAAGTCATGAATGAGGAAAGGACCGGGAAGTGCTTACGACAAGTGGAACATATCCGTGGTCATTTGTGACACAGATACTCCATAGCGGTCAACCAAGTCACGGTGGCGACCATAAAACGTTCGAAATGATGATTTCAACTTAACTAAGAGGAACCCTTGGTTCAGTAGCTTCCTTGTTAGCAGCAACCCTCTATAAAGGAAATCCTGATAGGAACCACAAGTTCTGGAATATTGTATCAACTGAGAGATATACTCCACATGCAGTTGCTGCTGGAATATTGCTACATATGAATGGAAAGTTCACAATGGGAAAATTGAAATCATCTCTTTTGTCGTAAAGTTTCGTTCTTAACCGCCCCTCACTGTCAATTTCAAGGTGTAGGTCAAGGTATGAAACATACCGATCTATATATGTGGTATCCTTTATTTCAAGCTCAATGGTATAGATGCGATCAGCTAAATCACCAAGCCTAGAATTATTTAGTGAAAGGACATCATTTATATAGCGGAACATGAAATTAAAGGATCGAACTCACTTCTTTTCGTTTTTCTTGACAGACATCTGTATGAAGTCTGCCTCATACGAATAAAAGAATATAGTTGAAAAAAGACATTATTATAATGTGTTAATTTAAGTTATTTCATCCACGGAGAACAATTGACACGCCAATCTATTATTAATGAATTAATTATTGTGATTGCCATCAGTTGTTTTACATAACTGAAATCAAGATTCGATAAATCGATCGACGAGAAGTATTAAATGTGCAAAACTATGCAATATACTTTTAAACGATGTTGCAGGCTTTGCCTGCATCCAATCACAAAATTTAAATCATAAAAACAACATTCACAAACTTATTTACGAATACCAATCGGGCTTTTTACCCAAACATTCAACTGTTTATCAATTAAATGAATTTTATAACGCAATTTTAAATTCACTAGAATATAAAGAATTTAGTTGTTTTGTATTTTGTGAAATTCACTAGAAACTAAAGAATTTAGTTGTTTTGTAATTTATGATTTTGCGAAAGTTTTTGACAAAGTATGGGATAATATACTAAATGCATCAAATAAATTCATATGGAATAAGAATAAATTTACTACAATGTACTATGATTTCAAAAATATCTTCATGAAAGAAAAAAAAAGTAGTCATCAGATATTCGTCTTCAACATTGTCTAATGTTTCTGCTGGTTTTTAGTTTAAACATATTTTTATTTGCTAAATATAACAAATAGGGATCGGGCACAAGTTTTACCAACTTATGAAGCCTTCTCTGGTGTACCCCAAGCTATGTGTTAGATCCCCTCTTATTCCTCATTTATGTTAATGATATTGGTAAGAGACATTATTCTTTAACTATGTTAATTGCTGATGATACATCATTCGGGTATTATAGCTCCAGTCCTGAAAATTTGGTATTAAATTATAAATCATGACCTAAATGAACTTAGTATTTGGTCTGAAAAATGGCTCATGTCATTTAACACCGAAAAACGGAAATAATGACATGTTCAAATATGGAAATAACCAATAATTAAACATTTCCGTGGTCATTTGTGACAAAGATATTCCATAACGGTCAACTAAATCATTGTGGCGACCGTACAACTTTCGAAGTGATGACTTCAACTTAACTAAGAGGAACCCTTGGTTCAGTAGTTTCCTTGTTAGCAGCAATCCTTTATCAAGGAAATCCCGATAGGAACAACAAGCTCTGTAATATCGTATCAACTGAGAGATATATACTCCATATGCAGTTGCTGCTGGAATGTTGCTACATATAAATTGAAAGTTCACAATGAAAAATTAAAATAATATTTTTTGTCGTAAAGTTTCGTTCTTAACCGCCGTTCATTGTCAATTTCTATGTGTAGGTCATGGTATGAAGCAGACCTATCTGTATCTGTGGTATCCTTTATTATAAACTCAATGGGATAGATGCGATCAACGAAATCACCAAACCTAGAATAATTTAGTGAAAGGACATCTTCTATATAGCGGAACGTGAAATTAGGATCGGGCTATCTTCTTTTCGTTTTTTGCCTCATACGAATAAAGGAACAAGTCGGCGAGAAGAGGAGCACAGTTTGTAGCCATAGGATCACTCGTATGTTAGCCGTAATGTTGTTTCGACAGATCCCCCACAACATGTCAGTTAGGTGAGAGATCTAATTTTCATCAGATTGCAATACAACATCCATCTTCATGAGACTTTCCATTTTGCAAATTAGGTCCCACCTGTTCTGATGATTAAAATACTACATTGTACATCAGCTATTGAATACAAAAAAATATTTTGTTGACTCGTCACTGAGTGGTCGTCTGAAGTTTGACCTCTGATGTGACCTTTTACACAATGATGTTATGCGTTAGTGGACAACTGGATAAAAGAAACGGACTCTGACAAAATATGACATACAACATCTATTAATGGACAGTATTATTGATCAAAGATCAAAGAACTCATTTTTATTTTATAAAAAGCATAGTATATACTATAGTGAAATGAAGATTGTGTCACGTTGCGGCGATTTACGGTTTTGAAGTGTTAATAATCGTGTAAATCTGTTTTCAATCATAGTGCAAGGCTGTTTTCGTAGTATAAGTTTTCTGGATTTCTAAGGCACATATGTTAAAACTGCTTTTGACAGCTGGGGTTTGTAAATTCTTTGACCTGTAAAAAAGTAGAACAGGGTAGTTTGTAATTAATTTAGAAAGAAATTAAGAACAGTTTATATAATGCAAATTAATTATTTACCTTGACATTGGGTTTATCCAAAACAATGCAACACAAATGGCAACAACATAAACTACAAAAAGCAGATCCAATTGATGTTCGTAGTTCACTAACTAATAGCTCAGAAGATAGGTTCTGTAGGTTGTGATCGATAAGATTATGAACCATAACTGTTGAACAATACCAAGACCATATTTCTATACCTTTGTGTTATTTCTACTACCAAAAAGCATTCAACAATGGTCCCTCATGGGAACCCCAATGTATATTAATAGAACCTAGTATTTCCGGTGTGTAGTATAACTAAGCTTCTGTCTGTTATGTTGGACGAATTAAATACACAACTCTTGCTTAGGACAGGGCAGTAATGGCCGACATGTATGAGGAGAGTGCCACGATCACTGCATATGGCAGGTAACTTGTATCAGCATTTAGTGTATATAGTTTGTTATCACCGGATTTGTAACTAGATTAACACGACGGGTGTCACTAGTGGAGTAGGAACTGCTTACCCTCCTTAGAACTTGAGTTCAACCCGATTTTCAGTGGGGTTCGTGTTACTCGATCTTTTTGTAGATCGTTGTTTGTCCTTTTGTCCTTTTCCTTTTGGCCATTGTGTTGTCTGTTCTTCTTCGATTTACGGATTCTGATTACCCGTTTGGTGTCTTTTTGTTAAGATTGGTCGTTAGTAGCACGATGCAAGGCACAAATTGCCAAATTCCCTTTTATTTGTTACAGTCAAAACATCATGCCAAAGGTCAACACATTAACCCCTCCTTTTCTACGCATGTAGATTATCTTGTTCTTGTCATGAAGGAAGATGAAATATTGCTAATTACTGTAATTGTCATGAATACATTGAATGCATGGAGCTGAAATGGTGCGAACTGGTTAGATGGGGGGAAAGGACCAATCTTATGATAAAATGTACTTACTGTTTATAGAACAAATATGGATACCTAGTCCTATAGTGTTATTAAGGATAGCAGTAGGTTCAGATCCTGTAGTTTTGTTAACTTTCAAAATCATAGATCGTTTTGAATCCGAGTAATATATAAAGTTGCCATATACATTGATAGCATGCAATGACTTTGGTGACGATTTAATAATCACACTGACGTCAGAACCATCCAATTTAGACGACTTAATTCCACCAAGGAGAAAATCTGTCCAATACAGTCTACCTTTATCACTATCTAAAATAAACGAAGCCATTAATTACCCGAAAATATACAAATGAACGAACTTGTTCATAGTCTGTCACAGAATAAAGAGAGTGATTTCATTAACTATTTAAAGGATATCATACCTAATGAGAACGGGAATATCTATTTTTTCTTGCAATTAATTACTTTTTTATGTTTTCCTTTCCGCGATTTAATATAGTTTCGATAGAAACAAAGCCGGGTATCGTGGTCGTGGTTGTATGGTAGTTGGATATACAACGACCTATGCAATCAGTGCATATTTCCACTAAAGTTATGAGTTCAAACCCCATTCATGGCGAGGTGTACTCGATACAACATTATGTGATAAAGTTTGGCAGTGACTTGCGACTGATCCGGGTACTCCGGTTTCCTCCACCAATAAAACTGACCGCCACGATATAAATGAAATATTGTTGAAAGTGGCGCTAAACACCATAAATCAAACCAAACCAAACCAATAGGAACCTGTCCTTTTGTATCGATGATAGACGTGATCATTGTTCAACTATATCAGTAAGTGGTCAATGGCTATTATTTTGATGGATTGTTTGCACAAGAATATTTTTGAACGAGGATATTCATACGCAGATTAGCCACAATGCATAGAGTGATTAATCTGTCTCAAGCTGTGCTATCTCTAAAGGGCATAACTCGTCCGTCTAGTAGTATGCAGTGATGCACCATTGTCATTGACAGCTAATTGTCTAACACGTTTGTCAGCGTCTGGTGGTTGTTCTCCATCTTAAAGTCATAGTCAAGCAATCAATAATATATATACAGTTCGACAAACGTTAAGCACCACCTGACTTGTTTCAATAATATCTTTTCTAAAAATGAACGTATTTCAAATCGGTTTGCTGTATTCGTTACCTGTACACACATACTTACTTACCTGTGAAACAGGTTATTGATCGATTTTTATTTATGTGTATATGACAGGGTGTGTAAAGTGCCACGTGTACTTTTCAACATTTGTGTTTGCGAACGAAAGCTGATTTTTTNTGTGTAGAGTTTTAAGTTTCATTTTCTATTGGTTTGGTATGGTGCGGCGAAAATTAACCATACCAGAAAGGTGGCAAGATGTTTGCATGCATAACGGTGGTTGTAGCCATAGAAGGGTGGCAGACCACTTCAGGGTTAACCATTCCATCATTGTACGACTGATGCAGCGTTTTCGTCAAACGGGGAATGTTACTGACCGTCCACGTGCAGGTAGACCTCGCAAAACGACGCCGAGAGAGGACCGGCTCATATCCAGATGGGCGAGGCAACGGCCGTTCAGTACAGCTACTGCACTTCGTGGTAATTTAGCGTTGGCCACATTAGCACACGCACTGTAATCAGACACCTCCACCATCAGGGAATGCGAGCGCGACGACCCATAAAACGCCCACAGTTGACATTGCGTCATCGCCATGCTCGATTTGACTGGTCACATGATCATTTGGGGTGGACTATTCGCACATGGAGACGGGTCCACCGGTCTGATAAAAGTCGTTTTTTTGTTACGCCCTACCGACGGTCGTGCAAGGGTTTGGCGCCAATGAAACACTTCATTTCAGGACAACCACATTTTGGGCACAACTGCTTTTGGGGGTAGGGGTGTAACTGTCTGGGGTTGTTTTTCCTTTGACTGTAAGTTGGACTTGTACGTTCTTGATGGTAATCTGACAGGCCAAAAATACCGTGACAATGTGCTCGCTCCACGCGTAAGTTCCCCATTTCGACAATCATACGTTGGCTGACAGGCCAATGTTCATGGACGACAACGCTAGGCCACATAGAGCCCGAATTGTACAACATTTTTTACAGCAAGAGGCTGTTCAGACAATTCCACGGCCTGCGATGTCGCCAGACATGAAGCCTATAGAGCTTCTATGGGACTTTATTGGCCGAAAAAGTAACCAACGCAATCCAAAATGTCAAAATATTGACGAATTAAGAACTGTTATCTTACAGCAGTGGCAACAGTTCTCACAAGAACGGCTTAGGCGTCTTGTGCGAAGCATGACGAGGCGTGTTACAGAACTTCACAATAAACGCGGTAGATATATTCGTTATTGATTTTTATGCCTTACACATACGCACAATAGATGCATTTAAAAGTTCTTAAAATCTGAAGACTCTGCATTTTAATGCAATGTTAAAAACTTCCATCAAAGACAAACTGGTTTTACGTTTTTCCAGCGCATGTTTTGAACCCCATTTTTGCCACGTCATAGTCACGTTTTTCAGGATGATAAATACTTCGTAGATTGGTAATGTTAGAGCCCTTGGTGTAGTCATTTAAGAAGTGTAAGAAAAATGGTGATATCTATTTTATTGTTTTAACAGTATTGATGTAAAAAAATATATCGATAAAAATATAGGGTGGTGCTTAACTTTTGTTGGAGTGTATATATACGTTAACAAACCAAGCACACATATGTTTGACCGAATACATGTAGTTAGATATGAGTTATAAACCATGTCATTTCTTGTATTCATATCATTTGTCCAGAGAGAGACCAATGCTATGACTGGTTTGCATTAAAATGTCCTACGGTTGGGTACCCACAATGCATCCGATATATGCAAGCTATCATTTTGGAAAATCAAAGTGTGTTTTCTCCATGTTTAGATAAACCAGTTAATTTCCAAAGATAGTTAATTATTACACATGTAACATTTAAACACTGCTGACGAAGACCGATAGTATTTTTTTTTTTGTTGGTTTAATTGATATCCATAGAATTCAAACACCAATATTATTTTTTGAATATGACCAAATACCTATTGATAAACAAAGAATATACGATTCTTTCTCTTGGTGTATTGTTTGTCTTTCGCTTCCATCTAACTTGCTCTTTTCTATTGCATAACCACTAAAATACATCCACCTATTAAATATTGAAAGGAAAATTAAATACACTGTAGAAGATCTATGGCTGTATAGAATATAGATTATGAGTTTAACAATGTTTTACTCAACTTTCAATAAAACATTAATTGTATCGTGTCGTTTAGATTTATTCCAACATGACGCCCTTCGTTGCCTATGTAAATAATGCAGTGATAAAACTACGGATATATTTTAATTCGCACATACGTATTTTCTAACAAATTAATGCATCCTTTCTATGTCATTTCATGTATTTCTACAGGATCGTGATCAATCGAATATGTTTGTGTGGTATACTTAATAGACGAACTATGACGACCAAAGAGGGCAAAAGGGGTTATTTTGACTCCTCCTTCTATTTAAATATTTATAATATTTTTTCTGTACATGAATTTGGGATATCAATTCATGAAGTGCTATAGATAAGATTTAACTGGTGAATAATTGAGCCGAATTTTAATGATTGTTCTTTGAGAACAAGTGTGCTGTTTGTCAGCTATATCATGGCGTGAACAAGTGTAAACATTTAGCTAAATTCCGACACATTATCCTGAATCACACCCAACCGGTCTGTGTTCTTACTCCACAAAGTTGTGTGCTTAGCCGAGATTCCAACCAGTCTTTGTACTTACTCGCTAATGCTATACGTACAAAATGTACGTGCTTAGCGAAGAAGCAATAAATACAAATTGTATAGTCTTTGGTTTCACCTGACGGGAAACCAACCCCATGGTCTATTGCACACGAGGGGAACAAGCTAACCATTAAACCACCGACGCCGTATTTGAATTTTGATGACAAAATATCTACTTGGACATATAATATACATTTTTACTCCTGTACCTTTATCTAAGAAATATTACTTATATTTATCTGAGAAATAGAGGAAAATATACCTTCGTTTTGAGTCTAATGTTATTACAATGGTGTAATTTAGATTTTTTAGTATAACAGTCTCATTTGATCCGTTCAAATTACATCTACTAATATTGCCATTCAATCCATGTTGTACCCAATAAACATGGTTATCTACCGTATCTACGGCTATACTGGTAGGTGTCACTGTCTTGGCAATTACTTCTGGGGCTGATTTTTGTTCAGAAGGATACCGAACTCTGCAATGTAGATTAAATCATTTTATTATCATGTATTTTTTTTTAAATATTAAGTTAAATGTTTGCAACAATTCTTCTCTTACAAGAAAGTTGGTAATGCTTCCAACATTGTCCGACGAGCAGAACTTCAAAATCTATGTACAGGGTATATAAGGAGTCAGTTACTTCCCATAAGATGTCTATATTCAAGTACAATGTAATAAATCTTGAAAAACTTGTTCTGATGATTGGGATATTTTCATTTAGATATTCTGAACTAGGTAATTTGGATATTGTGACTTAGATATTATAACTTACCAACATTGACTGGAAATACCATTTTTGGTCAGATTTCTGCATGTAGAATTTTATTGGTATATAAGCTCGTTATAGTACTTATCGTATAGTGTCAGTTATACAAATTTTTGGTTGGTTTGTTTGTTTGTTTGTTTGATGATGTTTAACGTCACTTTCAATAATATTTCAGCTATATCGTGGTGGTCAGTTTTATTGGTAGAGGAAACAAGGGGACCTGGAGGACCCGGAGAAAACCACCGACATGTCACAAGTCACTGACAAACTTTATCACATAATTTTGTACACCTCGTCATGATCGAAATGACAAGGGGCCACATCTGTTAAATAGCTTCATTGTTCAGAAGAAGAAAACACTACAAATGAACCTAAATTGAGGTCAGTTGTATAACTGTTATCATGAATTTTTTAAGCGTAGGATTTTACTGTATCGATCTCTCCAAAGCATGTTCCTGTCGTAATGTTGCAACCAATCACTCAGAGACATGTTCCTGATGTAATGTTGCAACCAATCGCTCACAGACATGTGCCCATGTAATGTTGCAGCCAATCTCTCACAGATATGTTCCTGATGTAATGTTACAACCAATCGCTCACTGACATGTTCTTGATGTAATGTTGCAACCAATCGCTCACAGACATGTTGCTGATGTAATGTTGCAATCAATCGCTCACAGACATGTTCCTGATGTAACGTTGCACCAATCGCTCACAGGCATATACCTGGTGTAATAGTGCAACCAATAGCTCACAGACGTTCCTGGTGTTCTGTTGGAACCAATCACTCACAGACATGTCCCCATGTAATGTTGCAACCAATCGCTCACAGACATGTTCCCATGTAATGTTGTAACCAAACTCTCACAGACATCTTCTTGATGTAATGTTGCAACCAATCGCTCATAGACTTGTTCCTGATGTAATGTTGCAACCAATCGCTCACAGACATGTTCCTGGTGTAATGTTGCAACCAATCGCTCACAGTGAGTGAGTGAGTGAGTGAGTGAGTGAGTGAGTGAGTGAGTGAGTGAGTGAGTGAGTGAGTGAGTGAGTTTTACTCCCCACATACCTAACAACGTACAATTTCATCAACACACAACTCCATACATATAATAGACCCAAAAAAAAAAGTTTGGGAGAGGGCTAATAATACATAAAATAAAAACCGCAGTGAATGTCAGTCAGACATGCTTAAAAGGTAAAAATATATCAAAACGATAAAAACGACGACGAATACATAAATACATAAAAGAAAAAAGTGAAAAATTAGGTCTTTCTCAAGGGGAAAAAGGAAATCCCTCCCTTGTCGTAATTTTGCTCCCTATCTATATATATCTATAACATCTCACGTGTCGTATCTTTACTTCTTTCCTCAAATACGTTTATTGTCGTCGTTTTACTCCGTACCTATATTAACTCCTCTTCCGTTCCATAACTTGGTATCATATAATGCTTTTCCTGTCACCCTTTAACTACGTACCTATAATACAACTCTGTGGATACACTCTCCCTCAATGCACTTTTAATCACTTTAAATACCAAAAACAACTTCTAATACTGCAATTTTACATACCTAGATATGGTACCTGCCATTGTGTCTGTCCAATAGATGTATTGTTGTGCATTGTGGTAATCCATGGAATATGTTCCCGACTGGTTTCTGACAATATTTGTCACGATTCCAGAATCTAAATCTTCAACATTAACTCCACTTACATTTACAAACATCAGATGTAAACTGGGATCTACAACAGAAAGTTTCCAAATTTCATAAACTTCAATGCATTGTTGATTGGTCTGGTGTTTAACGTCACTTTCAACAATATTTCAGGTATATCGTGGCGGTCAGTTTTATTGGTGAAGGAAACCGGAGTACCCGGAGAAAACCACCGATCTGTCGCAAGTCACTAGCAAATTTTATCACATAATATTGTAACACGTACGCCGCGCCATGAACGGTGTTCGAACTCACAGCTTTAGTGGTGATAGGAATTGATTGCACAGGTAGTTGTAAATCCAACTACCATACGAACACGACCACGACGGCCCCTAAAGACATTGTTGAAAGTAAAAACTCACCGGTTATTAAGGCTTCACTGCCAGCGAAGTAATAAAACTGGAAAAGTAAATATATTATAACACCTTGCCCTGCCATCTTGTATCTAAAACGACGCGGAAGTAGATATTTCTGTCAGGCTAGTCTTTCCAATTTATTAGGAAGTTTTCATTTTCATTTCATTCTAGGAGGAAGTGAATATTGGATTTAAATCCATTCATAGTAAGATGGGTTTCCGTATTTGCTTGATATAATATAATAAATGATTTATAAAATTGACACAGTTCGTAATTTTGTATTCAATCATCAAAGCCTTTCGAAAGTCATTTAATAATAAAGAGGTATTTAAAATTTAAATAGAATACTTTGACAGGTTACATACCTACGATACTTTGTTTAAACTTAAAATCTTGACTATATCAGAAGTTATGAAAAGAAAACTTAAAAAGTTCCAGCAATATCATCAAAGCGAACAGCCACCTCTCAACTAAAATCTATGGAGAGAACAAACCACTGCATATGGCGCTGGAAATTAGGTTCTTGGTTTGGGGCAGGTACAAAAATGTGGCGGAGTTAAAGTGGTTAATGGGACATTATTATGAAAACATTAGTTACAAAATGTTTGCAACTCGTATTTGATATATTTGTCACAATCATTATTATGTTTTGTTCAGTCCACTTACGGCAAGTAAATATGATTGGTTTTGGTTAAGGATTTTAACACCCACTTTCAACACTATTTCAACTATATCGTGAATTTCAGTTTTATTGGTATTGAAAACCATGTACTCCGAGAGAAAACCATGTATTCCGAGAGAAAACCATGTACTCCGAGAGAAAACCATCAAAAAACCGCAAGTCACTGACAAACTTTACACCAAAAAGTGGCATCGAGTACGACTCGCCATAATCAAGATTCAAGCTCACAACTTCAGCAGTAATATAGACACTTGGAATTATTCAAGTTCTCTTCTACGTCAAATGAGAGCGGCATTCACCAAGCACGTCTCGTAAATTTGTGCTTAATAATTGTGTCTATGATACATCATGAGTAACGAATGAACGTATTTGAGCGGTGGTTTTCGCCCAACAGAAGAGACAATACTTAAATAGACTAGAACATGTCGATAAACCGGAAGTTTTCTTGGGAATTCGAATATTTTTCGAATAAAAAAGTAATAATGGGGATGTTTATTATTTTTAATTTTTTAAGCATTTCTTCGTATGATAAGAGTACTGGAACAAATTGAAAAGACCATACGAAACAACACACAGAAAGTCGGCATATATTTATTCAGTTTCCCAGCATGACTGATAATTAGTTGTTGAAATATTTTGCATCGTTGTTTTGTCAAATATAAGAGTTTCACGACGATTGTACAAAAACGTTGTAATTACATTACTATTGTTTGTTTGTTTGTTGTTTTTAATGCTTCACTGGTGTCCCAGATTATGATTCTTTGTAGTGTCCCCTTTTATTGATATTTGACGTTGATCTTTCATCACATTACACAACTGTGTGATAATACAATTGATAGATAAGATAAGTGTACATCATATGTAATATATTTTAAATAGGTAGTCAATAAAAATAAATAAATCGGGCGATGTTTTATCTAATACGATTTGTAACATTGATGAAATGGGAGCGTGTTGGAAGGACTACAGTTGTCCAACTAACTCTGTCTGGAGTTGTATTGTCCTGACGCTTACCGCCAGTGTTTTTCATGGCATTGCTCTTATCTTTCACTATTGGACAGATCATGAAACATTTTGTGAAATAGATTTATTAAAGAGAAACGAGACTTGTCGTGTGCAGCAAGGATTGTGGGAATACTGCGAAAAATACAAAAAGCTTGAAATTGAATTATGCTCTTATGGTATGCATATGTTTAATTCTCATTATTTCATTTGTTTTTACTTAAAAAAAAAAGACAAATTGCACCATTGCACAATAAATTCTGGTACAATTGCACTGATTGTGTAAAACCTACTTTAAAAGAACCTAATTTCATAAATCCTATTTTGAGTGGTTTGTTTCATAAAAAGACACATCCTTGGGTTCTTAATTTCGTGGAATCGAAATCAAAAGTAATCAAAATATTTATAAGAATGAAATGGAAAACAAACCAAAAAAAATACCACACCTTCAAAACAGTTTCAAATATAATCTGAAATCGATGGAACTGAGACAGGATCGATCACACATATACATGACTGCTCACTTTCCTGACTTGGTACAGGCATTTCAGTCAAAAATGGAGAGGTTAAGCCAGTTCAATAGTCCCGAACTTAATTGTGTTATTTATTTGTGCTGTTTCTTAAACTTCGTTCGATTTTTAAATTTGTGGATTTGCTGACCCACGATAGCTTAGTGTGCATGAAAGTGTGGTATCATAACGCCATACGTTCAAATAGCCATGAACAACCAATGACGAATAAAGATACCACCACCAATAACGACGTTTATTACATAATGGTTTTATTTAAACAATTTTATTGGCTATCATGCTGTCACCTGACATTCCGTAAAACTTGATATTGTTTGATTAAAACTCGTATTGACTCGCTTTTCACTTTCACTTTCCATTGTATTATGTATGACGTCATAATGAAGTGATTAATTTCATATTGACTTGGTTTCACTTTCACTTTTCATTTTAATGTAATAAAACAATTACAGTCTTTTGTATCGGTCAATACGAGTTTTTATGGACCTTAAAAACGATATTCACCGAAGCCTTTAGGCTGAGGTGAATATCGTTTTTAAGGTCCATAAAAACTTGTATTGATCTCAACAAAAGACTATAATTGTATAATATCAGTTGTAATTCAACTACAACGAACCTAGTGAATCCTATTTCATATACAGATGAGTCTCCTTTGTATACCATTTTCAAATAAAATGAAAACCTAAAAATACCACAGTCGGAACAGTACTAAAATCCAATAGAAAAATCATAGAAACCTTTTGTTAATTTATTTCAGAACATCTGGATAGTTGGGTAAGAGTTGTTGCTGTATTTTCCTGTTTAGGGATGGTGTTTATAATTTGTTCTTGTTTATGTAATGTTGGGACATCATGTCGTGGATGGAAGCACAAATATCACCGTTATACGTTATTGGTCGGTTTATTTGCTGGTAAGATGTTCATGTTAGCAAACCTTATTTTACTTAGCCGATAATATGTGAAGTATTGAGAAATGATGCTTTAAATTTCTGGAAATGAGAAATAGAAGGACAATTCAGAAAAGTTTGAAGATACCAAAAGGACAAATCAGAAGCATTAACGAGAAGATGGAAAGACAATATAATGGCCAAATAAAAAGAGACAAACAAACAAATAATGGTCTACAAACTACTACAGAAAAACTAAATATTGAGCAACACGAACCCCACTAAAATGGGGAACTCAAATGCTCCGGAAGGTAAGAGATTCCTGCTCCAGTAGTGGCACCCCTCATTAGTTTTCTTACAGTTTAAGCACCTCCAAGAAGTAAGAATATAATTTTCACATTTAATGCAACATATTATTATATGTTGTTTAAATTGTGCATAAATCATGTTCATATTTTGTGATATTGTGCATATTACAACACACACATACAGATTCGACCTCGTGCATTACCTGGCAATTGACTCGTTATTATTTTCTAGATTACAAATCAAGTACACCGTGGTTAGTCAATGATAAATGTCTATATTGGCATGTGTAGATAACCTAAAACTTGTAGCCTGTCAAAAACGTTTTCGCAGTAAGAAAAGTTGGAAGATAACTAAGGGGTAATCAGAAGCTGTAAACGGAAAACAAGATAGAGAGACAATACAATGGTCAAAAGAAAAAGAACAAAAGGACAATGATCTACGAAGCATTGCGTAGACATCTAAAGATTGAACCCCCACAAACAAAAACGGTTGTGAACTCATGTGTCCCGGAAGAGTAAGCAATTCCTGTTTCGCTAGTGACACTCGTCGTGGTACTCTGAATAATCTACATTATGGACGCTTTAAGTTATCAGATTGGAAAGCCAAATAATTTAAATGTTTTTGGATGCAGGAGAACAAACGATCGAGCCTATACCTAATAGTCAAACACGGCCAAGGTTACTTATGTATGAGTGAGATGAAACTTCATCTTAATCACAATTACTAGCACCGCCATTTTGAAACCGCCATAGTAAAGGTTGAAACAGTATACATGTTTATTTTCTCTCTATAAAATGAAAAAAATACCGCACTGTCGGAACAATTCCATAATCTAATAAAAAAAACATAGGCAAATACGTTTTCTCCCAGTTGTTTGTAGGAGGGCTGATGTCTTATTTATGTTATTTGTGTTTGTTTGCGTATAGTGGTGATGGATTTCTCCGGGTACTCCAGTTTCCTCCACCAATAAAACTGACCGCCACAATATAACTGACATATTGTTGAAAGTGGCGTTAAACACCGTCAAATAAACAAACGTAAGGTGGTGTTCAACACGTCTTGACTGTATGAGTAACATGACTGTGTATCTTGAAACAGGCAGGAACTGATTATCCTTCGCTCCTGTGTTCACCCCCGGTTTTAGGTGAATCCGTGTTGCTAATCTTGTTAGATTTCTGTGATCTATTGTGTTTTGTTTGTCTTCGTTCTGTGTCTTGTGTGCCCAATGTTGCTAGTATCTCACGATTGTCCATTCTTGATTAACCCTTAGGATTTCTTGCTTTTAATTTAAACCACCAGTGACGATATCGATGATCAGTGACAGTGGCATATTCTCCCGTCTGTTTAAAATATAAATAAATTGAATATGACATGGCTTTTTCAGTATCACATCTTTCGCAGAGCTCTCGATATATATTGGCGTCTTGGGTTGATAAAGGTATGTGATATTGAAGAAGCAGTGTTATAGGCCTATCCTCTTTATATTGATCTACTGAGGTAATAATGGTCTTTTTGAATGATCTTGAATTGTTTGTCTATTTCAGCTGTGTGGATTACATCAGATGTTGTTATCTATGGTATAATGTCAGTTACAAAAGATTTCCATTTCTGTTTCTTCTTTGAAATAGTGGCTGCATGTTTGGCAGGTGTAGCAACATTATTTCATTTCATACGCATGAGGCAATTGCCAGAGGGCAGTCTAAATGAACGATTAATATCGGCAAAGTAGAATATCATTACCGTAAATCATTCTAAGACAACTTTGGAGCGTTAATCCCTATGGGAATAAACGCTAGAAATTAGAGGCATATATATTTCATGCATAATAATTATAAAAAAAAAAACGTATTATTTTCTTAAACAAGTTTTTTTTTTGGAAGTTTCGTTGTCAGAGTTTTGTTTCTGTTCGTTTTGTCATACCTTTTGTTATTGTTTTGTTATTTGTATTTTCATCTATCATTTATTTACTCGAACTTCTTTATGGACTACTCTGTGATCTTCTTAAATAAATATTTTCAAAATTGTATTTGTAATCCTGATGACTAATTATATAACCAAACCCTGCTTTCTTTCATGTCACTTTAAGAATAATCACCTCTTACTAGAGATAAATCCACTCAGTTGATTGAGTGATTGGTTTTTTATGCCAACTTTTGGAGCAATTCATTCGCAAATTAGAGGAGAGCCTGTATAAAATAATATTTTGTCAGAAACCTATTAACTGAATTGAACAAATTGTCAAATGAAGGACACCAAGTCTTGGCAAAGCTACATACAAAGCCTTTAGTCGGTCAATATCCAATTTTATAACCACAATTCAAAGTCCTTCACCATTAAAGCTATGTTAACAAAGCAAACTATATACTGCGAAACCTATCTAATCATGCTCTTCCTCTGCGCTGTTGTAATTTGGCTGTTAAAGTACAATCCAATTTGATTAAGTATCTGACAATGAGTAAGTGAGTGGTTGTTGTAAAGCAAAAAATGTTTCAATTATATCATTGCGAAAACAAGTATATATATTGGATGAGATGAGGTCCGCTTTGTACTAGAGGCTCAGTTGGATTTTTATAGTGTTAGCTCACTGAAACAACAGTCCGCGTTCAGACATGTGGCTCCACCGTCATATTGTCTTGATTCCGAGCCAACCAGACTTTGCTCTTACTCCTTTTTTATTTAAGTAGGTAAGTAAATTTTATTTAAAGTCGGTAAATATATATACAAATCAACATGACAAACATGAGCTCTGAGGAGCTCTTTGACCGACTGATATTTTAAAACAAAACATCAAAAGTATAACAAAACAAACGCATACAGATACAGACATGGTAAAAGACATACATGTTTAAGAAGGATATAATAGATAAAGATAACTACATGTGAAGTTGTTATAAGATAAGATAAGATAAGATATATTACTGAATACTTAATTAAAATTGGCACCAACATAAACAGTGAAAGCAGCACTGTCTAACTAAAAAAACAAAGAAAAAACAATTTTCAAGCTAAACTAAAAAATTTAAATTAAAATTTTTTAAATAATTAATTAAATAAAAAAATAAAAAATATAAACGAACCAAAGTTACAAACTAAAATAAGCCTAGACATACAGGCATAAAAATGAGGACTGTGTATAGATCTGAACAAGAACCCATGTGGCAAGCGCCTCTTTGAACTCTTGCTCAAGATCCACACACATATGCTCCAACATAAAGCAGCAGTTTAAAAAGAAGCATCAGGTAAACAAATCTAATAATAAATGTAATGTATATTATCCAAACAGAAATTTAGATACAGTGTGGACGTGTAGATCCCATGCAAGTTTGGCCATACAAGGTAAACGCATCTAAACTGTCCCACACATCCATAACAATTAATTTTGGTTAACTTCACATGGAGCATAAAACACAATACACAAAGCCTATTTGGAAATAGCACATGCAGCATAAAACATAAATCATAAATCATAAAAGCAAGCACATATAAAGCATAACTGCAACATTATGATCATGCATTAAAATGACATGAAACCATGCATACAAACATAAAAACAATAATTATAGCAAAACAAAGAAAGTTAATAGCACAGCACTATAATAAAAGCATATAATAACATAAAAACATGAAGGACTTAAAGAGTTCTGATATGAGGCGGCAAGATAACTACGTTCGACAAGACTTGCAAAAACAATTTTCAGAAAATAACCAGGTTGATATGAAATTTTTGAAGGTTCCAAAGGTTGAAAGGAGTTCCAGAGTCTTGCCGCCTCATAACTGAAGCTCTTCTTACCATACCTTGTTGTTCTGGGGCGAGGAATATCTGCTGTGTTATTGTACCTAAAATTGTAAGAGTTTTGTTTAATATTTACAATATCATGTATAAAAACAGGACTGGTTTTGTATATAATTCTGTAGTTCTCCAGTGCCATGGACCTCAACCTTCTGATCTTCAAAGATGGTAGTTTAGATTGTTCCAGTAGATAATTGTACGAGTTGGTGTAGTCATCATATATAAAGCGAAGTGCACGTTCTTGGATTTTTTCGATTTTTTGTGTATTTTTTTCGGTACAAAAATGCCATGTGAGAGGACAATAGCTTAAATTTGATAGGATGAATGAATGGTAAATAGTGAGTTTGGCTAGTCGACTGAGATTTGAACCAATTCGCTTAAGAACAT
>MJUT01028380.1:125899-137843 GCA_002080005.1 Gigantidas platifrons | reverse complement strand
CCTCTGATAACAATGTGCAAACAGACCATCTCAAGTCATCTGATAACAATGTGCAAACAGACCATCTCTAAGTCATCTGATGACAATGTACAATCAGACCATCTCTAAGTCATCTGATAACAATGTGCAAACAGACCATCTCTAAGTCATCTGATAACAATGTGCAATCAGACCATCTCTAAGTCATCTGATAACAATGTGCAAACAGACCATCTCTAAGTCATCTGATAACAATGTGCTATCAGACCATCTCTAAGTCATCTGATAACAATGTGCAAACAGACCATCTCAAGTCATCTGATAACAATGTGCAATCAGACCATCTCTAAGTCATCTGATAACAATGTGCAAACAGACCATCTCTAAGTCATCTGATGACAATGTGCAAACAGACCATCTCTAAGTCATCTGATGACAATGTGCAAACAGACTATCTCTAAGTCATCTGATAACAATGTGCAAACAGACCATCTCAAGTCATCTGATAACAATGTGCAAACAGACCATCTCTAAGTCATCTGATGACAATGTGCAAACAGACCATCTCTAAGTCATCTGATAACAATGTGCAAACATACCATCTCTAAGTCATCTGATAACAATGTGCAAACATACCATCTCTAAGTCATCTGATGACAATGTGCTATCAGACCATCTCTAAGTCATCTGATAACAATGTGCAAACAGACCATCTCTAAGTCATCTGATAACAATGTGGAAACAGACCATCTCAAGTCATCTGATGACAATGTGCAAACAGACCACCTCTAAGTCATCTGATAACAATGCTCAAGCATTTAAAAAGAATTTGATGATTTTTTTTTAGCTAACATACAACAATACATCTCTCATACAGAGATCATAAACATGATCAAAGTGACAGAATTGTAAATTAAAAATTCTTTGTTGTTTTTTCTCCCTTGCCTTTATTGTCCACATATATATTTGTTTTACATATACCTACACTGATTTCTAATTGGTGAAACGTAATTCATTCCCCCTACATTCCTCCAATCAAAAGATTTAGGAAGTGAAGCAGCTGCCATAACCTGTTCTCTGGTGGGTTGTGCTGGTTTTGGTTTCCTATTTAAAAAAAAAAAGAGACAAAATGAAAACATGACAATTATAGAAAATTAGACATTAATTTACATTGTAGAGTAGAGAAGGGTTATGGTGTTTAACACCACTTTCAACAATATTTCATTATATTGTCAGTCTTATTGGTGGAGAAAACCGCAGTGTGCGGAGAAAACCACTGACCTGCAGCAAGTCACTGATAAACTTGATCACATAATGTTGTATCGAGTACACCCTGCCTGAGCGGGATTCAAACTCACAACGTTAGCGGTAATATGCCCTGATTGCAAAGGTAATTGTAAATCCAACTACCATATGATCACGACCATGACGGTCCCTCATTTATTGTTGTAAAAGTACTAAATGTATGTAAAATGAATGTTAACAATAAACAGTTTTAAGTGAGTAATTGTTGCCTAATGTTGAGTGTAATTTTTCAACTATATGTACATGTATACCGTATGGCGGGTTATTTTCGCATGTGTAAAATTTCGCGATTGTGAGTCAAAAAGGTACACGAAAAATGTTGGCGTTTTTAAATTTTGCGTATCCTAAGTGATGCAAAAAAAATTTTTGGCAGACGCTAAGTGATGCATTGAACCTTAAAATTCTGCCACAAATACAAATCTTTATTAAAAAATATTTATTATGAAGATGTTGACGAAATGCACGTTAAAATATTCAAGTCATGATCACAACATTTAAAGTTCCCAAAGTGTATTAAAATGTTACATAGATCTTGACATATGTGCTTAAGGAAGTTCATCCTCAAGAATATCACTTTTAATACCCATTTCTCTGAACCCATTTCGGATAATATCCGGATTATTTTTGACATGCTGAAACATTTTTACGATCCATTTTGCAGACAGCTGTTTGAAATTACTAATTGGCAAAAATTACTACAAAATTTATTTATAAATTACTGGATTAAATAATGGTATAGCCAATATGACATTTTAATCTGTTAATCAATAAATATAATTGGTGGGCGTCTAGCAGTCTTGACTGGTTGATTTTATGAACCTGTTGGTATGTCTTTGATGTTAATTAAGTATAGGTTAAACAATAGTTTTCCATGTTTTATGAACTTTAAAGCTCGAGGTGCAGCCAAGAGCTTTAAAGTTCATAAATCATGGAAAACTAGTGTTTGACCAATTTACCTATCCGAGAAAAATAAAAGAAACAATAATTAGCAATAATTAGTCAAATAATGAATTTTCAGTATCTGTACAGAGAAAAATGTATTCACTTAAAAAGTCAAAACAAATAAAATGAAAATGTACCCATAAGACTTTTCTTTTTAATGTGATCATGATTAAAACTGTTTCTTAAATAAGTGAACCATGTGTTAAAAATGCTCACCCCCCATACTAGTAATTATCTATAGAAAGATGGATGGAAATGTTCCTTGCTTTAATCTTTTTTCTGAAGAAAACCAATATTGGCATTTAGAAGATTTAGATTTAATTCAGATTCAGCAACTAATTTTCAGTTACAAACCCACAAATAGTAGTAATAATAGATTTGCAGATGCGAAAATAACCCGCCATACGGTATCATGACGAAAACAACTTACATTTCAACAAGAAAATGATTATGTCTGCTTTATACAATACCAACAAGCTTAGTTGGATTTTAATAGTGCTAGCTCACTGAAACAACAGTCTTTGGGTAGACATGTCGCTCCACTTGGACACATTATCCTGATCTTTGTTCTTACTCCTTAATACTGCATGCTTAGTGGAGAAGCAGCAAATACCAATTTCATAGTCTTTGTTTTGACCTGATCAGGGCTTGACGACACAATCTACTAATCTCTGGACAAGCATGCTAATCATTGCACCATCGAAGCAGTCAGCTTTAATATATTACATCTAAGGTTGATTTGCATACCGGTAATGTTTAAGGGAGCCTTCACATAGTTTTTCGATTTATTTGTGTATTCACTACTAAGGTTATGAGTTTGACTGCTGAACATGACAAAGTGTACTAAAATACAGCCTTAAATCCTACTACCATACAATCAAAGCCACAATGGCTCCCTGTTTAAAGAAAGATTGATAACTTTATTACAAGTGTGAGCACGAATCTTTCTGTATTTATTTTCGTCCATATTTACCCAATGATTGCAGATTTCCTGCCACCTGCCCGTCTTATCATATCCTCTATTGTCATTTTTTCATATTCTGGATAATGGACAGCTTTCCAGCTTTTTTGGTGTTCGTTGATTTTCTTGATGAATTCATGGTCTGTCTTGTACAAGACATCATTGTATAATCTATTTAAAACAAAACATTGAATTAACTATAATTTTAATGGTTTAAAACTAAATGTTGATTTCTAAATTTAATTTACAATGCATACATATATAGATATTGGTTCTCTGTAATACCTTTGTCAGTGTGTTGTCATTTGAATGGTGGTAGACAGTCTACTGGTCTATGCCATTCAAAGATATATAGTTGCCAGGTTTTTTACAGATATAATATATATAATCCTTCCATAAATATACTGTCTGACCCCTTTTTCTTTTAATACTTAGGTTATCAGAATATTGGTGTTTCTCATCACATTCACAGTCTTCACGTTAACTCACTTGCCTGAAGCCCAGTACAAGTAAAACTGAATTGAATCCGATTCAGACAAGTGAAAATTATGAAAGAATTTGCTTGAATAAATAGAATTTTTTCCTAAATTTGGCTTTCGGACAAGTAGGTGAACAAAATTAAGGCAAAGACGGCATACAGCAATTTTTCAGTTAAAGCGGGAACTATTATAAAACTGCCAGCAGAAACTCCTGTCCGTGGAAAGGTATATGGAATCCTAAACACCTAATGAGGTGGCTATCTGGTCTTGAAACAATGTCAGTGATGTTTGGATTGTAGTCAGAAGTTAACGAACTTAACCAATCTACCATGCAGCATCCCCTTTAAATATTAGTATCTACAGATAAGCATATAATAATTCTGGTTGTCCCCCCTTTTAATATCTACAAATTAGCAAATAATAATTATGGTTGTCCCCCCTTTAAATATCTACAGATTGGCATATAATAATTCTGGTTGTCCCCCTTCAAATATCTACAGATTAGCATATAATAATTATGATTGTCCCCCGTTTAAATATCTACAGATTAGCATATAATAATTCTGGTTGTCCCCCTTTAAATATCTACAGATTAGCATATAATAATTCTGGTTGTCCCCCTTTAAATATCTACAGATTAGAATATAATAATTCTGGTTGTCCCCCCTTTAAATATCTAGATTAGAATATAATAATTCTGGTTGTCCGCCCTTTAAATATCTAGATTAGAATATAATAATTCTGGTTGTCCCCCCTTTAAATATCTACAGATTGGAATATAATAATTCTGGTTGTCCCCCTTTAAATATCTACAGATTAGAATATTATAATTCTGGTTTTCCCCCTTTAAATATCTACAGATTAGAATATAATAATTCTGGTTATCCCCCTTTAAATATCTACAGATTAGAATATAATAATTCTGGTTGTCCCCCTTTAAATATCTACAGATTAGAATATAATAATTCTGGTTGTCCCCCTTTAAATATCTACAGATTAGAATATAATAATTCTGGTTGTCCCCTCTTTAAATATCTATAGATTAGCATATACAATGTAATAATTCTGGTTATTATATCTTAATCTATATGATAGATTTTTATTGGATTAAATTAGTCATGTGATAATAAAATAATTGAGATGTTTTGCCAAAATTTGCGCTGCCAGGAAACAATCCTATTGTTCCCCGCCAAACAACACCTATTATTATACCTCACATAATAAAGAATCAATTCTATTGGTTAAAAGATAATCACATGACATAAAATAATCTGGATATTTTTGCTTCTAATCGCTGCCAACGGTGAATAACCTCAAGAATTACACACGTCCATTGAATAACCCTATTATTCAACAATGAATAACCTCAAGAATTACACACATCCATTGAATAACCCTATTATTCAACGGTGTATAAACATGGAATAATACTTTAACAATTCAAATAATAAACAGTATATTTCAACTGTTTGTTCGGTATAATAAAACAGTTACGGCCCTCTGAATCGGTGAATATCCAAAATTGTCAACCCCACTAGGGTTATTTCACTCGGGCTAAAGCCCTCGGGGAAACAACCCTAATGGGGTTGACAATTTTGGATATTCACCTCTTCCGAGGGCCATAATTGTATATTGTTCCCTGCCAAACAACCCAATATTCCCCACAAGGGAGATAACCTATAAAACACTGGCAAAAATTTACGCTGCCGGGAAACAACCCTATTGTTCCCTGCCAAACAACACCTATTGTTCCCTGCCGAACAACCCAATTTCCCCCACAAGGGAGATAACCTATAAAACATTGGCAAAAATATAATAAAACAATTACGGCCCTCTGTGTAAGGAAACATCCAGATTTGTCAACCCTCGGGGGGTTATTTTCCCTCGGGCAAACCCTCGGGAAAACAACTTCCCCCTCAGGTTGACAAATCTGAATACTTCCCTACACAGAGGGCCGTAATTGTATATTGTCCCCCCTTTAAATATCTACAGATTAGCATATAATAATTCTGCTCATCTCCCTTTAAATATCTACAGATTAGCATATGATAATTCTTATCTATTTCACACCATTCCAGTCCGTTGACATCATAATAGATTGATTGATTGATGTTTAATGCCTACGTCACAATAGAGCCTTACCCTTCTTTTATTGGTGATTTGTAAGTTTTGGTCTTCACACTCATCATTTTCTGACCAGAAAAGCATGCCCAGTCTCTGCCAAATGTGTCGTGTGCCCATCCTGGGAATGTCTGGTCGCACATGCTTGTCACATTCTTTCCATTTTGTTTATACATGGAAAAGGCAAAATATTTCCTACCAGCTATTACTACCTCAAATCCCTGAAAGACCAATAGCATTAAATAGATATTTAAAAAAAGACATTCTCTTATCTACTTTGTCATTGATTAATTGATGTTTAACATCACATGAACAGTATTTCAGCAACAATCAAAATATAAGTTAGTGACAAAGTCGAAGGTCCTAAGTATTCAAGTTATCCAATGTAAATTATAGGAACAGATCATATTTTGACTTCAAGTTATCAAAGGAAACATCTGTACATTCATGAATAGAACAAGTTTAGAAACAATAAATCATGTATGTAAAAAGATGGTTCTGGAATTAGATGTGGAACCGTAGTTCTTATGGTCTTTTTTTATTTAAATTCCGTTATCTTTACAGTGATCATATGATTTATCAATTTTCTTAAACATTTATTTTTTATTTTTTGGGGCATCGTGGTCGTGATCAAAAGGTACTAGTAGTTGGATTTATAACTACTTATGCAATCAGTGCCTATATCACTAACGTTGTGAGTTCAAATCACACTCATGGAGAGGTGTACTAGATTCAAAATTATATGATCAAGTTTGTCAGTGACTTGAGACAGGTCGGTGGTTTTCTCTGGGCACTCCTGTTTCCTCCACCAATAAAACTGACTATCAAGATATAACTGAAATATTGTTAAAAGTGGCGTTAAACTCAATAACCCTAACCCTAGTTTTGGTGTAACTCTGTATCTTTCATTCTGATTACCATACCTGATTATAAATCAAAGTCCAGAATCCAGTATTTCCATACTGGTCCACAGCATAATCAGGAAAATCAAGAGTTACTTTCATAGTACTCATCATATCTGAAAATAAAAGCTAAAAATTAAAACACACAAAAAAAGTTAATAGGTAAAATATTATTAGGTTATAAACAATCCACACAAGTGATTGAAAATTTCTAATTCATCTAAAAATAAAACTTATAATTTTGATATTTAGTTTTTCCACAGGAAGAATGGATATAATTTACAGGGTACAAAATGTAGGTAAATTGTTGACAAACCAGCAAAGACCACTCCCAACAAACTGTTTCTCTGCAGGAGCTGCTTGCTGCAAGTTATCTTTTCATATGCATGGAGGGATTTATTCTCTAAACAGATGGCAGTCAGTTATGCCCTGACATAAGGGCAGATTGGGTATTTCTTGTACAATGCTGTACATGTTGCAGTAGAGAAACTATGTCCTACCAGTATTTGTATACCACAGGTTCCCTCATGGACATAATTTTATATGCGAGACAAAAAATGTATTTCTCACTTTACAATTGTAAAAATAAAGATATATATAGTGGATGTGGCCGAGTTGTCTAGGGCATTGGGCATTTGTAAGGCTAAGCAATTGGTGCTACAGTGTCTTAATGGTGTGAGTTTAAATCCTGTTGAGGGAGAACAAAAACTATGTCCACTCAAAAATCTAATTCTAACAATGTTGTGTTAAATTTTCAGACATATATTTATTGACAGTTGAAACAGTGGAAGAAATTGTTAATAGCAAAATACAATACATGTACATGGTATCTTATTGAATCAATTATTTAATACAACATGTCATAAATCAGATTGAATCCAGTTATATAATTTGAACTTTAAAATGACTGAAGATATTGTCAAGTCATATGAACTTGACACCAGGTAATTAAGTCACAAGAACTTGATATGACTATCAAGTTCTTGTCACAAGATCTCATGATCAGATAATACAATCTACTGTAGTATTTATGTTTTAAATATTAAAATCATACACAAGTGTTTAAAAATTTNTCGTTAAGTTAAAAATAAAACTGCCATCTTTAACTGAAACTTCAATCCACCAATTGTAGCTGCTGAGAACTTTCTCACCAAGGATAGCCCATGAAAGCCATTCGGCTTATTTCCAATGGGGTTCTTTATAAGTATCAGCTTAAAGTTCAATTATTTAATACAACATGTCATAAATCAGATTGAATCGAGTTATATAATTTGAACTTTAAAATGACTGAAGATATTGTCAAGTCAAATGAACTTGACACCAGGTAATTAAGTCACAAGAACTTGACATGACTATCAAGTTCTTGTCACAAGATCTCATGATCAGATAATACAATCTACTGTAGTATTTATGTTTTAAATATTAAAATCATATGATTTATTTTTTAAACATTTGATAAGTTTTTTTTTTCATTTTAAATGTTGTTATTAACTGTTACAGGTCTACATCAACATACTTTTTATACATATTTTTTATATAGAAAAAAATCATGACTGTGCTACTTAGTTACATTTTCTTTTTCCCCTATTTGATCATAAAAATGTCACATGTGACTAAATTTTCACCAACTTATATTTTGTGATAATGTTTTTGCAAATTTTGCCATTTTGGTTTAAATCATCTGCCTGTTTGGGCTACAACAAGCCAAAAATGTTTTTGGTGACCTAATCCAAATCAACTATAAAATTACTGAGCTTATCATGACTTTGGCTTTTGAAGTCAGTTATGTACTATGAGATTAAATAAAGGAATACATGTACACAATACCATTATTTCTATGTCAGGGTGGTTGCAGGAGGAAAATATTATTGTCTTTATTGTTTCTGCTTTGACTGGAATATTGTCTTTGTGGGTTTTTATTATTTTGATTTATTAATGGCTCTTGTGCCAGGCTGTGGCAAGATAATTACAGGCACTTGTCTCATGCAATGGTCCAGCTCTATCTCTACATAGTTACCTTGTTACAATGTAGTAAAGTATGTGTACGGGATTTAGTATATAAATTATTGCATGAAACAAGTGTCTGTGTGTCAGATTAGGAATATGTTATTTCCATGTTTTACTGTGAATAAGATTATGGTTAGTTGTAATCTTGAGTTAATGGCGATCAGATATTTGTTTATTAAAAGGGAACTATCATTTTACCGAAGACGTACATGTATACAAAAAGATCACTTGAATAACTGAAATATGAAATTTATTCCAAAATGTCGGCAAAAAGCTTGTAAGAGCTTGTGCTTGTACTGTTATATGTAAACCCGACTATAAATAAAGCTTATTATATTATATCTTATTATATGAAAGTGAAACCAGGAAGGTATCCAAACAGCAGAACTTTTTCCGGACATTCTGAATTATGATGTATATAGAAATGACCGTACCCTACATGGTGGAGGTGTTATGCTCCTTGTAAATAAATCCTTGAATGCGATGCCCTTATATATATTTGAAAATGGTTCAGAATCAGTTTGGGCAAAAGCAACATTTAATGGATCGTCTCATTATTTTGGATGTTGGTACAAAGACCCTGAAAGTCCTATAGAAAACATCGAACTACTACGAGAACAACTCAGCAAAATACAAACTCAGTCACCACAGAACAAAATACCGAATATCCATCTATCGGGAGATTTTAATTTCCCCAGTATAGATTGGGACACTAAAACAGGAAAAAATGGCAAAGTTCTTAGCCAAACTGATGGCCAAGCATTTGTAGACATTTTGAATGACCAACACATTGAACAATTGATAGACTTTCCAACAAGAGGAGAAAATGTTCTAGATTTGATGTTAACAACACTGTCCGGTCAGATATGCGACATAAACTCCCCAGACAAACTAAGTGATCATGAAGTTATTTCTTGTAATTTATGTGTGTTTACCAAACCAACAAAAACTGTCAAACGCAAATTTTACCTTTACAACAAAGGAAACTATACAAAAATGAAAGATGAAACAAGACCTTTTAACCGTGACATATACCTTAACGGTTTACAAAACAACAGAAGTACTGAGGAAAACTGGAAAATTCTAAAAACATTTATTCAAAAAACAGTGAATGATAATGTGCCATCAAAAATAAGCAGGTCACGAAAACAACTACCCTGGATCAGCCAGAATATCAGAGCTAAGATCAGGAGGAGAAACAAACTCCATAAGAGAGCAAAAGAAACTGGAAGCAAAAGATTGAAAGCAAAATGGGAAGAGCTCAGAAAAGACATCAACAAGGAAATAAATACTGCTCACAACAGATACATCGAAGATATGATTGGAAATATTAAGGAGAACAGTAAACCATTTTGGAAATACATCTCATCACAAAAAAAAGACACTCAGAGTATACCACCATTGAAAACTAAATCCGGGAATACAGCAGAAAACGACAGCGATAAAGCAGAAGTATTGAACGAACAATTCAGCAGCGTCTTTACTCCAAAATCAGAAACTGATGAAATCCCATATATCAAAAAAGCATAGTGATACCCAAACATGAAGGACATTAAAGTAACAGAAGATGGCGTAAGAAAACTATTACATGGTCTGAATACTTCAAAAGCCTGTGGACCAGACGAAATTAGCCCAAAGATATTAAAAGAACTTGCAAACGAATTGGCACCAACAATAACACATTTATTTCAACAATCAATTGACAAAGGTGCAATTCCTGAAGAATGGACTACTGCCAATATTTGCCCACTATTTAAGAAATCAGATCGTTCAATACCGGCAAACTACCGCCCGGTATCATTAACATGCATTTTATGCAAACTATGTGAACACATTGTATGCTCCAACATCATGAACCACCTTGAAAGGAATAAAATCATTACAAACAGACAACATGCTTTCCGCAAACACCATAGTTGCGAGACACAACTCAGCAATGTAACGCATGATTGGGCCAAGAATATTGATGATGGAAAACAAACAGATATTTTTATTTTAGACTTTGAGAAAGCGTTCGATACGGTACCTCATGAGAAATTGAAATCTAAATTAAATGGTTATGGAATATCAGGCAAAACACTGAACTGGATTGATGCTTTCCTATGCCACAGAAGACAATGCATCGTAGTCAAGGGAACAAAATCAAAATGGTCCACAGTAGAATCAGGTGTTCCACAAGGCACTGTCCTTGGTCCAGTGCTGTTTAGTCTCCACATAAATAGATTCTGAGATACGCTTATTCGCTGATGACTGTGTTTGCTACAGAATTATAAACAGTATTAATGACTGCCAGAAACTTCAACAAGACATTGATAGACTCGGAGCTTGGGCACGGAAATGGGGCATGAGATTCCAACCAGTAAAGTGCAACATGTTGAAGTTAACACGAAAGGAGAAACATCACATTGATTTTGATTATAAATTAGAAGGCACATCATTGAAATTTCTAGACACCATAAAATATTTAGGAGTGCATATATCATCAGATCTGAGATGGGAAAAACATGTATCAGAAGTAACAAGCAAAGCCAATAGAGTACTAGAGATGTTGAACAGAAATCTACATTTTTGCAATAAAGAAGCCAAAGAAACCACATATTTGAGTTTAATAAGACCAATACTCGAGTATGCCGGAACAGTATGGGACCCTAACTGTAAATATCTAGAAGACGAACTTGAAAAAGTGCAAAAACGAGCTGCACGCTTTACAGTAAACAACTACACATATGAAGAGGGATCTATGACACAAATAATGGAAGAGCTTAAATGGAAATCACTTAAAGAACGTAGAAAAGAAAACAGACTAATTTTATTTCACAAAGGATTAAATGGACTTGCAAACATTCCAACATCCGATGTCATTCCAAACACCAGAAAAAATAGAAACAAACATGAAAAGCAGTTTTATATACCATTTGCCCGAACAGATACCTTCAAACACAGTTTTATACCGCAAACCATCCGGGATTGGAATAAATTAGATCCAGTAATACTACAAAGAACAACAGAATCCATACCTGTTAACCCTCCCGCATTTCGCGGGAGACTAAAAACTCCCGCTTTGAAATACTTCTCCCACATTATCTCCCGCGACCATCAATTTAATTAAAATCGAAAAGTTGGATGCCATTTTTGTTGTTTTTATCAGCTGGATCATTAAAACATTTGCATGAATCAGCCGATTGTTACTCGGAATTCTCTCGGTTTTTACTAGAAACGCCGATAATGTAAGTTGTTTACAATATCGA
>MJUT01028380.1:105687-125632 GCA_002080005.1 Gigantidas platifrons | reverse complement strand
ATGAAATTTATTCCAAAATGTCGGCAAAAAGCTCGTAAGAGCTTGTGTTTGTACTGTTATATGTAAACCCGACTATAAATAAAGCTTATTATATTATATCTTATTATAATTATAATAATAATATTTTATTTGCACGAACACATTTACAATAAATGGTTATGGCATAAACTGAAACAATACAAAATAACAAACTCATGGAATGACAGTGGTATTTAGTACTACTAAGTATATTAAAATAGCCTCAGTTTCTAAATGGCCTTTCTCATTAAGAAACAATCATTTAAAAAATTGACTGTAATTTTAAGAGTGACCAGCAAATTAACCTACTATTAAAAAGTAAAGACATGTGTCTTAATGAAATATTAAAATTAACTATTTTAATGTCAACTTTTTGTAAGAATGTTTTTCTTAAAGATATATAATGTGGACAAGTTGAAAAGAAATGATATTCGTTCTCAACTTCTCCTGTATCACATGACAGGCAGACACGATGAAAGTGAAACCAGGAAGGTTGCATTTGTATAGTCATGAAATAATACACTTGACCAAGGATTTATATAGTAGGACTACTATATAAATCCTTGACTTGACTTACCAAAACTGTCACATTTCAGAGTTCTGTCATGGCCTCTGGAACCAATTTTAAACATCCAATCTCCTCTGATATCTTCATAGGTACAGTTAGCAGGTGTATCACCTTTTACAAAAACAAAAACTGAGAGCACCAAGACAAAAGCTGTTTGCAGTCGTGTATCCATCTTCCCGGTAAGTTCGGATTGTTATCATGTGACCTGGTGGTAGTTCACATGATTTTATAAAGATAGTCATGTGATCAAACATTTTAGAACATACCAAAATAATTGTCTAATTTCCGTGCAGTCGTTCAAATCTCCGAAAAACATATAATGATCTTCTTTCAAGATTATTTTAGATTGTCCACATCAAAAGACCAACATTCAACTTCTTTTGCGTCTTGTAAATTTTATTAAGCATACTGAGTGCCTATTTGCCAATTTGTTCCGGTGTTATAGAGCAATTTCCCACCATAGCAACCCCCTCCCCCCCGGAAAGATGGCATTTTCCCACCTTACCTGGATAGGCGGGAAATGGCTATATAATAGACCCCCCCCCCAGAAATATCTCTCATTTATTAGAAATAAGTTATAATTTATATCTCATTTATTAGAAATGAGTTATAATTCAATTTTCATGTTTAATGGGGGCCTGTGTGGCTCAATGGGTTAGGTCGTTGGATCTAGCAACTCATACAAGCATATTACCAATACGGCGTGAGTTCGCGCCCAGCTTTGTAAATTACAAAAAGGGTGCACTCGACTCGCAGCCGCAAGTAATAAAGTGTACCAGTTGCTTGCACAGGGTCGGTGGTTCTCTCCGGGTAATCCTGTAACCGTATATTTGTTCCTTATAATATTTGTTCCAAAAGGAAAAAATAATTGAATAATATTTATTCCATGGAACAAGTCTTATGGAATATTTATTCCCCCTGTATGATATTTGTTCCACCTTTGAGAGGTACATTTATTATAGGTAAATGATATAATAAAAGTCCTTAAATATCAGGTGATTAGTAATGCCTCATTGATTTTATATACATATCATAGAAATGTTTTATCTAATGACAAAAAGAATGTCAACAATCATATGTCCATACAATATATTCAAAAACTTATATTTATCAGATAACAAAATAAATATTATATTTATAATACTTGTACCTGGCAGAATAAATATTATATAATACTTATACCTAGCAGAATAAATAGTATTTATTAACCAGTATGTTATATTATGAATACTACAGACTGGTTTGTATTTATACAACAAGAACATTATTTTACTCCAAAATGCTTTGCCGGTCTATTGTGGCTTTTAAAGCCATAATGGACCGGCAAAAGCCATAATGGACTGGTAAAAGCCATAATGGACCGGTCCATTATGGCCTTCTTCAAAAAGAATGAAGATTACTTAAAAAATTTCATAAAATTTCAAAATTTACATAAAATTTCAAAATTCTAAAATCAATCAAAAAAAATTTTAAAGTTCAAAATTTTCAAAAAATTTCAATATTTCAAAATTTTCAAAAAATTTCAAAAAATTTCAGTTTTCATAAAATTTTCAAAAAGTTTAAAAAAAATTTCAGATTTCATAAAATTTCAAAATTTTAATATTTAAATGATAATATTGAAAAATGATAAAACAATTATAGTCTACCATTTCGGTCAATACTATGGCCTTCAAAAAGAATGAAGATTACCTAAAATTGAAATTGACTGGTTAATAAAAGTATTAAGAAATGGGTGTTTTCATAATGGACCGGTTATATGTCCTCGGTTAAGTCATAATGACCCTCGGAAAGTTGTATTGGCCCTCGGCGTTGCCTCGGGCCAATACAACCTCCCTTGCGCCATTATGACTAACCTTGGACATATAACCGGTCCATTATGAAAACACCCATTTATTAATACTATAATAATACTTGTATATAGCAGAATAAATATTATTTATTACATACTTAGTTAAAATAAAGGCATTTTTGTATGACCAATATGACCGGAAGTAAACTGTCGATATTTTCACACCCCGGGAAAATAACCGGTTATTGGATTACTACAAGATCATTTCCATATCGAGGCCCATATTGGCCCGGGCCAATATGGGCCTCGACTTCGTCTCAGGCCAATATGGGTGTCTCTTTTCTAGATGTCGGAAGTATGTAATAAATAGTTTAATACATGGGCATTTCCATATTGGCCTGGTTATCATCCCTCGACCCATATTGGCCCGAGACGCAGTCGAGGGCCAATATGGGGGTCTCGGGATGATAACCAGGCCAATATGGAATTGCCCATGTATTAATCTGTATATAATACTTGTACCTACCAAAATAAAATTATACAATACTTTAATAATTGTAACTACAATAAAAAAAAACTCAAATGATATGTCCATACAATATATTATATAATAAAAGTTCCAGATAGGAAATTATTTTATGTAATACATGTTCCATTGTACTGGTATTTTTATTATGTCAGTGGAACATGTATTACATAAAATAAATTCCTTTTGGAACTTTTATTACATAATAAATTTTCTTAGGAATAAATATTATAGAGGAACTTCTGTTCCAGGGGCGGATCCAGGATTTCAAGTTAGGGGGGGGCGCACTTAAAAATAAAACGCGGAGCGGAGGGAGGCGCGAAAATTTTGGGGGGTATTTCGTGTGAAAAATCACGATTTTACCCCCAAAAATCATATTTTTTCTAATTTTAGGGGGAGGGCGCGCCGGGTGCCCCCCCCCCCCCCTTGAATCCGCCCCTGTGTTCCGTCACACTCCGGCTTCCTCCACCACTAAAACTGGTCGCCATGATATAGCTGAAATATTGCTGAAAGTGGCGTTAAACACCAAAATTCAAATTCAAATTCTTAATGTATAAATGTAAAACAGTGGAAATGGCTCTTTTAACCCATTGTACATAATCGTGTATATAGTGAAAATACTTTTAAATACTTTTAAGCCCGTTTTAAAATAGATAGGGATATTTTAGAGATAAGTTAGGGATAAGTGACAGGGGCACACCATACCAGACATTTATGATACTCGATGTCTGGACTTCAGTGGCAACAACGGTTATATCCAGGCAGTGGATGAAGATTCAAGATAGGTAACAGGTAACAGGTAACAGGGGGGGAAATATGTTTTTAAATAATAACAATGATGATGGTAAGCACCGACTGGCGATTTCAAAAACAACACAAATAAACATCATACATCAAAGAAATCTAAATGAGATCTAGTGACGCAATATTTCTAAGTGGTTTCTTGTAAGCGCATTGATAAGCTTTTAGAGCAGGTCTATGTAGATTTAGGATTAAAGTCATCACTTCAAAAGTTTTACGATCACTATCATGAACTTGTCGACCTATGTGCTGTGTACTTCCACCTGAGGACGTTAGAGCTCTACCGGTGCACCTGGTTCATGCTCCCATTTTGTGGTGGAGTCCGGGTTGCTCATTCACTATAAGTTTTCTGTGTGTTTTCTTTCGATTTTTATTTGTTCTCTGTTGTTTCTGTCTCCGTTTCTTGGTCTCTAGTTTGTCCCTTGACTTTTGAGTTTTGAATATCTCTCTAACAGTGGTTTCCCTTAGATTCATTTCAAACTTGAGGATAAGTAACAGCAGAATAACTGAAGAACTGAATGTCGGTACAATAAAGCATGTTCCACGTGCAGGTTAGATGTTGAAGATGAATTCCACTTTTCAGTGATATGTCCATAATTAAAGGGTCTTCGGGAAATGCTTAACTGGTCGAGTACATTACCTGATACGGATGTTACACATGACTCCGTTTCATGACCCAAAAGTGTCAACAATAATAAACCTGACCAATTCATTCAATGACCTCAAAATGCACCGTGGGGTTACTATACGGACTACTATACATGTGTTATTGTAAAAGAAATTGGCGATTTTCAGTCGAAACTTGCTTTGCTAGCGACAACAATTGCAACCTAACATTAGGATATTTTGTTTTTAATAGCTCAATTTTCATCTCAATCTATCATTTTCATGTCCAGAGTTTAATCCAAAGTACACGAAAGAGACGTAATTATTAACACAGACTACAAAGCATTGTATATAATATATGTGGAACACATTTTGCCGCTCCTGTAGCAGTCATTCCAATTCCAAACTTAACTGTAAGTGCTACACTAGCTTTGGGTTTCCGATGAATGAATTCAGGTATATACATTTCTAATTCTTAAGTCCTCGAAAAGAAAACACAGATAAATTATGTTGGGATATCAAAACGAAGTAATCACTTCTAAAGGGTACATTAATGTTAAAAAAAAACATGAAACAGATTATCAGGGCCCCGCCACATAGTGGCGAAGGCCATATAGAGATCGCTCTGTCCGTCCGTCCGAAACACATTCGTGTCCGCTTCATAACATTTCTCTATTCTATAGTAGAGGGATGAAACTTTGCATGATTGTTAACTACTATAACAAGGTGTGTCGCATATCATATTCTTGTTTGTCCTTCAAAGGTCAGGGTCTCAAACTTTTCATGGGACCCCTATATTGTGAACTACAGAAATTCGTGTCCGCTCCAGTTATTGTAGAGGGATGATATTTTGCATGATTGTTAACCACTGTGAGAAGGTCTTACTTAATTCATTTTTGTCCTTCAAAGTTCAAGGTCTCAAACTTCGGGTTTTTTATGGGACGATAATTTTGGTACCCAACAGATTCTTTAGATATTGACTTTATTTTGCAACGGCGAGGTCCTTAGAGATAGTTTCCATCTCCATGTCATCTAGTTATTATTATTATCTTATATTAGGGGTGATATTGGTCGAGGCTTGACATAGCATGTAGTATAAGTTTGATCATGTATAACTCTTCAAATAGCACCCGAGTGGGGATGCGATATAGGGTAGGTGATACATGTCTTGCAAAGTCATGCATCATGCATAATAAAAATGTATGTATTTTATTCTATTAATATATAAATAATAATAATAATAATAATAATAATAATAATAATAATAATAATAATAATAATAATAGCTTTTCGTTTTTTTTTTCTCAAATAAAATGTTTTCTTAATGCAAATAAATCATAAGTTATTTCTAATAAATTAGAAATAACATTTAGGGGGTAAAACCCCCTATATAGCCATTTTCCGGAGGGGGGTTCTACTATATAGCCATTTTCTCCCCTGATAATGAAGGAGAAAGATGGCTATATTAGCCATCTTTCCGGGGGGAGAGATGGCTAGGGGGAAAATGGCTCTAGAACACCGGATCTAAAAGTTAATGAGTGAGTGATTGTTGTTTAACACCAACTCAGCAATTTTCACCTATATCATGGCGAGAACAATTTAATTTTCAATGAGATGATGATGAGGCCCGCTTTGTACTATATATAATATATAATTTTTAGTTGAATTTTTATAATACTAGCTCACTGAAACAACAGTCTGCACATAGACATGTCGCCCCAATCGGATACATTATAAAGTCTTTAAATCAAAAGACAGAGAGGGACTTGTTCAATGGTCAGTCCCAAGTTCCAGAGAAGAAGATGTTTTCCCCATAACATTCTTTGTTAATTTTGTCCAGCATAGGCAGCCATCTTGGATATCTAATCCACATAAAAAAAACTACTGTTTGTAGGGAGCTATTCAATAAATATTTATATACAGTTTAGGTTCAATCAAGTTTGTAGTTTCTAAGAAAAATATTTATTCATTTTCCCCCAAAGGATCATGTGCCATCGAAGACTGATTGGCGTCTTCACGTGGAATGAGGGCCATAAAGAGAACCTTTAAAACAATAAAACATTTCCATCACACACGTTTCTGTCAGATTTAATATTACCACCAACCAGAAAACATATAAAATATTGAGAACCACTTCCGCCAAGTTTTATTCCATTTGGCTCAATGGTTTAAATTTTGAGAAAGGGATGGAAATCTGAAGATTACAGAAGAGACTAAAGTGACAAGAATATCTTCTTTTCGCGTTGAGACATAAAGCCATTTCTCTTTAATAAGATTATGAAAAGAAATTCACCCGAATCTATTGTCAAATAAAATGATAGGGACAACATTTATTTTTCTGTTCTTTACCTCAGGCAAATTTAGCAGCAGTACTTTTTAGACCAGCTGATCCAAACTTGGTATGAATGTTCATTAAATGGTCCTCTAAAGGGTTTATGTATTTCGTTGATCAGACCTAGCTTACACAAAAGAAACAAGAGACCCAAATGTATCACAATGCTTGTTGTTTGTTCTTAATGTTCTTCTCTGAAACCACGTGGCCAATTGGAAACAAACTTGGTAGGAATGTTCGTTGGATGATCTTCTAAAAAGCTTATGTGTGTGTTTTTTTATATCAACCTTACACAAAAGAAACAAGAGGTCTACATGTGTAAAAATGGGCGTAGTTTGTTTTTAATCTCCTTCTCGGAAACAACAGGGCTAATTTGGAACCAAACTTAGTGTGAAAGGTCATTGGGTGGTCCTCTAAAAACTTTACTAAGTTTTATTTTTGGTTGTTGATCAGTCTCACAAAAGAAGTAAAAGGTACAAAGGTGTCAAAATGGACATTTTCCTTTCTTAATCTTCTCTGAAACGACCGGGTCAATTATATTGGAACCAAACTTGGTTGGAATGTTCATTTGATGATCCTCTAAAAAGTTACGATTTTGATAGTTTCATTTCTTATGAAATTTCCTGCCTACATTGTTGAACTAAATATGACCTAGTTTTTAGATAAAAAGGGTTAAAGGGAGTAAAAGGAGACCAACACCCAAAATGATACCTTTTTTTGTTAATTATAAGTTGATTTGTCTGTAGTATATATGGCAACAGAGTTGCAGCCTTTACCGTTTCCAAGATATGACGGAGCCCAACCCCAAATTAACATGTTGGTTTTGTTTTCTTTAGATTCCTTATCTGCAAGTCTTATTTGTGTGCTGTTTTTCTATTAATTTCCTTTGAACATTTCTTGTTAGGAGCATGGCAACAAATTTGAGAATGCCCTATGAGAGGACCATGGGTCCTATTTTAATGGATTAAAGATTAACGAGGGACAATATTTGAAATTAATGGAATATCTTCTCTGAAAATCAAGACTTGATTGAACATGAATTGTTTGAATGGCCAGGTGAAGGATACAGGCTCAAGTGAACATCTAGTTTTTCTAATTGTGTTCCAGTGGGGAGAAATACAGATCCATTTGTATTTCATACGAGTGAACCAGTTACTGCTATTTTTCGCCAACGATGAGCAAAAAACTACGGTATATCATGACGAGAAAAGGTTGCACTTTTATTGCTGAACACATTATTCATTATAGTGAACTGATATTTAATCAGCTTAAGGGGAACTGTATCTTTGCTGAAAATATTAATCATTTGGTTGCTTTAAAATTGATCTAGCTTGCAACTGTGTTTTTTAGTCTTGTAGATTTATTTCCTCTCTTTTATTGTCATAGCAGAAATCTACAGGCAATTCTAACAATCAGATGAGCTCTCTCATGAAGACCATTATTTTGTTTGGAAATTAATAATCAACTGATGATACATCTATACTAAACATCAATAAACAGTCTACAACCAAAACATATGCAACAAATATATGCTCTGGTTTTTGCTATTTCTCCTCTAGATTCTTTTCATTTCTTTGTGTGGTTGATATTTTGAATCTGCACAGATATTTGTACATCTTTCTAGAGGACCACCCACAAATCATTCCAGGTAAGTTGGCTATTTTTAAGAAATAGATTTTATAAACATTTTCCCAAGGGAGTTCAATGGTAATCTGTGGTGTTGGCCATCTTCACCATGTAAATAAAATGCAAACTTCACGAGAGTTATCATTAAAATACAATTGGATTCAATAACTGTTCCCCTCCCTTTTATTCATTTTCCCATGTTTATCTACTGTAAAATGCTATGTAATAGTAGCAGAGAGAAATTTACCTAGATAGGCGTTTAGTGTATGTGAAAATAGGGGGGAGGGGGTAGAATTACGTACTACCATAGGTCCTGAAAAACCTTTTTTATCGGAAGATATCCAAGACCATGGGACATATCTTGATTAGTGGACATATATATTAAGAGTGGGTATCTGAAATGGTTTGTTGTTCAATTTGAATGTATTCTTCAATAAAATTATGTAATTACATCTTAATAAATGTTTTTATTTTTAATTATGGTGTTGTTGGGCTTTTTTTTTCTTTCATTTTTTTATCAACTTGGAATTCAGTACCCAAAAGATGTCAGATGTAAACGTTCCTGAACGATTCCATTGCAAGAACCTTGCCAATAAGCAACAATGCATATGAACAGAACACACATGCCACAAGACTAGATATTATGCTTGAAAGGATTTCATCTTGTCAAGCAGGCCACCAGGTTGATTTATGTATTTATTTGGTTTTAAATTGATAACAATTGACAGTTGGTCACGTATTGTCCCCCGACGCTTCGTCGAATGGGACTATAGAAATGGGTGTCGTCCGTCCGTCCGTGTGTTTGGTTTCCAGATGATAACTTGTGAATGAAGTCAGATTGAAGCTAGGTGTATCTTATGAATATCTAGGTAAAGTTCGATAATGACATTTTTTACTAGAGTTGTGCCCCTTTTTATATCTCAAAATTGCTAAATATTTGGTTTCCAGATGATAACTTGGGAACAATTAGTCAGATTGAAACTAGGTTTGGTATGTAAGTGTATCTCATAAATATCTAGGTCAAGTTCGATAGCGATCATTTTTCGACAAATCTTACCAGAGTTACATCCCTTTTTATACTTTGTCCGTGTGTCCCGAATTGGTTTCCAGATGATAACTTGTGAATCAGATTGAAGCTAGGTGTGGCATATAAGTGTATCTTATGAATAGCTAGGTCAAGTTCGATAATGACAATTTTTCATAGAGTTGTGCCCCTTTTTATACCTCAAAATTGCTAAATATTTGGTTTCCAGATGATAACTTGGGAACAAATAGTCAGATTGAAACTAGGTTTGGTATGTAAGTGTATCTCATGAATATCTAGGTCAAGTTCGATAGCGATCATTTTTCGACAAATCTTAGCAGAGTTACATCCCTTTTTATTCTCTGTGTGTCCCGAATTGGTTTCCAGATGACAACTTATGAATGAAGTCAGATTGAAGCTAGGTGTGGCATGTAAGTGTATCTTATGAATATCTAGGTAAAGTTCGATGACAATTTTTCAACAATTTTTACTAGAGTTGTGCCCCTTTTTATATCTCAAAATTGCCAAATATTTGGTTTCCAGATGATAACTTGGGAACAGTCAGATTGAAACTAGATTTAGTCATGATGTAAGTGTATCTCATGAATATCTAGGTCAGGTTTGATAGCGATAATTTTTCGACAAATCTTAGCAGAGTTACATCCCTTTTTATACTTCGTCCCTGTGTCCCGAATTGGTTTCCAGATGATAACTTGTGAATGAAAAGTCAGATTGAAGCTAGGTGTGGCATGTCTGTGTATCTTATGAATAGCTAGGTCAAGTTCGACAATGACAATTTTTCGACAATTTTTACTAGAGTTGTGCCCCTTTTTATACCTCAAAATTGCTAAATATTTGATTTCCAGATAACTTGGGAACAAATAGTCAGATTGAAACTAGGTTTGGTATGTAAGTGTATCTCATGAATATCTAGCTAGGTCAAGTTTGATAGCAATCATTTTTTGACAAATCTTACCAGAGTTACATCCCTTTTTATACTTCAAAATTGCTTATTTCGATGACAATTTTTCGACAAATCTAACCAGAGTTACTCCTCCCCCCCTTTTTTTTGTCTCCCGACGCTTCGTCGAAGGGGACTATAGAAATGGGTATCGTCTGTCCGTCCGTGTGCTTTTTGGTTTCCAGATGATAACTTGTGAATGAAAAGTCAGATTGAAGCTAGGTGTGGCATGTAAGTGTATCTTATGAATATCTAGGTCAAGTTCGATAATGACAATTTTTCGACAATTTTTACTAAGAGTTGTGCCTCTTTTTATACCTCAAAATTGCTAAATATTTGGTTTTCAGATGATAACTTGGGAACAAATAGTCAGATTGAAACTAGGTTTGGTATGTAAGTGTATCTCATGAATATCTAGGTCAAGTGCCAATGCGATCATTTTTCGACAAATCTTACCAGAGTTACTCCCCTTTTTTTACTTCAAAATGGTCCTTGGATGGTCCCCTTTCAGAATTATGAGTGATACAGGCTCACCTGACCCTCTAGTTTACAGTAGTTTCAAAATTTAATCTTACGATATAACCTTGGCGTCGGGGGACCAGTGGCCAACAGCCTTTTATTTATACTTCAAAATGGTCCTTGTGTGGTCCCCTTTCAGAATTATTTAAGTCCGGTGAGTGATACAGGCTCACCTGAACCTCTAGTTTACAGTAGTTTCAAAATTTAATCTTACCATATATCCTTGGCGTCGGGGGACCAGTGGCCAACGGCCTTTTATTACAAATTGAGTTCTATATTTTATTTGCAATCAAATTTATTTGATCTCTTTGTAACTTTGTTTTCTAAAAATAACAAGCTTGGGTATGTACCAATCTTTTAGTAGAGTAATTCTCTTCTCTCCATGCTGACCAAAATAGACTGAATTTTTACGTTAAGTTTTTCATTGCACAACACATTTTTCTCGTCCTAGTTTAAGCTTTATTTATGCATTTGCCATTCTCATTAATTGTCAGAAGTTGATGCATATTATTATATAGTATATACCCAAACGTGTATATATGGCCGATTACACCAATTCCTGTGGTAGCAACCACATAGGATTTCCGATCAGCACAAAAACCAGATGACCACCAAGGATCAATCACAAGATACAGTAAAACCTGTCCAAGTCAAACTTCCTTGGGACCAGCTTTTGAATTCGGAATACAGCTATTCGGTTTATACAGGATAAATTACCAAAGATTTCTCACATTGAGACAGGATGCTGGTTTATACAGGATAAATTATCAAAGATTTCTCACATTGAGACAGGATGTTGGTTTATACAGGATAAATTACCAAAGATTTCTCACATTGAGACAGGATGCTGGTTTATACAGGATAAATTACCAAAGATTTCTCACATTGAGACAGGATGCTGGTTTATTCAGGTTTTACAGTAATTCTCAATTAAGTATGCCATTTCTGTGTGGCTACTTTGAATAAAATGAATTATCTAAATATCCTCTAATTTTTGTGTTTCCTTTAAGAAAAATACATCAGTAACAAACCTGTAAAATTTCAATAGCATATCTTTTACCATTTTGAAATTGTGCGCATAGACAGAAGGGGACCATTTTTCCCTTATTTTAAACAGGTTTCCTACGTTACATTATGCTTTAGGCATGAGAATGTACAGCAAATTTTTGTATAATCATGTCATTTGGTGTTTTTTGTAAAGTGCTAAGACTGGGGATGGATTGAAAATAATAATAATTTTATCCGACCGAGAAGATTTTAAACATCCAGTATTGTTGGAAACATTTATGATGATTTGATGCAATATTTTTTCTACATTTTACTCCAACTTCAAATAAATTATGTTTTTTATAAGAAGACTGCATGCGTATAAAACCCGAATCGGCTTTGGAAATCAAAATCATACCATTAATGCAAAACGTGAGTATCGTAGGAAACATTCTTATTTTGTATTTAACTAAGTATCAGTAAAATCTATTCTTATTTTTAGGAGATGATTATGAATAGTCTAGAGTATTCTCTGATTATTTTGATATAAAATCAATGCTCACTGTTTAACATAAATTTATATTCTGTGCGATTTTAATCTTTAATGCTTAGGAGAAAGTTTGTAACATAGGAAACGTGCAAATCAGCGACAAAGTAAAAAGGCAAAAATAAAGGAAACGTTATTGTGCAGTACCAGACTTATTATGGAACGTAAATAACTCCATCTCCGACAACAATTTAAATTCATTTTCTTCAGAATAATTCGGTTCTGTTGGAAAATAAACGGCAATTTAGTTTGTGATATAGACTGGCGACATGTATATTTTTCTATTTTGGAGTCATTTGTCGGAGTATAAAATTTTAAATACCGATGTGGATACAAAAAGTTGTATACGCTTTTATCGAGAAGTATGGTCTTTCAGGAGACAATGGAGTCCTAAATATCACCCATCTTTACAAAAACTATTAGCGACACATGTTTTCCGGAATTGGCAGACTTAATTGAGAATGACTGTATGCTGTATTCAATTTAATTTCAAACCACCGATTAGTATTTGAACAATAAAAATTTGAGCCTCAGCAAATCAAATTGTTTTTTGGCCATGATTTTACTCAGGAGTGAGCGAGTCATTATTGCTCAACGCCATGAGCAATTTTTCAGTTATATCATTGCGAGAACAAGTTACATTCGATGAGATGATATGTCCGCTTTGTACTAGACCAACATGCTTAGTTGGAATTTTATAATGTTAGCTCAATGAAATAACAGTTCATGCATCTAGACATGTTCATGGAGGAATGTTTTTTTTTTTTTTTAACAAAATACTGAAAATTTTCTACTATTGACAGTCATCTCACTCCCTAAAAAAAAAACTCATCAAATTTACATGAATCTCAAGAACTGTCTGGACATTTGCCAAAAAAAAATGAATTCAGTCAAAATACTGAAAACTTTCACCCATGCATGTCGCTCCACTCACACACATTATCCCATTTCCGAGCACACCAGTTTCTGCTCTTACTCCTTAAACTAGGACTAAGGATATAAACAGCTGTGGGCAGAGCAAACATTCATATTGTTCATTATTTTAACCAGTTATCTTGAGGAAAAATAAATGATACAGTTTCAGTTACTTTTGGAGCAAAATATTTTACAGGCATGGTCACTAGTGTTCCTCCCGATGAAACTTTCAGTCGTATTAAAAATAATATTCTTCATCAGTCTAAAAACTACAAAAAACACTTTGAAAATTCAAATTTCTGAGGTATGTGACCTTTAGGTAGGTCACATTATTCATATGACATAGTTTCATAAATATGCTGTTCATATCAACAGGGATTTTTGTTTATCTTTCTATTAATAACACAATACCCTGAGTGATCTGATGATAAGCTCTGCCCACAAATTTGTCAGTATGCACTACCGCAAATGCCGGTTTAATGCAGTGGAGAAGCAACATATACCAATTTTATAGTCTTTGGTTTGATCCGATCAGGGCTCAAACCCATAATCTACTGCACTCGAGGCAAGCACAGTACACCACCAATGCAGTATATGATGCTTTATGGTCTCAGTGAGTTAAAATTCCTTCATGCTGTTATTCTGTAATACATTTGAATGCCTTCTTGATCAAGACATGTGTGAGATTATGTACGAGCATGTCGCTATTAAAACTAATCAGACAACTGTTTTTAACAAATTTTCAAGAAAACGTAAAAACAGACAAATTTTGCTTTGTTTTTTTTTAATGTCTTTAGAAAAAGAAGCCCAGGATTTTTCCTCCTAAATGTTTTCTTCTGGCCTCTTCATGGTCCATGATGCCTCCTGATGTCGTAAGAACTAAAAATCTGCAATGATATAAATGTTGAAACGTTTTATAGTTAAAGGAATACTCCAGTCAGTTGAAAAGTTGTTTTAATTCAATTCATTATAATTTTTTATTCATAAATAACTTATTATTTAAAAAAAAAGCACCTTTATTAACATTAATATACCCAATTAAAAATGTGAATATTTGGAATTTCCTGTCGTAGTGTAAGTGGCCATGACACCTATTCATGTGACGTCACAGGTCCGGATCATGTTAGTTGAATAAATAACATGTATCTGACTCTTCCCAACATCGTGCCCGTTTGGTTATGTTTTAATATAAATCGTTCTAAATTTGTTTTCTTAATATTCCCATCCAATGTTACATTTTCATAAAACAATGAGTTCATTTGTATCGGGAGGGGGGAGGGTCTACGTATAAATTCATCTTAGAGAATTTCATGTTTTACGTGATTGGCCGTATAGTTTAAATAACTGTCAGTTTTAACTCATTTTATGCGTACACATGCTTTTCTCTCTCTCTTTTTTGTTCCCAATGATGTCGTACTTTCCCGTGTTTTTCGAGGTCACTGGTCGATGTGTTGACAAGGGTAAATACACAAAAAAATTCTTCTCACATATTCCCTTTTAATTTCGTTAGTACAATAAAATGCTTAACATGAAGTCATAATGATTTTGTAAATATCAAAAGATAAATATACGACGTTATTTTACGATTTACATAATTCTTAATGATAAAATTGCAACTGATCAATGCTGATATAATATACGATACCGGCACTAATACGTCACAGCTGTTTCGGAAGAGCTTTAATTGCAGGTATAATCTGAGAATGCATTATGTCCCTTGTCTCCACACATTGTAGAGTGTTGAAAAATGGTGACCCCCTTTGTTTGGTGCAACAGGCAACTTCAATCACCAAAGTCTACCTTACGGTATATTATTTTCAACATTCATTAACACAAATATCTTTTAGTTAATGTCATTTAAATATTCACGCTAACTTGTTAAGACAATGGAGTTTTCCTTCAAGTACACAATAATCTCACAACATAAATATATATATCACACTAACACATTCATGTATTAACTGCTGTTAGATTTTTAATCTACTAAACCAATTTTCAAAGAATAATTTTGGTATAGCAATGGTTAGGGTTATGGTGTTTAACACCACTCTCAACAATATTTCAGGGGTCCAAGTGGCTCAATGAGTTGGATTACCAAACAACTCATACAAGCCTATCACCAATATGGTGTGATTTGCACCCGGCTTTGTAAATTACAAACTAGAGGCTCCCAGGAGCCTTTAATCGCTCACCTGGTTTTCAATTTGACATCTAAAATTGATAGAAATGGGGGTGTTACACATAATTTTTAAAGTGGGTCACCCAAAGATAATTTCAACTCAAATTTCTGAGCAAAAGATTTTGCTGTGATTTTAATCTCATAATATTCCTAAATGGAATAAACTGACTGAAAAAAATCTCACAGAAAAACCCAGAATATATATGTTAAACTACTCATTGCAATGTAGCTGCAGTTAAAATTGGAGTTCATTTTGATTTGTAAAAAAGCAGAAATTGACAACTAAAGAAATTTCTATTTTTAGTAACAGCAGCCAATTTGAATGGAGCAATTTGGTTGTCGGACACATATTGAAAGGGGACCACCCAAGGACCATCCCAGCCAAATTTGCTTTAATTTGGTTCAGCGGTTTCAGAAGAGAATATTTAAATGTGATCTTCTATCAAAATATGCCTAATTTGCACAATCGGTATAAATCGGCTGAAAGATAAATATATGTTAAACTACTCCTTGCCATGTAGCTGCAGTTAAAATTTGAGCTCATTTTGGTTTATACTAAAGCAGCAATGGGAAATTTCTATTTTTAGTAACAGCAGCCCCACTGGTGGCCATCTTGGATTTTCAATCGGTCAAAAAAGTAACAACACTTGGTTAGCAGCTTGCAATGATCATTCATGAAAATGTTCAATTCCAATGTAGTATCGGAGAAGAAGATCGTTGAAATTTCAGCCAATCAGGACTATTATGGCCCCTGGCAGCCATATTGGATAAGATATCAGAAGAAAAAGTAACAATAATTGATCAGAACCTTGTCGGGAACATTTCTGCCAAGTATGGTTCCAATCCACCCAGTGGTTCTTGAGAAGAAGTTTGTTTTACATATTTCCCATAGGGTAGTTATGTTAAATTATGTCCCCCGCTGGGGGCCATCTTGGATTTTCAATCGGTCCAAAAAGTAACAACACTTGGTTAGCAGCTTGCAATGATCGTTCATGACAATTTTCAATTCCATCCTTCATGTAGTATCGGAGAAGAAGATCATTAAAAATTTCAGCCAATCAGAGGCTTTTATGGCCCCTGGCAGCCATGTTGGATAACCGATCGTAACGAAAGTAACAACACTTGGTTAGACCATGCAAATGAGCATTCCTGTCACGTTTGGTCCCATTTGCTTCAGTGGTTCTCTAGAAAAGGATGGAAATGTTTACAGACGGACGCCAAGTGATGGCAATAGTGTCAGGTGAGCTAAAAAAAAAAAGGTGCACTCAACTCGCAACCGAAAGTGATCAAGTTTATCAGTTGCTTTCCCATGGTCGGTGGTTCTCTCCGGGTACTCTGGCTTCCTCCATCACTAAAACAGGGCTCCATGATATAGCTGAAATATTGCTGAAAGTGGCGTCAGACACAATAAATCAAATAAAAAAAACAATATTTCATTTATATTTTGGCGGTTAGTTTTATTGGTGGAGGAAAAAACCATAGACCTGTCGAAAGTCAAACTTTTATCACATAATGTTTTTATCCAGTACACCTCGCCATGAGTGGGATTCAAACTCACAACTAGGTATAAAATAATCTCACACATAAAAAATTATACTGATACTGATTTTCAAAGATTTATTTTTTTATAGCAATGGTCAAAATTGTGATATAGAAATATGATGGTAAGTTCCAACAAATCCCTTAGTTCTGCAACAGAGTGCAATTGAATTCGTTCAGTTTAAACTCTCAACTGTCAGTCTGGCCAAAGATATGAAATTAAAATAGCTGCTTCTTTAAACCACACAAATATGAATTATGTATTTGGTTAGGTTATGTGGCCTAATTTAAAATCCTGGGTGTCAAATTCTTTTTAGCCTTTATTCTCAAAGACTTATTTCAAACCTTTTTACTGGTATCACTTTTTTAGTAGATAATTAGTTTTATACAAATCATGAACATGTTAATGCTTACATGTTGAAAACGCTAAATATGTAATTAATAAGCCATGTTGCTACTGAAATATATTGACAGTTTCAGCACATGATACGAAAAATCCCGGGATATTGATTTACTGAATATACCAACAAATGATGTCACTCACTTGGATCATAATGTATTAGTAAAGACTGGTAACATGGTCAATTAAATTTCTTCCAATAGACTTTACCAATTAACATGACATAACATTTTAGTCAAATTGACAGACTTTGAAATTGAACCTTACCCAAACTGTCTAGAGGGCAATAAATTAGTTGTCCACTTCTCCATGTCTCTCAATGCAATGTCGAATCTTGGACTGATGACACCACACTATACAAAAATAAATATACATGCTTGTGAATATCATAAAAACAACACAAAGAAATTCTACAAAACATCTCATTAACAGTGACAACTAAAAACATCTACTAAAACATTGCTTTGAACCTATTTGGTGATCTTCTTATATTTTCATTAACTGCATGCACTGTACCGTTCTATCTAGTTTTAATTAAGGAATAATCCAATAACAGGTCTATCATGTAGTAGGAGAGGATTTATATTTTTGGTAAAATCATATAATTATAACATTTTAACAGCCAAACAAGTAAAGTATGTTAGTTATGAGGCATTGTTTTAAAAGGATTTCCTTATCTAATAATATATATGATAAAAGAGTGCAGAGATAATTTTGATCTTGGCAAATGTAGCAAGACTGACGACTATTTTACCGGATGTTACGATAATAATAGATTATGATCTTATCCTTGAAATGCTAAAGGTAACAAGAGCAAGTACTAGACACTTTCAATTTGCAAAAATATGGTTTTTAGACATATCAAATGGTAGAGAAATTCATTATGCCTTTGGTTTGAATTGGGAGATTCAAGACCACTATTATTATGGTTGTGGGAGGTAGGTTATGGTGCTTAACGCCATTTTCAACCATATTTCAGCTATATCGTGGCAGTCTAGTTTTATTGGTGGAAGAAACCAGAGTACCAAAAGAAAACCACAAACCTGCCACAAACCATTGACAAACTTTATCACATAATGTTGCATCAAGTACACCTTGCCTGCACGGGATTCGAACTAACAAGCTTAGTGGATTGCACAGGTAGTAGTAAATAAAATCTAACTACCATACGATCATGACCATGATGGCCTCTCTATTATTCTGATTGATTGCCTAGTTAACAATAGTAAATGAATGAATTATATTTCAATTGCTTACTTCTTAATATATCTATTTTAGTCCTCTACAAAAACTTTCTTGATCATTCTGTGAATGAACAAGAGTAACTCAATGATAAACAATAACTCACTGTAAAGCTCACAGTTGCATTTCAATTTCAGTCAAAGTAATATTAGATTGAATAATCCTTATCCAAGAACTGGTAAGAATTACCTTTTTACAAAGGCTTTAGGATAACCCATACTTTTGTTCCCAATTGATGTTTATGTTTTTAACAGGAAATTAACCTTGTTTCAATGGGACCACCAATCACTTGTTTTCTTTTGGATACAAGCACACCGCCAATATAAAATTTTCCACTGAGCTGAAAAACCAAATTGGCCTTCAAATAATTTCAATCAACCTCACTTTAATTTCTTATATTTTCTGCAACACTTTTGGTCATGCCAAAAATATTATACTTTTCTTCGCAAGACCTTCAATCAACCCCATGAAATATTATTTCAGTATTCCAATTTACTTTACCAATTAAATATGAAGCAAACCAAGATTACTTCTAAGATAAATCCATCAAAGGTCAAATTGATGATCTTACTTTGTTTAATCTGCCTGTTAAATTTACAATAATCTTCCCATTTCTGTGGTCGTCTACAATCTCAAATTCTCCAATGTAACCTTAAAATACAAAACATGTTATATTAACAAAATATGTCCATCTAAATAATTCTGAAAGAAAATGTTAAATGAAATTAAACATTTATTTTTGTATTAGTAAAAGTTTACAATTCTCAAATCTTGTGTCAAACATTTGGTCAGACAGTTTGAAAATCTGTAGTTTGACAGGGCTTTACAATTCATACCAGCTCCCACTAGCCCCTGGCTAGTAAGGCAAAAGTATGTTACTTGCCAGATTAATAAAGATACAAATTCATACTATATAACTTCAATGTATTCATTTGTACATAATTAGTAATCCCTTGAATGAGAAAGAACATGCTTAGTTGAGGAATTGGCTTTTGCTGAAACTATATTGAAACATTTTTCATGTTTCCGACTTTTATTAAGAAAAACAAGACTTTCACATTTAAACTTTTTTTTACAGAACAAATTCGGTTTTGCCAGCAATATCTGGGCCTGCCTTCTTTGCTCTCAATTTCGACAAAAAGCTAGCGGTTGAATAAATAAAACATTGCTGCTGATTAAACAAAAATGGTTATCCGAATTCTGTGTAAAAATTGATAGGGTCGCTATATAGTCCATTTGATTTCTGTAAAACCTACAGAATTTTTTTTCCTTAAAAATCCAGTTTTCAAATCAACAATATTTTTTCTAGATGTATTTTAATATATGATATATACGAACTCTGACAATTAATTTAAAAAATTTTGGT
>MJUT01028380.1:78999-103955 GCA_002080005.1 Gigantidas platifrons | reverse complement strand
AAGGCAAGCTGTTTTCGAAAGCACACGTCGAAGCATACGAAAAGTAATAACATTCGTAATTATGGACATACAAAATTGTGGTCAAACATGGTGTATGTTACTAAATAGAAAATCTCGAACATTTACCTTTGAAAAAAAAAAAGAAGCACCCAGACGTTTTTGTAACTTAAAATTCATTTGATTTTAATTTGAACCACCAAAATGCATTTTATTTGAAAAGCAAGTATTGTTTAAGGAAAAGGTTGTAACATACAACATGTTTGACCTACATGAGCTACATTAAATCTAGTTGAGCGATAAAGGCTCCTATGAACCTCTGGGTATGGATAACTAGACACCCATTTTACCTACTTAGACCATATTTAAGAATCTACTTTGCATTTTTAAGTACAGAAAATGAATTTGAATTTCTACTTGTGTCCAACATCACAAATGTTATCATCACATATGATGAAATGTCAACATCACATATGATGATTTTTTGTATTTTAATCTTTATTTCTATGTGAACAATGTTTTGTTTTCTAAAGAACTGTTGTATATCATCATACTTTTATTAAAATTTAATTCATATTCATTGATGAACAGAATGTTGTACGCTAGAAAAATGACAAGTACTGAAAAATTTAACTTGCATGTTTCAGATGTCAATCACTCTCCTATAACAGAGGTGTTTACCCAAAATGAAGGCTATCAGTAGTATTGGCCAGTTTTATCAGTAGTTTTGGACATCTGTCAGTAGTATCACCGTTGAGCATCGCAAACTGACGCGAACTTTCTAGGGGGTCTGAAATATTTTTTTTTAAATTAGATGCCATTTCCTGCATTCTGACAGTATAGGAGTCATGTTTTGAAGATACTAAAGAAATTTTATAGGATTTATTACCTTTGTTTCTGAAATAAATGACAGGGAAATTTGTTAAACTCAGTTATGTCCTATTAGCATAATGTATGTTATTCAGCTAAGTAGAAGTTCAGCTGCACTAGATATTAGAATAATATAATTACTTCAATTCTACTAGCTACATGTACATCAGTTCAATCATATTAACTATTGTTTACAAAGTTTTTAATTTCACTCACAAAAGCTTGACAGACACCAATGATTACACCAGAACATCCCTGGATAGGTTAAAGTCCAAAAGTGAAAAAAATTTGGGCAGCACTTCCCCTTGAAAATAAGGTTTTCATCCCCCCAAACCTTATAAATCCCAGACCAAAAAGAAGGGAATAAAGAAAGAAAACGAGAGGTGTGGGTCAGGTTCATTTATAAGATATGAAACCATACTCCATCTCTTGCCTACTATAGAAGTATAAAAATGACTACAAACCTTGAGCAATCTTTGAATCAGGAAACATGATTTTGAAAGCCCCACAAATGATTTCATAGAGTAAGATATGTTCGTTTGTTTCATGGTGTTTATGCACTTTAGACTCGACGTGTCTTTTAGTTTTACAATCATTTTTCCGGCATGACTGCATGAAAAATCAGATTTGCATGCTTGGATGCCGTCAAACAAGGCCACAAATCGTGATATGAGTCTGTATACTTCTGCAGTGTTTGTTTTCTTTTCTTTGGCGGCGTACAATTGACGTCGTGATCAATCTTCCACCCCCAAATCCAGAACTCGCTTTGCAGCTTTGGCTGCTGACATCTTTTCATTTCGGATTTTCAAGCGAGCACATTTCTCAGACGCTAAATTAGAAGTATTCCAAATGCATTCCAAGTCTTGATCGTTTTAACGTTTTATGCGTTGACTCATATATACAAGTATTCAAGCGCTTCGTGGAAAATTAAGTGTGGGAAATTATAATTTTGAAATGCCACAGAAACCGTATTTTCGCGAACAAATCCGTAGTCCGTATTTTGCATCTCAAATCCGTGGTAAATACGGAAAATCCGTAGCAGTAAACACCTCTGCTATAATGGATGGACAATGTTTTTGGTAGATTAATGCTGGAAATATTGAAACTTTATGGAGAATGCTAACAGTATCTTCTCACAAAATGGATGTGCTATTAAAAATAAAGTAGTATAAGGGTTTTTGATTTGTCAACATCACATATGTTACAAATGTGTTTGTGCCCATGATACTGCATCCAGGACTCTCCTATCATTAGATGTTATCTTCTTTCACTAGTAATATGAAAAAGCAGGTTTCCAGCAATCAAAAAAAGAAAACAGAAATTGATTTGAAGCATGTCAAAAATTTTCTTCTCATGTCACACTTTGATCCCCTTTACTGTGGAAATACTCATATATCATATATTAATATACATCTAGAAATAGAATTGTTGATTTGAAAACTGGATTTTTAAGAATTTTTTTCTGTAGGTTTAATAGAAGTCAAACGGACTATAGCAAAAATTATGATCGAATAATAGCCAATAAAAAACGGTTAGGGTCGGCAGCTGAAAATTAGGGTCAGTCGGGTGACCGTAAACACACATATTTTTTTTTTGGCCTTAGCATGTAACAAAAACCAAATTTATGCGTACAAGGTAACAAGGTTGATTATCATGGTCATTAAGACGCTTTTTATCACATAATTTGTCTTTGCCGTAAATCGCTCATGAGATCAAGGTTGAAATTTCGTAATAGTCGATGCGGAACCGGATAATATTCCGGATTTTAAAAACGATGTATGTGCGGGACAAATCCCACAACTGCGCTTGCTGAAAGGGGGAAAACATATTTTTTTGCGGCATTCCCACGCCCTAGAGAAAACACTGAGTGTAGTATATAGACGATGTATAGAATGAACTTTGGTGTAATTGGTTGATTTTTATACGAATTCAAGGCATTTCAAAATGAATGACTTAATTTTTGCTCCGTTGTAGCATAAAACATCGCCACGTGAGAAAATACGAGATTCGTATCCTTTCTACTACACAAACCTTGGTTGACCAGTTGTAAATTAAAATTGGAAGGGCATTTTGTGTAGTATAAATGTTCCAATTATCAAAAAATCTATTTAAACATGGCAGAGACAATAGGTATTCATCAAGGTAAAAGGTCCTAGTTGAAGCAGTATAAATTAATTACCATGTTTCATCATAACTGTGAGAAATTTGATGATAACCTTAGAGGAGGGTCTGATCAACACCTGTCTCTTGCCTCTCCTCTCGGCAGCAGCTATAGACCTCAAGGCATCTGCCAATACGTTCATACGCACCATGTTGAACTAAAAAAGAATTATAATAGTTTTTAACAAATACTCTTAATTAGCAGCTATACATCCCAGGAGAATTCAGTTAAATTCACCATCATTCATATATATATATATATATACAGTAACAGGAAATTAAAGAGTAGTCTACATGCTAGTGACTTGAATTGCCTGTGTTACAGAAAACCTTCGTTTTCAGCAAAATAATCAACAATATTTGAGCTACTTGTCATAAAAAAATTGGGCAGGAATAGTGTGCATGAAAAAGGTTGTCTTCCGATTTGTTCGAAATCCCTTTTATTGCTTTGTGATGGAAAATTGTACAAATTATACATGGCTTAACCTCTGAAGGGGTGTCATTGATTCGCAGTTTATACATCATAACATGTAAAATCAAGGGGAAGTATAATGTCGATTAATACGACTACTCTTATAACCGACCATACATGAATAAGGGAAACTAGTTTAACATATATTTCAAATTTTGACCAGCAAAAAATGAACGATCACTGAAAATGTAATTGCCAACATTTGCATCGAAAGCAAAAAGGAAATGTAGTCAATTTTAAATCGTGTTATTTTCAGATAATGAAGCAAGTGGCGACAAAATATTTATTTCAAATAGAAGCTCAATCATTGTAAATTCAAATAATGTACTTTATATTTCTTATATAAAGTTTAATAACACAGATGTTGAACGATTAGTTATTATCGGCTGATATTGGCATGTACCGTTTAATATTAGCGGAAGTAAAGAAAGAAAATAGTAAAACAGAATTATGGGTAATACAGGTGCCCGTCTTGGTTAATTTCGCGTTTTCAAGATTCAAAACTTTAATGTGTTCAATAAACATTTTACTGACTAATTGGTCGACAAGGTAATGTCAACAATATGGCTGTCGACTGAAAAGACTATGTTGGCAATTCTGTCATTTAGAAAATGAAACAGAATTGCAGATTTTGAACAAGGGAAATGTAAGCAATTATGCTCAAAAATTATGCTCAAAATATTAATATTATTAAGAACATGCATTCAAAGCTTTAGTCTGACCGAAATTGGAATATTGTAACACCATTTGGGACCCACACACACAACAGCAAAAACTTCAAATTGAAAAAATTCAATGGAGAGCGGCCCGCTATGTCAGTAACAGGTACCACAATACAAGTTCTGTAACAGATATGATGTCTGACTTGAATTGGGCCCCACTTGAGGTGCGCCGCATAAGGTACAGACTCATATTCTTTTACAAAGTCATACACCATTTAGTTGCCATACCATATTCAAATCTATTAATTCCAGTTGACACCAGAACCAGACACACAAATCCAAATTCATTCAGGCACATACAGACATCAAAAGACTGCTACAAATACTCATTCTTCCCCAGGTCTATCACACTTTGGAATCAACTGCCTACAACATTTACCACTGCAGACACAGTTGACGGTTTCAAGAGCATGACCCCAGTATCTGCCTTGATTCCAATTTTCACACCATAATCACTCATACTCATAGTAGTTATCAAATGTATATAGTTTTAACCTTTGATTTATTGTATATATGTTAAACTTATGTATAACTAAATTTGATACGGTGCTCGGCCAATAATCTTCAGTAGTGAAGGATGGCTAGAAATGTAAAGAAGATGTACAGAAGTGTGATATATGCTTACCGGTTTTCAATCGTTTTAACTTTTATTTATTTATATCTTTCAAATTCAGCTAGGGGGCCGGGTGGCTCAATGAGTTAAATGTAGGTCATTGGATCTAACAGCTCATACAAGCCTATCACCAATACGGCGTGGGCTCGCGCACAGCTTTGTAAATTACAAAAAGGGTGCACTCGACTCACAGCCGCAAGTGATAAAGTTTACCAGTTGCTTGCCCAGGGTTGGTGGTTCTCTCCGGGTACTCCGGCTTCCTCCACCACTAAAACTGGTCGCCACGATATAGCTGAAATATTGCTGAAAGTGGCATTAAACACCAAAAATTCAAATTCAAATTCAGGTATCCGTTTTTTAATAAGTCGATAAAGAAATCTGAATAGTTTGTTATGTGCTTTGCCTCATGCCATTTGGATTGAAGCTTAAATAATTGCACGCTAAATCTATCTTTCTAATACAGACACTATATCGGTACATGTCAATTTAAATTTGTTGAATAATATGGTTTATGGAAAAATGCTGTATTTTCATTGGACCCTGAGCGAGTACAATGTACATTGGACTATTTTATGATGTATAGGAAAATTATTAATTTTGATTGGATGCCTGGCTTGGTCCTTTAGGCTATGTATCTGGTTGAAGCCATAGTAGATATATCGTGACAGTGTGATTAAAATGTCCTTAGACTGCTGCAGCCAATTTTAGCACTGGTTTTCTATCCTTTTATGAATTACCAGGTCATTTCGTTGTTCTGATCAATAAAATAAACATGTATTTCCTGAAAAAACTTAGAATGGAGCTGAAATGTCCCCGCTATGACGAACCAGTGGTTTACGTTTTTAGCATATTCTACCATACTAAAATGACATCTGATACAGAAGCAGACTTTCTCTAATGTTAAAGACAACATGAAAATAATAGTTATTGAGGTGCTAGCAGGATATTTAATGTCACATTCCTGGCTTCTGGTTTATATACTACTTGGAGCACTTATTTTAAAAGAAAATGACTGTTATTGAAAAGACCTCACATTTCAGAGCTGACACCTTGATCAATCTCCCAAACTCCAGGTAAGCATACTTACCATTACACTGTAGATAGTTAATTCTAAATAGTTTTTATCGATAGATCATAGAGTTTTTTCAACTCTAAAATACTTTGTCTTATAACAAACCATCTCTAAATACTAATTATAATTAACACAGTTTGAAATACAAGCCACTTTTTTAATTGGTATTACACTGTATCCCAAAACCTCTCCTTGTCTTGGAATGGGATTTGCAGTTTGAAATTTGCCACAAGAATGTTTTATGTTGTTGTGGTTAGTATTAATTTCAACTTTTACTGCTTATTTCTTAAATTGTTTTTTTATTTACAGTATAAGTACATTCAAAGATGTCTATGTACAGTACAAGACCAACAACTATTAGAAGTGGAATCACATTAAAGCCTAAATATGTTGTTCAGCATTGTTCTGATAAACACATTGAAGAGCAGGTAAAATCTTGAAACAGAATTCTATCAAATTTAAGGTTGGAAAAGGGGTAACAATAAATTTGTACCAACATAATATTGTTTATTCTGTTTCATCAATTGTTTAATTTAATATTATTTAGAAATGAATTTTTGTTAAGAATTGTTTATGTGATTGTCTACTTAAAAAATTTTATATGGTGTTTGCACATTATAATAAATGTGAAAATGTATAATTCATTTATGTATAAAAAATTCTTATATAGGTTCATAATTATTGTAATAACTTATTTAAAATCTATGTCAAGACTTTGTTTGTTTGTCTGTAATTTCTGTTGGATCTGGTCTATGCAAAAATTAATACTGCATGCTTCGGTTTTTTCTTTACTTCATATTGGAATCGCTCACCAGCAGTTTAGCATAGCTTGCTTCTATTGTCTTTTCTGAGTTAATTTAACATTTTGAGGTACATTTTTGTATTCTTAAATACATTGTATATAATTTAATTATTATAAAGTATAACTTTTATATTCTAGAAAGATATTGTGAAGAATGCACAGACAGAATTGCACACAATACTAACAGCATTAGACGTGGTAAAATCTGATGAGGAAATTGATAGGCTTCGTGAAGACTGTCTGAAGATCAAAGAGAAAGTAGACAGAGCTCTGCTTACTCTGAAATTGCTGTATAAAATTAATGCAGAGTTACAGTATGCTAGAGCTGACGTAAAGAATGGGGAAGGGGAGCTAATCACTATAGCTCGGAAACGTGTAAAATGGCTGGAAGATAGGATGGCCATTCTTTGTGGTAAAAATAAGCGACAGGTAAATGTACAGTATTTCACGTTTGGGCATCTTATCTGTTTTTTTTTTAATAAAAATGAATGAAATACATGTAATTTATGATAAGAAAATTTAAATAACAATGGACAGCAATTGCACCAATATCAACAAAACGTACAATCACCTCATACCTTAAATGGGCATTATCTGCCAAAATCGTAAATTTTTGTTACCCATAAAAACTATCAGATATGATTGATGCCTTAATAAAACATGTTTCTGTAACTTATGAATGTTATGAAATGTATGCGCATCGGCGAAAAAAGGTGCAACTGCTCATGTTTTGAGATCGATCAAGAAATGGACGCCATCTTATTAATTATCGGCATTGTTTGCGGAGTTTGCCGAATCGTCATTAAATCAGTACAACAATGCACTTATTTCTTATTTTCTGTGAATCTGCTTTTAGTCTGCATTAATTACAGACAAAGAACCATACAAGTTTGCAGTTAATAAGTGACAAAATATGAATTATTCGTTTTTACCTGTCACTAGTAAGGTCAGTTGCATACGGAAAAAGCGAGGTCAAATTATTTGCTTGCAAGGCAATAATCAATCGTTGGTAATTTTCGTTCTCAAAAAGCAAAAAGTGGTGCGATAAGCTGTTTAATGTGAAATATTTACCTTTATTTCATCATTTTAAAGCTATTTAAAACATATAATTTTTTGGTCAAAATCGTAGCTAATGTCTCTTTAAGTCATTGAACATAAAAAAAGTCCGGTGAAAATCCATGTCATGGCCTGGGCCAGGCACAAAAATGTGGCAGGGTTAAACTGGTTAATGGGATACCAGATACCAACCCCTGCTATATTTAAATGAACATTTTTTCCTCTTCCAAGTTTAGTTCAGTATGTGTTGTTGTTTATAGTGATTTTGTCATCCATATTTCTTTTTATCCCAGGGACAAACTGGACCAAGACAATCTCATAAGACCTACACCTCAGCAGTTACATTTAGATCAGATAGCGAGGACTTCAATGACCATAGGGCTCTTCCTCCAATAAGCCATAGACCAGCATACTCTGATGATGATGCTCCTAGCTCACTGTATACACCATCCATTAGTGGTTCTGAAGATTTACAAGACTTACAGGTAAGTAAGAATTTCAGTGATAACAAGAGATCAACAAATCCAACATACTCTGATAATGATGCTCCTAGCTCACAGTGTACACCATCCATTAGTGGTTCTGAAGATTTACAAGACTTACAGGTAAGTAAGGATTTTTGTGATAACAAGACACTTTCTCCAAAAAATCATAGCACAACAGACAAAAACAGTGTTGCTCCTAGTTTACTGTTTCAGGACTCTTACTACATGGCAAAAATATGCGAGTGACATAGGGCAACTCTTCAAAATTACAAAGCAACTTGACTTCGCTTTTGACCAACGAGTTAGCGAAATCAACCTCCATAAGATCTCTTTGCCTGAATCACGCTCAGATATTAGCCCTGCTGTTTACACCATCTGTCAATGGTAAGTCTAACTCTTTAAGGGAGATAACTCACTGCTTGGCATATTTTCTATGCATTGTTTTTTTCTGTTACACAGTTGTGTTTAAAATGTATAGAATTAATTGGAAAAATATATTTTAGTCAATTCTCTTTAAGTGGATTTCTACCTGAACCCATCAGATAAATATTGATATTAAAAAAGTGTGATAAGCAAATTTTAAACTAAATGATATTTTTATTAATATTCTATGCATTTTACAACAATTATTGATAATCATGCTTTATGATTGAATCTTCTTGTAAAGACTTTCAGTTTTAAATGAAAAAATAAATTTCTTCTCTGAAAAGATATTCATAACTCACTTGTGAATATTTTAAAATCCTGATTTCGTCATTTATTAATTTGTTAATATTTCTTTATATATTTAGCGTGGACACAGAGGAATGATAGAAACACCAATGTCAGAGGTCTCATCTGAAGGTCCTCCTGCCATCATGCATAAACAAGTAGATGAGGAACAAGAAGAATCTGATATAGAATCCAGTCAAGAGAAAAGTACCAGTAGAAGTTCCTCTGAGAGGAAGGATACCAGTTCGGGAAATTCAGGAAATTCAGAGGCAGAGGACCAGTTAGGAGATTTACCTTCTGTGTTTCAGAAGAAAGAGTTTGTACAATCAAGTTCTCCAGAGCCAGTTGTTATAGCATCAGAATATGACAAGGTATAGTATGGTAATAATAAAATGAAAACGAAAAAATACCACACTTTCCGAACAGTTTCAAAGTCAATTTGAAAATTGTAACAACTAGCAAATTTGATACTTCTAACGAACATTAAAATGATGCTTCGTACAGGCACTTCAGCATTTATGGCATTAAAACTGTTCTGGCAAACATGATAATGATCTTAATTATAAAAAGTGGACCTTCCATCTACACCTCAATTACATTAAAAGAGACAGGTGATATATTTCTTTCATAAAAGACCAATAATTGTGTTAGGTTTTGTGTCCAATTGTATAGAAAATAATTCCATCACATCATAAGTAAATATTGTGTAGACTGTTTTGTTATATGACAAATGAAATTTTCTCCATTTTAAAGGAAGAAGAAGAAGAAGAAGATGATGAAGAAGTTCAAGGTCATCAAAAAGCGATAACAAAATCAAAGGTCAAGGGTCAAGAAGATGAGGTTGTAGAAGGTCAGCTGGAGAAGGAACAACAAAAAACTGATCAGCCGACTGAAACACGAGATAAAACATTCCTAACAGAAGTGTCAGGTGTCACTAACAAAAGTCGTGTTACCATAGTAACACCATCAAGAGAAGATACTAGACAAGGTAAAGTTTACTTTATACCTATCATCATCATAAAACTAATTTTAACTTTCAGTAGTGGCAGTCACACAATTATGCGAAAAAATATCAAGACATTTGTGCAATGGTCTCTCTATTTTGTTGCTAGTATAAATGTGTCTTAACGTTACCAAATATGATTGATTCATTTCTTTGGTCAGTCAACCCATAAACTTTTAATTTACCTTAGCAGACATGTAAGATTTAAGATGTAATCCATGACAGGCATAATTGTCTCCCCTTCTGAATGAAATATTGTTTTATCATAAATTCTTCTTACGCAAATATTAAGCATTTATAATGTTTTTATTGCTCTGCAGATGATTAAATAAGTTGTTAACAAGCTGCTGTTCACAACATACTGGTCATTGTGTCATAAATATGCAGTTAAACATATGTTCACTGTAGTAAATAATTAATTAAATTTTATGGTTAGATAAATGGAATTTTGTAATCCATATGAAATTAGTGATAATAGGTATTTGTGTACCTACATTGTATTACAGCTTGACAAATCTTTTGGAGAAATTCTTACAAAAATTGTATATCATGATGAAATATGGCTGTACTACAGTTAATGAGTTATATTTTTGTAAATTGAAATAATAAATTATTGTATATTTGAAATATAGTAAAAGTTTACAAGCAGAAAAAATATAAACCAGGTAAAATATATTGTTTGAAAGCTTAAAATATTAATGAATTTGCAATTTCAGGAATTTCTTTCTTATAAAAAAAACATCATTGTGGAATTGATACTAATTAAAACTGACCAATTACTGTCTATTGTTTCTAATGTTGGTGTAGGGAATTAGACAATTACCTGTGATTAATAGATCATTTCCACCATCAGACTTGATTCTAACATTATATAATTTTGCATATTTTTATAGGATTTATCTCCCTTTAAGGTAGACAAATGGGTCCCCTTTGATGCAAAGTTCGATAAAAATAACATACTTTTTTCAAACAATCTTTACAGTGTTAATGTTGTAGCAACAAATGTTTCATACAATTATCCTCTGATTATTCAATATCTACAAATTAAAAAAAAAAAATTATACTCATATTCCATAGCCTTTCCATTGTTCTTGCTAGAACAGGTCCCATTTAAGGGGTTAAAAATTATGTAAGTCAGAGGTCCGTGACCTTTTGTTACTGGCTTCGACTTTAACATTGGGTATTAGCTGCTCCCGCTGACCTTCCGATTTTTGTTGGAAGTGTAATTATCGTTTGCCAAATTTATTAAACTCCTTATTAAACATCTATAGCATTAAATCATAGAACTGCTGATTTCGAGAAAAATCCTCATTAGAAATGATATATAATGGTACCGGCCACAAACAGTTATCATTTTATTTTTGCAAAGGGAACCACGATTGTTGAAATTTACTTCTGAAAAACAAACAGCAAATTGGGAAAAAATAAAATGTGTACCGTATTTTACGGACGATAGGTCAATATTTTTTTTCCTCAACACGCTGGCTTCGACCTATCGTCCACATCGACCTATACAAGGATGAAGTTGAAAAATGACGATTTTGTTGACAGTATACCTTTATTTTGCTGTAGGTTTTTTCATGAATAAGAAGACTGAAATTATCGATGTTCTTGGTGTTATTTTTTTTTAATTAAAGCAATAAAAATATACTAACACTACTAACAGGGGGTGCAATTCCGGGAATAAAATGTTCAACATCTGAAAAAAAAAAATCAATATTCAATGATCGAAAAATGAAGTGTTAACGAAAATCAGTTCAATATTGTATTGTATAATAACAAATTATATACTATAAAAAATGTATGTTGTTGAAAAAAAAATCACAGGGTGGATCGTTTATAAAATTATTATCACAAAATATCTAAATATAGCTATAGGCCTATAGCTTTCCATTAAACACGAGGGGTACCGAACACGAGCATGCCCACGAGGTTGTAGTAAAACATGGCGGTTCCAATATTATATCTCACAATACACGTGGTGAACAAGCTTTTTATACTAAATGTACTGAAAAATAATTATCGATTTCGTTAAACTATAATGTTCTACACTTGAATTGGTCAATTAAGAACAAATAAAATAATCACCATGAGATAATCAACACAGGTGAACCTCTGTCGGCACTTATCCTGATCAGCTGATTGAAAATTTACTGGACCGAGACAATCACATAAATTGTGTACTAATAATTGAACACAGTTTAAAGGTGTGTCAATAAAACTGCACAAGGTGATACATTGTTTTGACAGCTTAATTATTTTATTGTATGAACATCCGTTTACCATCTATTGTGACACCCACAGATGGCCTGATTTGAATGTCGTTGATGTCTGGGTTTATAAACCAGACTCGTCATAAAAAAACACACAAACATAAGTTTAAAAACAAAATTTTATTTAATTTAACTTTCATAATTATTTCTTTTATGACACAAGAATAGTATTCTTGAATTAATACTTGCATATACTTACCGAAGAACGTTATAGGACAAATGTTTACCGATGTAAAAAAAAAAAAAAAAAAAAAAAAACCGTTCGACCTATGGAATGCTTCGACCTATCTTAGTATTCCCCAAAAAATTTAGCCGAAAAGCAGCAATTCGACCTATCGTCCCCATCAACCTATAGTCCGTAAAATACGGTATATTTTAATCCTGATTTACCGGAAAGCACCATATTCTTTCGAGTGTCCCAAAGTCTTTTGCATCTGATACAGCTTTGAGCGATATCTTATCACAACAATTTACATCTAAACAATTGACAAGGTACAAGGTGTTTATTGATAATTATTATATAGATAGGTTTCAAGATTTTATTGAACACTCTGGCAGCTTACACTACTACAAGAGGTGTGAATTATGAGGATTTATCCGTGAAATAAATTCCGGTATTTCACATGTGAAATATCAGTTTTTTCCCGCCGGAGCTACTTTTGCAAAACTATAAGTATGGTGGTTACGTCCCTTGTTGTGCAACGGTGAATTTACACATACGATTGTAAGCTGAAAAAATTCCGCGAAATGTTATTGATGACTTTGGCACATAACCAAGATGACGTCATTGACGTCATATGAAGACTTCCAGTTTGAAACGTAAAGATTAGATGCTATTTGGCTTCGTATACGCTTCAATTGTGATTTAATTTAAATAAAATAAGCTTTCAAGGTAAGCAATTTAATTATTTTTGTACATTGTTGTAAATATGAAAAATAGGATTTCACATTTTCAAGATGGCAGATCCTTCCAACTGAACCCTGTAGTATCATTGCTCGTAGATTCACACACGTGCAATCAAATATACAAATACAAAATATAATATATAAGAAATTTTGAAAGTCTATATAATAAACAGTATAACTAAATCATACATTTTGAATATCAAAATAAGACCACTCGTGACCGAATACGCATTAACGATTAAACTCGTGGACGGAACAAGTTCCGCCCACTCGTTTAATCCTTATGCGTACTTCAGTCACTCGTGGTCTTATTTTGATATTCAAAATCTACGATTAGTTATACTATATTTACTTAAAACATTCTTAAAAAAAACAGACCTTCTTAACAATTATGATTCCAGTGTCATATGGTATTTTGATCTGGACCTTTCACTTCAAACATAATTTTGAAGACCTGCATTTTGCCTGCTGTATTAAAGGGAAATATTGCATATAAAAAACATATAAAAACGTATAATTTTAGAATCAAATCGGGACTGTACAAATGGTCTATTTGTTTCTAAAATGATGAATTAAAAAAGGGGTTGTTTTAATGTTTCTTTTGTATTTGAAGATATCTAGAATGAAATAGTGTCATTTACAGGTAGTGAGAAAGTATTAATGGAATAATTTTACAAATATAAATAATTTTACATGTGTTTTCTAACAAGAAATAATGCAAAATTTGTTGCACAAGATTTCAATATACCTGTGTTTTAAAGCTAGCAATTGTCTAGAATAAATAATATTGCATATAATTTTAAAACATCTTCTCATGTCAGTACATTTAATTATAAGATTGAAAAGGGTGATTTCTTTGTTTTTTGTCATTTTATTTGGTATTAACAACATTTTGTGTTTTGTTGTTTGAAAGCATTAGTTGCCTGCAATGGTATCTTGATATCATATTATTTAAAACCTGTCATTTGTTAATAAATAATAAATATACAAAAAATGTATACCAAAATTGCATTAAAATAAATGTTGCAGTGTATTGGGACATTTTGTGTACATTGTATTCTTGATATAGTATATGTGTTCATTAGTAAACACAGTAAATATAATGTGTGGTTTAATGTAGTAAATGATTGAATATGAAGATTTTTATGTGTATTTTAATTTATGTCACTAAATGTCAATACAAAAGACATTTGAAATGTAAAGATGAAAAAAAAAATAGAATATCTTCTTTTGAAAAAACTGAAAATATGTTTTTGTTAATTTAGTCACAAATGATATTTGAATATCATCTTTTGAAATAAATGAACATTTTTTTTTTTTATTTACTCACTATTTTTTTTTTAAATACAAATTTATTTGTTATTGACTTAATTTTCATGAAATAAATGGAAATTAGTTAGTGATAGAATATTTGACGTATAATATTACAGAGTATCCTAACACGTTATACAAGAGGTCTACGAATGGTAAGGAAGCATGACAAAATATTAATGTATATTTGTATGGTTTGTAGTTAATATCAGATGAAGAACAGCAATCAAAGTACTGTTCCTATCATTTGTTACATGTAATATGTATCAGTTGTGATTGAACTCATGTTAATTCATATTACTCATTCTGTTTCTTTCCATAAAATTCACATCTCAAACAATCAAAATACAGTTAGTTTTTGGGATTTGTCTATATTTTTATTACTGTTAGGGCTAATTTTATACGAAGACTCATACTTAACTAAGTTGAATAAAAGGCTCTGAATTTTATCCAGGTAAGGGAGTAGCTTCATATATTCATGTTTCTGGGGATACACAAACTTGAATAAGTAGTGATTGTTATAGAAAAATATATCAATAGGTCTGTATTTCTTGGAAAAATATATGAAAAAATGTACATTTTGAAATCTGCAATATATGAATATGGGGTAGGAGGGTCATTGAAGTCTCAGCAGCATATCACTACCAAAATACAATGCTCTCCTTAAGAATTTTACTTTAAGACTATTTTTTGGAGTCAGTTTAAATGGGAATTTTATTTAGCAAAATATTTGATGGTTTTATTTGGGGTCATGACTTTATCAGTTAGAAAAGTTGACTGATCATTTTCTAACCAGAAATTAAAATGTTGTGGGTCAATCAAATAAAGAAATATAGTAAAGTAAGATAAAAAAGAATTAAAAAAAATATATTCTAAAAGATGCATGTGTATGTAATAATAATATATGTGATATAAATAATGCATGAAGAATAGATTGAAAACATTAACCATCTGCATGTCACAGTTTTAAAATACATATTTAATAGGAGAATGTTTAGCATGAATAATGAATTGAATTTGATCTGACTCAACCTTTAATGTACAGTCAAACTTGTTATCTCAAACCTTTAATGTACAGTCAAACTTGTTATCTCAAACCTTTAATGTACAGTCAAGCTTGTTATCTCAAGCCTTTAATGTACCGTCAAACTTGTTATCTCAAGCCTTTAATGTACAGTCAAACTTGTTATCTCAAACCTTTAATGTACAGTCAAGGTCTCAAGCCTTTAATGTACAGTCAAGCTTGTTATCTCAAACCTTTAATGTACAGTCAAACTTGTTATCTCAAACCTTTAATGTACAGTCAAACTTGTTATCTCAAACCTTTAATGTACAGTCATGCTTGTTATCTCAAACCTTTAATGTACAGTCAAGCTTGTTATCTCAAACCTTTAATGTACAGTCAAACTTGTTATCTCAAACCTTTAATGTACAGTCAAACTTGTTATCTCAAGCCTTTAATGTACAGTCATACTTGTTATCTCAAACCTTTAATGTACAGTAAAGCTTGTTATCTCAATCCTTTAATGTACAGTCAAACTTGTTATCTCAAGCCTTTAATGTACAGTCAAACTTGTTATCTCAAACCTTTAATGTACAGTCAAGCTTGTTATCTCAAGCCTTTAATGTACAGTCAAACTTGTGATCTCAAACCTTTAATGTACCGTCAAACTTGTTATCTCAAACCTTTAATGTACAGTCAAACGTGTTATCTCAAACCTTTAATGTACAGTCAAACTTGTTATCTCAAATCTTGAATGTACAGTCAAACTTGTTATCTCAAGCCTTTAATGTACAGTCAAACTTGTTATCTCAAACCTTTAATGTACAGTCAAACTTGTTATCTCAAACCTTTAATGTACCATCAAACTTGTTATCTCAAACCTTTAATGTACAGTCAAACGTGTTATCTCAAACCTTTAATGTACAGTCAAACTTGTTATCTCAATCCTTTAATGTACAGTCAAACTTGTTATCTCAAACCTTTAATGTACAGTCAAACTTGTTATCTCAAACCTTTAATGTACAGTCAAACTTGTTATCTCAAACCTTTAATGTACATATACAGTCAAACTTGTTATCTCAAACCTTTAATGTACAGTCACACTTGTTATCTCAAACCTTTAATGTACAGTCAAACTTGTTATCACAAATTTTGAAACAGCGAAATCATTATTATTCATGTGATACCAATTTCTGCGGAAGTCAAAATTAAGAATTCAATGAATATTTGTTATCATTTATATACAAATATATGTACTGACTATAGGAATCCATAAATTTTCCTAAGGAGGAAAATACATTTTATCCTCAAACCACGAAAATATTTATCCACAAATTTTATATTGATAAACTCACAATAAGTTGTTTCCTTGAATAGTTTAAAATAAACATTTTGTCTGTTCGTAGTTTAAGTTAACCCAAATCAATAGTAAAACCATTGGCACTTTGAATTGAATTTGAACTGTATTGTATTATGTCTACAATAATTTGTGGTTAATATTAATATAGCCTTGCTGTTTACCATTTAATAGCAGTTGGTTCACATGCATTCTCTTGTGTTCCATTTATTCAACTTCCACAATACATAGAAAACTGCCAAAATGATAAGAACATCATATAAGTGATAATGTCGTGATTATGAAGGGGAAAATTGCTCATTAACATTTTATTATTCTCTAGAAGGAATATTACATTGCTATGCAATAAAATAAATTATATACAAATGCATTAAATTATGACTAAAACTTTAAGAAGTACTATACAGGAAACTGCATCGGTGGTGTAATGGTTAGCATGCTCGCCTCCTGTGTAATAATCGTGGGATCGAGCCCCGGTCGGATCAAGCCTATAAAATTGATATTTGTTGCTTCTCTGCTAAGCATGCAGTTTTAAGGAGAAAGAGCAAAGACTGGTTGGCTCAGAATCAGGATAATGTGTCCGACTGGAGCAACACGTCTATCTGCGGACTGTTGTTTCAGCGAGTTAGCACTATAAAAGTCCACAAAGCAGACTTCATCATCATCTCATTGAAAATTAACTTGTTCTCGCCATGATATAGCTGAAAAATTGCTGAGTTGGCGTTAAACAACAATCACTCACTCATTCACTCACTATACAGGAAGTAGTAAGATCATCATACATAATAGTGCCATATAAATCTGTTGGAAAATTGTGTCAACCATTTTATTCAAATTTCAGCATTCCTGAGAGAAGTAGAGGAAGAAGACCGTGATATAGTTCTGGAGTACTGGCAGTCAGAGCATCATAGGTTTGAGTATGGTGAACATTATGATATTATGATGCAGTTGGATCCATTGTCTTATCATCAGATGCCTTTGGCTGTACCTGGTAGTTTTCTACAAAAATGTAAGTACTGATTGCCACGATATAACTGAAATATTGTTGAAAGTGGCATTACACACCAATTACGCTGTTAATTTAACTTGTATAAACCAAACTCCAGTCTATTTCGAATGCAAAAGTTGGTCCCATGTAGGTTCGCTTTAGACACGTTTCACTATATAAATAAATGAATATGTAAAGATTGAAAGTTTTAAGATATTCTTTGTGTGTCTCCTTTTCTTTATGAAAAGACGTTTCAAACTCTAACCTTAGAGTTTACTGCTGTTATTGGAAGAAGAAGAAAGTTTAAACAAAGATGGTCAACAATATGAACAAACACCTAACACCTCAAATCATTGAACATAAAATGAAAACGACATATGACGTTGGAAATACAGATCCTGGCTTGGGACAGGCACAAAAAATGTGGCTGGGTTAAACTGACTAATGGGATCCTGAACCCCCCCTCTGATTTCAATGGGTTTCAATTAACGTCTTCTTGATTGTAGATGACAAAGAATTTGAAAATCTTCCTTGGAGAAAACAAGAGAAGCATGAAATAGATGTCTCTAATGTATATGTAAGTATGAGAGAATTTTATTTGTTTGTTTTATTACATGAGGAAACCATAGTAACTGACATTGACCATGAGCCGATCTTAGTACCACAATGTAGATGTAAAACAACTGATTAATTTCTTTAAGATTTTTTACTAATTGTGTGGGTTTTTTTTTTTTTTTAGCTTACCTTGCCATTTTGTTGGAGGTTTAACCTTTCTAACACCATATATTTTCTGAAGTATACATGAATTATGTATGTTCTCTCAGAATATCGTGAGATGTTTAAAAATTTGCAGTGAAATGCCAGGTTTCCCTTATTCTAAAAATAACATAAGTTCAATATATATAGGTCATACATCCAGCCCTCCATAAAGGTATTAGAATACCATTAAATCAAGTCAAATTTGGGCTCAAAATAATCTGTTTATATTGACTTCACTTACCAATTTTAGTGTGTCATTCTATGTAGTGGTACATTTTGTACTATTTTTTAATATTCAACGAAATGAAAGAAGCTTTTTGTCAAAAAATGGCTACTTTTGTATATGTTTTAAGCACTGATTGAATAAATTAGTGTTTTATGCCTAAATAATTAAAAAAAAATAATAATAATTAAAGATGCAATCCCATTCTTTTCATTGTAGAAAAGCGATTTGGACAAGTTGGCTAAGAAGGTGTACAGAATGTATGATAAAGTCTATAATGCTACAATGTTATCTGTGAGACCGTCACAGCTGATAGAGAATGAGAGATCTAAAACACAATCATCTTTATTGCAAAATATGGAATGTATGTTTATTAAATATCTTTATTATTATGACACTTTCTTACACTTTTGTTTACAATTTTCTACAAGTAGAAGACTCATAGTCGAAAGTTTTATGACCATAACACATGATAGCTAAGGGATACCACATTGATGAAATTATAGCTGTTTATTGTACATAGCAGTCTTTCAAGCGACTCCTGATTTTGAGCTGTTCCTGATTTTTTCCTGAATTTGTTAGATAAACTCCTGATAACTCCTGATTTTGAACTTTTTCCCCACAAAAAAAAATGACATAATAATATGTTGAAATTATTTTAGTGCAAAGCAAGTTTACCTTGTAGGTAAGTTAAATTGATTCGAGGTTATGTTGCCAATTACATTCTGACATTCTGATAATGACCTTCATCTGGAATCAAAAACACCATACTTAAATTTATATATTATGGCCTGAAAGCTCTTACTTAGAGGGGAGGAAGGCAGCCATTTTTTTGGTTTTTTGTATGGTTTTATCACTTTTTATATAAGAAAATTCCTGATAATCTCCTGATTTTTTAACTAAAATCCCTCCTGATTTTCAAATTTTTTTAAGCTAAAAAGTGCTTGACAGACTGACATAGAGATGACAGGTCACCTTAACCACTAGCAAAGCTGCCTCGTTTTTTAAAACTAAATGATTTCTATGAACAACAAGTAAATTTGGTTCGGAAACTGTTTAATTAAAAAATATCAAATGTTAGTTATGAAAAATATTTGTCTTCTTTAAATATTGCAGTGACAAGTAAAGAAGGAACCATGGTACATGTACCAGGAACAAGGGTGAGTTTACTGATATATTTCTTGTTACAACTTTAACATCTATTTATACCTATTTTCTAATGGAATTGCCATCAATTTCTTAAAGATGAATAGAGAAATCAACAGAAGAATGCTTTAATTTTCAAGAAACGTTTGACTCATAACAGAAAATGTATAAAATAAACTATATATATGAAAGTCTTAATTTGTTCAGTTCTCCACAATTTACCTTGTCTTAATTTCTATCAGAAATAACATTCATGTTCCATCTACGGTAAATGCATTATCATGGTATATAATGAAACTAAAAAATCAGGTAAAACTGGCACTAAGCTGTAACTTTCATTCATTATTGTTTTCAAATAAAGATAAAAAGTACTAAAGGGATTTGAAATTGTTAAGATTGGATGAGCAATTGCAAAAATTTGGGCAGAATAAATTGTCCTATTGCCTGACCAATCTGGTAAAATGATTTGGGGGCAATAAGCATATTTGTAGGTATGAAGTGTTAGTAATTGTACAGTAAATTTGACATCTTTTGAAAACCTCTTCCCATTTCAGATTTAAATTCATAAATATAGATCAATAATAAGTTGTTAATGTTAACACAAACTTTTGTTTATTTTTAGATGCAGACAGCAGCCACCAGTGTTCCAGGACAAGTGTCACGTATGATGTCTACACCACCATCAATACCAATTAAAATGCCAAAAAGATTACTGTGTTCTCACAAATCTGCTCCCATTGTGTACTACCCTAAACCAATACCACCACCTGATGTACTACCATTAACTAGAACTGTAAGATTATCGTTTATATTTTGTAGGCTGAAACACTGTTAGAGGATTAGGGTTATGTTAGTTAAGAGGCCACTTTCAACAATATTTCAATTATATCGTGGCTGTCAGTTTTATTTGTGGAGGAAACCGGAACATCTGTCAAAAACCACTGTCCTGCCGCAAGTCACTGACAAGCTTTATTACATAATGTTGTATCAAGTACACCTCACCTGAGCGGGATTCAAACTCACAACGTTAGTGGTAATAGGCACTGATTGCATAGGTACTTATAAATCCAACTACTATGCAATCATGACCATGACAGCCCTTATTTGCTGTAAGATCAGCAATGCATCATGAAAATCAAAATAGAGAAAAGTCACCCTGTTTGACAAATAATTTCTTCTAATATTAATTAAGGATGATGAAACTCATGTTGGTTTAGAATTTAATATCCATTTTTTATGTAATAATAGAACCATTTCAATCAGACAGGCAACCACTAGATTTAAAAGGGACATACCGGTAGGTCAACATAGGACCCTATTGGAAAAATGTTAAAAAGCCTTCTTCTCAGAAAATTCCAAATTAATGAAAGCCAAATGTGTACATGAGACTTATTGCTGGATCATTACATCGTCATTTTCAAAGTCTTTTTTGTAGATCTTAATTAACTGTTGTAGTTAAATATAAAATCCTACGGGATAAGTCTAAAAATCTACTTATCGGAAACTGCATATTTGATTTTCATAATTGATCCTTTACTATTTAACTGCACACAGTTTTTTGTGGATGTTTGTCATCCAGCAATCAGTCACGTTTAAAATAGTGATAATCATGTGAGCGATACAGGCTACTGGGAGCCTCTTGTTTTAATTCTCTAGCTAATTTTTGTTTTTGTTTCTAAATTTAGACTCGAGGTAAAGAATATCCAAGATTAGCAGATTCATTTACCGTTCCTGATCCAAACAAACGAAAACCAGCTGTACGTGTGTGTGACCAGGGAAAACTGGCTTCAGAAACTAAACTCTCCCTATACAAAGAGAAAGTGAAAGGAAGAAAGAAGGGTCCCAGTACAACAGAGAAAAAGTTTAGATTGATGTTACAACAAGAACAGAGTATCATTAGCAGTGCTAGATCTGATGGGTAAAATCTACAATATTATTACAGTAAAACCTGTCAAAACCAAATACCTTTTGGACTAAAACTTTTGTTCGGAATAGACAGGTGTTCGGTTTACACAGGATTTCAATTTATTTATGGTTCAGTTTAGGCATGTTTCACTGTATAACACACCTTCACAAGAAATAAAACATATTTAGTAATAAAAAAATATACATGAGAAATTATTGAGTGATTTTAACATAGAACACCATCACTTGGGTAATAAAATTCTGAACACCAAATAACATTAAGATAGTAAAGATACCCAGATTTAATGACAGAAGTAAAGAGTACTGCTCAGCTGCAGATTAAGTGTCGTTTCAATCTCAATATGCTCATTATTAAAGACCCTACTGTGAAATGTAAAACAGCAGTGACAACACTGTTCCTTTACTTTAAGTTGTGTCTTAGTATAATTTTGGATAGTCTCTCATGTTCATTTACATCCAAGTTCTTTCTAATTAACTAATTAAATATTTACGTTATACATTAATTCAGCTCAATGTAAACAGGAAATAGATACAGTTGCTTGTACATGTATGTTAAATTCGTGGTTGTAATCATATAGTTGAATTTACAACTACCTATGCAATCAGTGCCTATCACCACTAATGTTGTGAGTTCAAATGCCGCTCAGGCAAGGTGTACTTGATATAACATGTGATGAAGTTTTTCAATGACTTGTGGCAGGTCAGTGGTTTTCTCTGGATACTCCAGTTTCTTCCACCAATAAAACTGACCACCACAATCTAACTGAAATATTTTTGAAAGTGTTTGTAAGCACCTTAAAACCAACCAACCAACCAAACCTTACCTACTGTCTGTATAGTTTTACATGGAAAATATAATTCTTTATGAAAAGACAGTTTAAACAGTGATTGTCATCCATTCCACAAATATAAAAAAATGAACAATCACCTCTCATATTAAGTGAACTCACTGAACACAAAAAGGACCACGACATATGATATTGGAAATCCAGGTCTTGACTTGGAACAGGCATAAAGATGTGGCAGGGTTAAAGCTGTAAATGGGATCCCAACCTTCTCCTCTTGATAACTCCAACTGTAATACATTATAAACTGTTTTCATTTAGTCTTAATAGATGTCAATTTCATGTGTTCTCATTTTTCAAACTTGAATATATATTTTCAGGGTGAAATCTAGACCAATGGGCAGGATGGCTACAAAACTTTCTCTAGGTAAGTTATATGTGGTTGTCTGTCAAGATATCGTGTATCAGATTAAAAAACTCAAGTCTTTTTTTTTCTGCCACTTTTTTTCATTTATATCTCAAAATGTAATTTAATATTGTAAATAAAGAATTTATTTGGGAGCTAAAGAGGAGACGATTATTTATATTTGTGTCAAACTGAAAGTAGAATTAATTAGTTTATTAACCCAGTAATTCTTGTTGGACAAAAAACAAAAAAGAGACTCTTAAACATTGTGTTTACACTAATTTACACACATACAGAGTCACTGATGCCCATAAAGTTAATCTGAGTCTGAGTTCAATAGACCTTTTCTAACAGGTCCCTGTAAAGTGAGAAACGGAACAGAAACGAAACGAAACACGACGAAACGAAACAAAATCTGTAAACTGAGAAACGAAACAGAATATGTAAACTGAGAAACGAAACGAAACGAAACGAGATCATACAATTAATTCTAAAACAAAACTCTAAAATCATAACTTCACGTATGCGTCCGTTTAGGCTATAATTTCGAGTATATCTAAGAAATTCTACTTTGTAATCGATGATGTTATTTTTCATTTACGCTATTTATTTTATTGGGCAAAAATAGTGTACATTGCCAAAGAAAGATAAACATTGCCGGATACCTTATAAATGTATAATAAACAAATTCATTTTGATGATGATAGATGGACATAATAAAATATTAATTTTGCATTGTAAATTGACGAAATACTCTATTTGAGTTCATTAAAAAGTTCGGAATGGCATACATGTATATACAGCATTTCTGTCAGTCGTGTATATGCTAGATGTGTGTAGAAAATCACGCAAATTTGCATCATCAGAGGCAGAATTCCTTTTAAATTAGTATATAAAAGTAGGACCTAACAAAAAATATAGTTTGTATAGGTAAACTGACCCTACCTAAAAACTAGTGCCTATGGTAGTTTTTTTTTTATTACATTTTCTCAACAAGCACTAGTACCACATCTTGCACATCCACCAACTGTGGTAATGTGATTGTGATTTTTGGTGTTTACTGCCACTTTCAGCAATATTTCAGCTATATCATGGCGACCAGTTTTAGTGGTGGAAGAATGTGGTAATGTAATGTAACCATTATTTAATCTAATCTTATCAAAACTATCAAAGGTCACATAGTGACGGTGTGGGATTATTCATTGACTTAGTGTTACCATAAATGCATACAGAAACCACATTGCCAAAAGCATTTTGAAAATATCTCAATTTAAGATTTAAGAAAATGGAAAAGCAACCCAACACTATGCAGTGTATACCAAGCTTTTTTTTTGTATCACTCGACAAGATAGCAACTTTTGTGATATCTGTATACCAAATCACATACATTTGGCGTGAGTGGTAAAGGGTTGCTTTCGTGCAACGTGTTTTGATTTTTTTTTTAATTTCACCTGTTTCATTGCAAGAGGGGTGTTATTCACAGTTCTTCGTCAAAAACAAATTTGTTGTCACATCATTCTCAAAGAAAAAGTGGAGATTTGAGAGCAAAGCTATCTATGACACCCCCCCCCTACCCACCGCACCGGGATTTTGTCAGAAAATATATATAGTTTGTCTGTTTGATTTTGATAGAAATAAAAATCTGTTATTATATGCACCTTTAATACAAAAATGTATATATATGCATAAACAACGATCCTATAGAACATTAAAGATTTGCCTTAAAAAACTGTAATAGAAGTTAGCCTTCATAATATATCTGGATGGACGGATGGACAGGGGTAAATTAGTATGCTCCCATGACTTTTCGTCGCCAAACTGAGGGGGGGGGATTCAAGAACTAAAGATCAATGCAGAGTGGCCGAGCCGATATAGATGTATTTTCTTAAATATCAATTAAAACCTAAAAC
>MJUT01028380.1:53485-68317 GCA_002080005.1 Gigantidas platifrons | reverse complement strand
CTATTAAGATGTGGTGATGCTACTGTAGTTTATGCTTTGAAAGAGAGAATGAAATCGGACGAAGAACAGAGAGTAAGATATGAAGCAGCCAAATCACTGATACTCGTTGGTACGTATTTGTAATGTTTATTAGTCGATTTTGAAAAGAAAGTTTAAGCATCAATGGTCAACAATTCCACCAATATCAACTTAACAAAAAACATCATCTCACCTCATACTAACAAAAGGAAGACCTCAACATATGATGTTAGAAATCTAAGTCCTGACTTGGGATAGGCACAAAAAGACTACAACATATGGTTTTAGAAATCTAAGTCCTGACTTGGGATAGGCATATAGATGTGGCAGGGTTAGATTGACTGGATAGTTGTCATCTATGTGTGTGGTCCAAGCTTTGCAGTATTTTTTTAGTTATTGTGTTTGGATATTTATATGCTTTTTTTCATACAAAAGTTTTACTTTCCCACCATTTGAATCAAAAGTTATTGAAATTATGATACAGAAGTTGAGATCAAACGGACTTAATATTTGCTATACAATTGGGTAATATTTAGCAAATAGTTCATGGCACTGAGGGCCAATTGGCCCAAAGTGCCATGAGCTATTTGTTATCCTCCCGCGATAGCGGTGAGGGGATATAGTAATAGCGGCTGTCTGTCTGTCCATCCGTCACACTTTCTTGTTTACGCGATAACTTGAGTAAACATGGATAGATTTGAATAATGTTTTGCATGTGGCTTGTAATTATCATTATCTTGGATGGGTTCTAACATGGAAATATTTGAAGCAAGGGTTTGGGGGGAAAATCTTAGTTTTTGGTTGAAAAATCAACAATTTTGAGAATTGTGTCTTGTTTATGCGATAACTTTAGTAAACATGGATAAATTTGAATAATTTTATGTGTGTGGCTTGTAAATATTATTATCTTGGATGGGTTCTTACATGGAAATATTTGAAACAAGGGTTTTGGGGGAAAATCTTTAATTTTTGGTTGAAAAATCAACAATTTTGAGAATTGAGTTTTGTTTATGCGATAACTTGAATAAACATGGATAGATTTGAATAATTTTTTGCATGTGGCTTGTAATTATCATTATCTTGGATGGGTTCGAACATGATAATATTTGAAGAAAGGGTTATGGGGGAAATCTTAGTTTTTGGTGGAAAAATCACCAATTTTGAGAATTGTGTCTTGTTTACACAATAACTTTAGTAAACATGGATAGATTTGAATAATATTTTGCAAGTGGCTTGTCATTATCATTATCTTGGATGGGTTCTAACATGGAAATATTTAAAGGAAGGGTTTTGGGGGAAAATCTTAGTTTTGGTTGAAAAATCACCAATTTTGAGAATTGTGTCTTGTTTACGTGATAACTTTAGTAAACATGGATAGATTTGAATAATCTTTGCATGTGGCTTGTAAGTATGTTATGCATTAAGACTGGAAGGCTGCTTTCTATAAATATATAAAACTAAATATTATGCAAGTGCGGGGGGATACGTCGCACATTCATGCGCTAGGCAGTTCTTTTATTATATTATACTCAATACCTGCTAATCTGTCAGATGGCATGTTTTTTGTTATTGTATATCTAAGGCCAAAAACGAATTCGGATAAAATCCGGAAGAAAACAATATATTAACCGGCTTGCTAACAATGACAAATAGGGAAAATATACACGTAAAGTATAATGTATATATTTTTTTTTTCAACTTTTACCTGAACCCTAGAATTATTTTAACCAAATGTTAACATAATATACAAATATTATATATGCCACATGATTTATAAATTTACTTATTTAAGCAAAAAAAAATGAAGGATGAGTGTGTTTAAATAAGTTAATGAGTAAGACATGTGGTATATATGTTTTGTAATAGAAATGAAATGATTGACATTTTTAACTATGGTACAACAACCAATCCTGCATGTTGTACCAGGGTATAAGCTCCACCCATTTACATTTGGATTCAACAAAGTTTTAATGACAGATTAATTGAGTATGGTGCAATATCAATTCTAGATAATAGTCTGGTTTTCTACAAAAACATTTTAAGCTGAATAATAGATAAAACCATCACAAGTAAAAAGGAACATTTATGTTATGATATTTATTATTTTTTTAATGTTTTGGTTTTTTAGGTTGGTGGGAGGAAGATGTGTTACAAGTCATTTTGAAATATCTAGTTATAGGAAACACTGAAGTTAGACTAGACGTAATAAGAACTATGATAGATGGGAAAAATGTTCAATACGTCAATAAGGTAAAAATAGGATAGATTGCAAAATTTGTCAGTCTGTCATTAAGGTATTAATAGAAGATTTCCAGAAATCATACTAAAGTATATGGTGATCTGTTATACTGAAGTCAGTTTTGGGAAAAATGTTCAGTATGTCAAATCTAGTTATTGGATTTGGGTCATATGTCATATGTCATGGAGAGAAAAACAGGGGGGAGGGTTTCTTGATCTTGTAAATCCAACTACCATACGATCATGACCACAACTGCCCCCTAATTATTGTTTAATCATTTCAAAGTTACTTTCCAATATTTGTATCATGCATAATCATGCTGTGGCCATATCACTCTGCAGCCAGTGGAACCCTTTATTCCAAATTATTAGGGAAAAAATGGGAGAGACATTGTGTATTATGGATTTTTTACAGAAATAGGCTGTTTAAATTAAAAAAAATAAGAATGCCGATTTACTTGTGCATATTTTATATTTTAGTCAATAACCACGTTCCCAGAACTAGTTAAAGTGTTGAGTCATTTCTGTTGTAATCCAGACCCAGATGATCAGATCTCATTTGAAGCTGCTGTATTACTAGGAAGACTTTGTGTCTCAGATGACAATGCTAAATTCAAGCTGAAACAATCCTTGGAATATAGTGAAGACACACATGTCAAAGCTAAGGTAAATAATAATGGTTGTACAAAATTGACTTTTACTCTAATTTAATAAGAAAAGAAAAGTAAACCAAATATACCTACATGGTCAATGAAATAACCAGGGCGTGGGGTTGTGCAGTTTAATGCCACTTTCAACAATATTTCAGTTATATCGTGGCAGTCAGTTTTATTTGTGGAGGAAACTGGAGTGCCTGGAGAAAACCACTGACCTGTTGTAAGTCAGTGACAAACTTTATCACATAATGTTGTATAGAGTACACCTCCCCATGAACGGGATTTGAACTCACAACATTAGCTGTGATAGGCACTATATTGTGCGGGTAGTTGTAAATCAAACTACCATACGATCACGATCATGACCGCCCCAATGATCAAAAACAAAAAAAACAAAAACATGTACAATGTTAAAATCTATTCCCTTCAATGTCAATGAACCATTAGGAAATTATGTATATTATCAGTTTACCTAACAGGTGTATTATTTGATCATGATCTACCTGTGATTGTGAGAATAGTGAACCTAATATATTCAATGCAATTTGCCTTGACCTTCTTCTAATAGAATTTGCTTTATAACAAATTCTATTTTTAAACAAATTAATTTTGATATACTGTAAATTCGGAAATTAATGCATTCATTTATTATTGCGATCTTCGAAAATTTTCACAGATTGCAATTTTTATTATTGCGAAGCATGAAGTCCTCCAGTACAAATGGATACTTATGATTCCGAAATGCAAGGTTTAATTATTGCGATTTCACATCAGTCGCATTTTTCGCAATAATAAAAACATCGCAATAATTTCTGAATTTACAGTATTCAGATAATATAAGATAAGTTTTATTTAAAATCAGCATGCAAAGACAACAAATACAACACAAGCTCTAATGAGCTTTTGACCGACATAATATTAAACAATGGACATTTATTCAAAACAAATTGAAAATTTAAATACCATCAACAAGGTTTAACAAGTTATTTATGATGCAATATATTTTCAGTCTCTTGAGATTTTAGTGAAGCAGTTAAACTGCACAGATTTAGATATTGTAAAGAGTACACTGAGGATGCTGAGTAAATCATCGGTATGGAAACACAGGTGTCTGGCTGCAGAACTTCTTATAACATTAGGTAGGTGTCTGGCCGCAGAACTTCTTATAACATTAGGTAAGACTCTTTGCACTGGTTCCTAGGTGCAGAAATTCTTATAACTTTACACTGGTTCCCTGCTGCAGAACTTCTTATGATATTAGAAAAGACACTTGATACAGGTGCCTAATTGCATAATTTCTTATAATATTATACAAGACACTTTACACAGGCTCCCAACTGCAGAACTTCTTATGATATTAGAAAAGACACTTGATACAGGTGCCTAATTGCAGAACTTCTTATAATATTATACAAGACACTTTACACAGGCTCCCAACTGCAGAACTTCTTATGATATTAGAAAGGACACTTGATACAGGTGCCTGATTGCAGAACTTCTTATAATATTATACAAGACACTTTACACAGTCTCCCAACTGCAGAACTTCTTATGATATTAGAAAGGACACTTGATACAGGTGCCTGATTGCAGAACTTCTTATAATATTACACAAGACACTTTACACAGGCTCCCAACTGCAGAACTTCTTATAATATTATACAAGACACTTTACACAGGCTCCCAACTGCAGAACTTCTTATGATATTAGAAAAGACACTTGATACAGGTGCCTGATTGCAGAACTTCTTATAATATTATACAAGACACTTTACACAGGCTCCCAACTGCAAAACTTCTTATGATATTAGAAAAGACACTTGATACAGGTGCCTGATTGCAGAACTTCTTATAATATTATACAAGACACTTTACACAGGCTCCCAACTGCAGAACTTTGTATAACATTAAGTAAGAATGACAGACACCAACTAAATTTATTCATTTTCTTTTACAAGTACTGAAGTCATACACCTGCTGTTTATTTATTTGAACACATTGGTTTTCCAGAGTGAAACAGGGATTTTCCATGTGGTAAAGAGAAGGGTACATATCTCAAGACCCTCATTTTTATACACTAATCAGCAGAAACAAACCAAATTTGCACATTTTTTTTTTAATCAGGAACTAAATTTTATGATCATATTGATTTTCTGGTTTTCCAGCATAAAACCGGGATATTTAATTTGGTTCAGAAGAGGAGAGGTTGACATTTCCAATCGACAACTCATCATAGATGCACATAATACAATTATATTTAAGCTACTAATAAAAAAAAAGCAGGTGACATTTGTCTCTCATGGGAAACTCACATCATAGAAAATTATCCAAATTAGAAGTAAATCTGTGAAATTATGATGTTTTAATTTTTAATAGGACGCCAGTATGTGTTTGCTGAAACAAAAGAAGAAGATGTTTATAATATACTTGAGAGACGACTATGGGATGATCCCAATTCAGTAAGTTATATGTTAAAAATAGATACAGGGTTTAAATCCTAAATGATAGAATTATATCTTTGCTTTCTGGGGAAGACATATTGTTTTTTCATCCCGTCCATCACAAAAGTTTGTACACATGAATCCTCCTATATTTTAGATAGTAATTCCTCCAAACTTTACATGCTTGTATACTACCACATGGAGATTCACATATTGTTATGGCAATTTGACCAGATCATTTTTGAAGGAGTTATCATAAAAAAGTGTGTATGTAGAACTTGGCCTTCATTTTAGATGGGAATTCCTGAAAATGTTATATGCTGACTTATAGAGGTTTACATATCATTTCAGCAGTTTGATTGGAGTTATTGCCCTTTTTGACTGATTATTGTTCAAGCTAAAAATGATACAATGCAAATGCATGTATATGCTTAAAGAAGGCAGACTAGTCAGACAGCAATATTTGTAGTCTCAATTTGATTCTATTATTTTTATACAGGAAGTAAGATTAGCTTCAGCTAAAGCTTTGACGGCACTGGGAATGTTCTCAAAGGCATGTGAAAAGACAGAAAAGTATGTACAGAAATTGTTTTAATTTTAAGAATTGTAATATTCCCTAGATGTAAACTGCATTTCGTAGGTATTTTTTTATGTGTGCTATTGTTATAGAGAGTAGTCTTTTTTGCAGAACAAATATCAAGTATTTACTCTTTGATTTTTCCAGTAGTGGCAGTTTATTAATCTGCAAATATTATCACACAACCTGATATACCTAGGAGAACTGTGGTTATGTTCCAGTCAATAAAATACTATGTAAAAGTCATCCTTGTTGTATAATAGATGCAGAACAAGGGGTGATTTTCTAGGTGTCAAAATATTGTTGGGGAAGGGGGAGATGTTGGGTCAGGGATTGTGACATTTGACGTTTGTCCCAGAAACTAGAAACATACATATTAGATTTGATAATGGACATTCAACACTATTTTCAACTCTAATAAATTTTGTTACATAAATTTAGACTGCCTTGGTGGTGTATTGTTTAGAGTGCTCGACTTGAATATAGTAGATCATTGGGTTTATCCTTGGTCGGGTCAAACCAAAAACTATAAAATTGGTTTTTGTAGCTTTTCCACTAAGCACTCTGCTTTAAGGAGTAAGAACAGAGACTGGTTGGCTTGTAGTCTGGATAATGTGTCTGAGTGGAGAAAAATATTATCCACGGACTGCTGTTTCAGTGAGCTAGCACTATGAAAATTACAAATCAGCGAGTTGGTTAGTAAAAAGTGGAAAATATCACCCTCCCATCAAGAAGCAACTTGTACTTGCCATAATTTAGCTGAAAAATTGTTCATATTTAGCTTAATCACTGACTCACTGTCTGTATCAAAGATCCCTTGTTACAAAATGAGGTCAAACTCATAAACAATAGTGTTGCATATGATCATGGACAAGAAATAAATCATAATTAACTGGTTGGTTGAATACAAGTAGACTTTAAAGTATATACTACTTAATATGATTTGATCACTGCATGATATAGCTGAACAATTACTCACTTGGTGTTAAATCATATACACTCTACCTCCAATGATTTTATATCTTAATGTTTTGAAAAGCTGCCCCCCCCCCTCCTTCGACTAAGCTCCATAATATTATTTCTATTTTTTTTTTACAGAAATTTAGATGATCCAGATGAAGATACAAGAAGTCAAGCTGTCATTTCTGTGGTTTGTACAAAAAACAAGTTAATTACTCTGTCTTACAAGAGTTTAGATGTCTCTGTCGGGAGAATCTGATATTTAGGGAATAATAGTATTGTAAATGGAAGAGTTGCAGACGTCAATTGGGGGTTTTATGGTAACAAATGCTAATTTCCTGGTAAGGCTGAGCACAGCCTGTGAAATGAATAGTTGCCACCATCAATTCCCCTATAGACGTCAGAAATTTCAAAACTGTTGATCCTATTCTAATGCATTATAAAAGAATGTTTTTCTTTTGAGCCATAAAAAGGGTCTGAATACAGAATAAAATTAAATGCTTGGAAATATTGTTGATGTATTTGGATCAGTAGCATCATAGCAAGTTTTTTGCAAAAACAATAAGAATGTATAGTCAGTATAAAGGAGGTAAAATAACATAACAGAATACAAAGGAAGCATTATAATTTTATTTAAACATAACCCTTTATCACTTTTAATATTCATTTTTAGTATTTATCCATTACAGGGAACTCTGGGAATGAAGAATGAGAGAATAATTAGAATATTGCTAGAGATGTTAGAATTAGATTCCAGTGACTATGTTAGATTAATGGTAAGAATTTGTCTAAATATTTATGCAAGATAAAATTTCAATAAAGTTTGACCTGTTAGGAATAAGTTATCTCAAATTCTACATGTTTGGAGTAAATTAATTATATTTAAATATTATTCTGATCAGACAGAATATTTACATTGGTGAACATTAAACTCAGATGAACATATACATTTTTGTATTCTCTTAAGAAAGAAAGCTTCACAGGTTGAAAAATGTTTGTCTTTTTTTAAGAAGTCACAAAAAAAGGTATTGGTGGAGTGAATAAAGAATATTGATGAGTGAACATAATCATTTTTTTTATCATAATTTTTCAATACAAACAATTTTAAGATAAAAAATCTTCATTTCCAACTTTTCACTTTTAGCTTTTTTGTATTGAAAGCAAGATTATAAGATTTAAGTCATAAAACTTGACTTTTTATTGGATATATAACACAACATGTATAACACAACATGTATGATATTTTCAGGTTGTAAGGACATTTGTAGTGCTAAAGTTAACAGACAGGAGAGTGATTAGAGCCTTAAAAGAAAGAGAAAGAGCTGATGGACCATTGTCAAGGTCAATTTACAAATATCAAATTCCAAGTTTGAGACATTTAATCAATTCATTTTTTCCCAACTTTTTAATAATTTGTTGATTACAGCATACTCCATAGATTAATTATTTACTATCAAACCTGCCCATGTGGTCACCTCTATTAAGCAGTCACTTGTATTAAAAGGCCACTATTTCTTGTCCTGTCATAGGAAGCTTCATATGAATTGAACCTCTTTTAAGAGGTCACCTGTCTTATAAGACCACTTGTTTTTGTCCCAAAGGTGACCTCTTAATACAGGTTTGACTGTGCTACCATGTATATTCTACACTGTTAGGGTGCAAATGCATAGCTTCATATCAACTCTTTGCTGTATATAGGCTGAAAAACTTTAAATCTTTGATTTTGCAAACTAGTGCATCATGAAATTTCTATATTCCAAAATAATACAATTGGTTAAAAATGCTGCAAACAATGAGTTATTAACCAATGATGTAACACCATTTTAAATTTTGTCTACAGCAGTATACAATTACCCATGATTCAGTAGTTTCTGAACCATAGCATAGTGAGTGAGTGAGTGATTGCTATTTAAAGCCAATTCAGCAATTTTTTAGCTATATCATGGCAAGAACACATTAATTTTCAATGAGATGGTGATGAAGTCCACTTTGTACTAGATCAACATGCTTAGTTGGATTCTAATAGTGCTAGCTCACTGAAACAACAGTCTGCGGATAAACATGTCGCCCCACTCGGACACATTATCCTGATTCCGAGCCAACCAGTCTTTGTTCTTTCTTCTTAATGCTGTGTGCTTAGTGGAGAAGCAACAAATACCAATTTGATAGTCTTTGGTTTGACCCAATCAGGGCTAGCAACCCATGATCTATCTCACTTGAGACAAGCAAGCTAACCATTACACCAATGATGCACTTGAAGAACCATATCATAAATTGACTATGATTTTAATGTATATCATATTATGATGTACATGTATAACTTATATTAGTCAAGTTGCCATGAGAAAATAAATATAGGTACAGAAAAATTTAGAACTGGATTTTTTGTTTTGTTATTACAGGGAGTCTAAGAAGGCAATGAATGCATTAGAATCTCTAGGACAACTATATAGTCCTGTACTGGGTAGGAAGTCATGCACACCTTCTAAACGAGCAGGAAGTTCACAAGGACAGAATAGACTGGTACAAAGTATGGCATAACACTAGTTACCAGTTGTTACTACATACGAAGAAAAATAAAAATTTTGAAGACTGAGTAATACGAAAACAGATAAAACTTTTTGAAGATTTTGAGTAATATGAAAACAGATACAACAATTTGAAGATTTTAGAACCAAAGGACTAATGTAGATAATAATATATTACTATACATGTACTTCTGCCGTGGATTTGTATCTCCAATTATGTTTGCAAATTAATCTGATATTCTAGTGATATCTATTTTGAAGTCATTGTTAGACCATATACTGTGGTTTCATTTATTTTCGCTGATGCCTATTGCCGTATATTGGTAGAAATTGAGATGTTCATTAACCTTTATCTTGTCATTTTAATCCTCTGAAATATATTTTCTTGTCACATATGACTTTCGTGATGCGTTGAATTTCGTGGTTTAATGGTACCAACGAAAATGATGAAATTGGTATTCAACGGGAAAAAAAAAGAATTCATAAAATTGGGAAATATTAAAATAAACTTTTTTAAGTGATATCAGCATTTACTAAGCATATAATTTTTTATAGGTTTATATATCTATATTTTTTTGGTAAGGGGGGAAGTCTAGAGGAATATTTTTGTTCTGTTTTAAGGTCACATAGGAACCATTTCATCTATTTTTCTTTGTCTTTTTGTACATAGCTACAACTTTTAAGACGAGTTTTTATCAAATTACTGCCAAACTAAGTTTTTTTTTTATTAATAAGATTCTTTATATAGAATTCTTATTGGTAATAATAAATTGTTTTTGAGTCTTAAACTGTAAAGACTTCATTTAAAGACTGTGAATATTATTTTTATACTATTTAAATGGTTTCATTATATATATATATAGATGTTATAAATCAAAAGATGTTTTATTTTAGATATTTTATCCTTTGTAATGCTGACTTAATAGGGATTAGGGTTAGGGTTGTGATGTTTATTGCCACTGTCAACAATAATTCAGTTTTATCGTGGCAGTCAGTTTTATTGGTGGAGGAAACCGAAGTACCCAGAGAAAACCACCAACCTGCCGCAAATCACTGACCTGACTTAATATGTTTGCTAAATGACCAAAAGATGAAATGGAAGAAAAGTTGACATTTTACAGAATTCTAGTTTTTAGCAAAATGAAGATTTATAATCAATATAAACTGGTATTTCACACTGTATTCTCTAATATTTTTCTATTTTTACATTCCTTTCATTTAATCTGTCTAAATCCTAGAAAATAGACATATATTTAGAAACAGAGATGAAAGTATTCTTCTGATCAGGGATTTCCTCTTCTTTTAACAAAATATTTGAAAACAAAATGTATCAAACATGGTTCAAACAGTTATTATATGATTGTTTCAGGACATTATGGGAATTTTCCTCTTTTTCGTCATCTGTATAAGATTAGTATGAAGTATATTGTATTTGAATTTTTATTGTGTATGATTGTCGAGATCGTATGGTAGTTGGATTTACAACTACCTGTGCAATCAGTGCCACTTTAGTTATGAGTTCAAACCCTATTCAAGGCGAAGTGTACTCAATGCAACATTATGTGATAAAATTTGTCAGTCACTTGCGACATGTCAGTGGTTTTCTCCTGGTACTCTGGTTTCCTCCACCAATAAAACTGACTGCCACGATATAGCTGAAATATTGTTGAAAATGGCATTAAACGCCATAAGCCAAAACCTAACCCTTTTTTCATCTGTAGAAGATCAGTATGAAGTATATTGTATTTGAATTTTGTTATTGTTTATGATTTTTTTTGGAGGGGGGGATTAAAATGATGTTATTATAAATTTTTAATGTATGTTGTTGCATATATTCTACAAATACTTACGTCTCTTTTATTTTAAATATCATTTACATATACCGGTATAAAGAAACTGTGATATTTATCTTTATTTTCACTAAAATCTTAAAACATATATAAAGATAATTATATGTTTTTATGAAGCTCTTATGATATATTTGTGGTCAGTGCATTTAAACTGCTGTTATTCATATACTATGTATTATTTTACAAAATTTTATGTTTTTGATGATAATAAACATTTATAAGTATTTTATGTTTTTGATGATAATAAACATTTATAAGTATTTTATGAAGTGATGTTTTATTATAAATATTTTTATGAAACCTTCAGCTGTGTTTCAGAGGAAACATGAGTTACTCAATGACTCATACTTAGCTATGACAAGGACTGTGAAACAACACCCTAAATAAACAAATGTCCATGGCTATGTTCTGTTAGTTGTAATCACAATCCCACTTTCCTCTTTCATCACTTATCACCGAATGTTTAGTAAGAGTAACACATTAGGTGTCACTAGTGGAGCAGGAACTGCTTACCTTTCCTGAGCACCTGAGTTCATCCTCATGTTTATAGTGGAGCAGGAACTACTTACCTTTCCTGAGCACCTGAGTTCATCCTCATGTTTATAGTGGAGCAGGAACTACTTACCTTTCCTGAGCACCTGAGTTCATCCTCATGTTTATAGTGGAGCAGGAACTACTTACCTTTCCTGAGCACCTGAGTTCATCCTCATGTTTATAGTGGAGCAGGAACTGCTTACCTTTCCTGAGCACCTGAGTTCATCCTCATGTTTATAGTGGAGCAGGAACTNTTATAAATATTTTTATGAAACCTTCAGCTGTGTTTCAGAGGAAACATGAGTTACTCAATGACTCATACTTAGCTATGACAAGGACTGTGAAACAACACCCTAAATAAACAAATGTCCATGGCTATGTTCTGTTAGTTGTAATCACAATCCCACTTTCCTCTTTCATCACTTATCACTGAATGTTTAGTAAGAGTAACACATTAGGTGTCACTAGTGGAGCAGGAACTACTTACCTTTCCTGAGCACCTGAGTTCATCCTCATGTTTAGGTTCATGTTGCTCAATCTTTAGTTTTCTGTGTTATGTTTTCATGATCATTTTTTGTATATTATTTTTTACCCTTTTTCTTTTGGTCATTGTGTTGTCTGTTCTTCAAATTACAACTTCTGATTACCCCCCCTTTAATATCTTAAAACTTTTCGCATTCACTTTTAAAACCAAACTAAACTTCACTTAGACTAATTGACTAAATCACTGTATTTTTACCAATCTAATTTTTTTTCCTGTTGCCATTCTGATGATGTGATAAATCAATTACACGATTCACCCTTAAGACGGGATTTTGGTAAATTTTCCCATAAAGGGTTGAAATAAATGAGTGTTTTCTGAGTAAGTGATTGTTGGTTAGCACTAAGTGAGAAATTTTTCAGCTACAATGTATATCATGGCGAGAAGAAGTTACATTTACATTAAGATGAGTTGATGGTGATGTCCACTTGTACCACAGGCACTAGACTAGTGCCTGTGCTTGTACTAAACCAACATGCTTACCAGCACTTGGATTGTTATAGTGCTAGCTCACTGAAGTAACAGTCCATGGTTAGACATATCAGCCTTATCATATTGTGACACATTATTCTGATGGATTGTTATAGTGCTAGCTCACTGAAGTAACAGTCCATGGTTAGACATATCAGCATTATCATATTGCGACACATTATTCTGATGGATTGTTATAGTGCTAGCTCACTGAAGTAACTGTCCATGGTTAGACATATCAGCATTATCATATTGCGACACATTATTCTGATGGATTGTTATAGTGCTAGCTCACTGAAGTAACAGTCCATTGGTAGACATATCATATTGCTACACTCGGACACATTATTCTGATTCCAAGTCAACGCGTCTTTGTTCTAACTCTTTAATGCTGCATGCTGTGCTTAGTGGAGAATCAGCATTTACCAATTTTATATTCTTTGGTTGGATTCGACTGGGGCACAATCCTACAACCAACCACACATTCAACGACATGAACATCATCTTATTTAGAAATAGAACAATTAATCATTTGTACAACCGAAATGTGAGAAAGGACGGTCCAAAAACACCACCACATGGAACAAAATCAGAGGCAATAGGCACTGATTGTATAGGTAGTTTAAAATCCAACTACCATACAATCACGACCCCAACGGCTTCAATAGTGCGTATAAAAAAGCAACTTTGGCCTGGTAAGAGGAGCGGTTAATTTCAACATAAGCTCAACAAACACCAGTTACATGTACATGGATTACCACCACGAAACTCACCTCAAGTGTTCACGTTTTCAGACACATATCCGTAGGCTTCATAATTTAAATATTTCATTATATACCTCCAAGCTATCTCTCACCCCACCCCTCCCCCATTAAGTCTGGTGGACACTATATAGGTGAGAAGTTGCTGAAAGTGACGTTAAACATAAACCTCCAAGCTATCTCTCACCTCACCCCTCCCCCATTAAGTCTGTTGGACACTATATAGGTGAGAAGTTGCTGAAAGTGACGTTAAACATACACCTCCAAGCTATCTCTCACCTCACCCCTCCCCCATTAAGTCTGGTGTTCACTATATAGGTGAGAAGTTGCTGAAAGTGACGTTAAACATAAACCTCCAAGCTATCTCTCACCTCACCCCTCCCCCATTAAGTCTGGTGGACACTATATAGGGGAGAAGTTGCTGAAAGTGACGTTAAACATAAACCTCCAAGCTATCTCTAATCCCACCCCTCCCAGGCGCGAATCCAGCCATTTTGAAAAGGGGGGGGTTCCAATTTTCCTGGCGCTACAGACTGACATTTTCAGTCCAAATTTTGCATAGTAGGTACCGCAGAGTAACATTTTCAGAGTTGGAAACGGGATTACACACCATCATCGTGTCTCAAATGGTTTAAGAAACACAAGAAACGAGGTCCACAATTGAATAAAAAAAAAAAAATTAAAATAATACATAATAATGTATGTAGTTTACTACCTAAATTAGATTTGATTGAACATGAATTCCAAGATTATGATGTTATTTGTATATCTGAATCACATCTTGATAAATTTATTGATAATGATAAAATAAAATTAAAGAGTTTCCAAAATCCAGTTAGACTAGATAGAAATAGGCACGGTGGAGGTGTGACCATATATGTGAAAAATAGTTTATATTATAAAGTACGTACTGATTTATCAATTAATAACTTAGAATTACTTTGGGTCGAGATCCGAAATAGTAATAATGACAAATTTTTAGTTGGTGTTATATATAGGCCTCCAAATTCTAATTTACATATATGGGAGTTATTCTGTGAGTCTGTAGATAAAGCTCTTGATTCTGATTTACCACTTTTTTTAGTTGGTGACTATAATTGTGACATGTTGTCAAACTCCAGTAACTATTTTAAAAAGATTAAATCGTTTAAATTTGGAAAATGTAGTATTTGAAGCTACAAACTTTACTACAGAGACAGGAACTTGTATTGATCTATGTATAACTAACAGAAAAAAATTGATTAACTCAGTGGATGT
>MJUT01028380.1:21519-32147 GCA_002080005.1 Gigantidas platifrons | reverse complement strand
TATCAGAAAACTGCCCAAGGACCATAAGAGCTACGGTTCCGCAGCTAGGTAAAGTACTAATCATTAAAGCTTTGATTATACCTATTTTTACTTTTATTGTTAGTTCATGTGTTATTCCTGAAAAATACAAAAAAGAGATAGAGAGTAAGTGTTTTAAATTTATATGGAATGGGAAACCAGATAAGGTGAAAAGAAATACATTGATAGGAGATTTTGAGAAGGGTGGGCTGAAAATGATAGATATAGAAAGTTAGGTATTTGGGAAAAAATTTCTTATTTTTAATATGAACATAGAGGTGGAAAAACATAAACAGTTTCTAAATAATATCCCCGAATATTACAAAAATGTTTTGAACAGTCGGATAAAAACAAGTGGCGGTCAATTAAGTTCACCTTTAACATTTACATGTAGTAATGTAAGAAAGCAAATTTTATGGGGAAACCTGGGGCGGATTCAAGGGAGAAGGGGGGGGCGTAAGGGGTGTACGCCCCACCCCCACCCCATTTTTTGGTCGCCGAATTATAGGTGTTATGGAAAAAATTATAAATTCCGAAAGAAAGGGTTCTGACGCCTGTCGCATACTTCTTGTCAGTTGGCATGCACAAAATTGATTTTTTCTTGTTTCCTGACGTTTCTAAATATCAGAGAGTGATAAAAAAAAATCGCGGATTGCATTCCGGAAACTGATTCCGGATGATTATTTACAGTATTTATATAGCGCATTATCTAATTAAAAATTACTCTACGCGCTTTACAATCTAAAACATAAAACAATTTAACATGTCAACCATATTAATATATCTAATAAATTATACTGTGTGAAAAGTACCATAAAAAACTGAAACATTCTGGTTTTTCTTCGGATATTACAATACCATCAATACAACGGAAGCTGAGAGAATGGCTACACAAACAAAGCGCCGAAAACTACAACAAGGCAGCCTAGATATCTTTTTATCAAGAAATAATGACAGACGGTAATAGTTAAAATAACTTTTGTAGCCACATATATGTCATAGATAAAAGCACAGGAGCTTGACGTTTTATCAATAAAATAGATTTAGGGTACAAAAAGGGTCCCGTCCCATATATATTTTATATTTGGGACGGGACCCTTTTTGCACCCTACATCTATTTTATTGATAAAAGGGTCCTGTCCCATGTATAAAATATATTTTATATATGGGACGGGACCACATGCACTCGTTTCATATATATATTTGTTTACTATCTACGTCTATCCATAAAGAAAGGTCCTTATCGGTTTCGCGTGGGTTGCCTCAGTTCACGGTCGAAAAAACTGTTTTAGAATTTCTTTAGTGAGCTAACATTATTCTCTACTTTAAATATGATAATTTTTCTACAACATGGTGTATGACACGCCTACCTTGGTTGCCAATTAACTACGTCAGAGCTCATTATATAATCCAACTTGAAATACACAAAAACACTCCATATTTTTTTGGCCACACCGATCCAGCAGTGAATAGGATGGAGCGCTCTGATTGGTCAATCGAAATATCCAAAAATAAACTTGGAATCCTTGGTTGTATTTATTTAAATTTACGCTATTGACAACAAATTTGTGGAGTTTATTATCACTAATATTGATATTTGATACGTTCAAAACAAGAAAACATCTCGTGTATTTTTTACAGGCGATTTTATTGTTTTTCTATAATTCACTGCTGGATCGGTGTAGCCAAAAAAATATGGAATGTTTTTGTGTATTTCAAGTTGGAATATATAATGAGCTCTGCCGTAGATAATTGGCAATCAAGGTAGGCGTGTCATACACCATGTTGTAGAAAAATTATCATATTTAAAGTAGAGAATAATTTTAGCTCACTAAAGAAATTCTAAAACAGTTTTTTCGACGGTGAACTGAGGCAACCCACGCGAAACCGATAAGGACCTTTCTTTATGGATAGACGTAGATAGTAAACAAATATATATATGAAACGAGTGCCTGTGGACGGGACCCTTTTTGTACCTTACATCTATTTTATTGATAAAACGTCAAGCTCTTGTGATAAAAGTCATTCCATAAAATGATATTGCATGGTTAGCTCTTTGATTTTATTTGTGGGAGGCTTGGGATGGGGCTGCGAGGTCATAGAGATGATGACAAAACTCCGAGTGATAAACTTTAAAGAATTAGTTAAATTTAGAATTGAAACTGGTGACACCCTTTTGGACAAACATTTGAAACAGTGTAACAAAAATGCCAAATATACTTTAAAAACATCACAGAATGAACTGCTATTTTGTATAAAGAATTATATTCAAAACACGATAATAAATTAAATAAAAAGTCAACCTTTCGGTCCGTATTATGGGTATCAATGTGATGAAGTCACAGACTCGAGTAATTGGGAGCAACTTGGAGTAATAATACGCTACACGGTAAATGGTACTCCTGTGGAACGTTTGCTCGAATTTATCCCTGCAGAAGAGATCACGGGTGAGGCACTTTGTGATCTCATTGTCCGTTCTTTGACAGAACTCGGCTTGGACATTCAGAATTGTCGAGCACAGACTATGGACGGAGCCGGAAATATGTCAGGCAAAAATATTGAATGTGCCGCACAATTCATCCCACAATCGCCAAGGGCAGTCTACCACTATTGTGCCAGTCATAACCTCAATTTAGTACTATGCAAAAGTTGTAGTGACCGAAATACAATTAATGCTTGATTCTTTGAAGCAACTGGGTATCTTCTTTAAGTATTCCCCGAAACGGAGCAGGAGACTCGAGACAGCAGTCGATCATGTAAACATAAACAGACAAGAGAATAACAAAATTACAAAGACAAAATTTAAGGTATTTTGTGAAACAAGATGGACGGAGAAACATACAACTCTTGAAAGTTTTACTGTCATGTATGAAGCGATAATGTCATGCCTAGAGGCTATTAGCTCTAACGAAGGACATCGTTGGGACAGAAAAGCAATCATTGACGCTAATGAACTACTTACAAAAATTACAGACTCCATTTTTATTGTCAGCTTCCAAACAGTTTATAATTTTTTCGGATATATAAAAGGGTGGAGTAGTAAACTCCAAGGATCTTCTCTCGATATAGTCGAAGGGTAAACAATGATAGACTCAGTTAAAGCTGTGATAGAGTCCACCCGAGAGGATGAAACGGAATTTAACGCCCTTTACTACGAAATAGCTAATGCAATGGCCGACATAGCCGGCATAGGAAATCTTTCAATTTCACGACGATGTGCACGACAGACACAGCGTAATAATATCCCCGCAAGTAGTGACAAGGAATACTTTAAACGTACTTTAAACGTAAAATGTTTGCCTTTTCTTGATGCCATGATACAACAATTAAACATTCGTTTTGGGGAACAAGCAATTTCTGTAGTCAGGGCATTATCTCCGATACCTTGACACACTGATCAAACACAAGACGATACTGTCAATGAAATTTTCAATTACTATAAGGACGACTTGCCTTCGCCAGAGTCCCTTAGACAGGAGCTCCGCATTTAGAAGGCATTATGGAACAACAAGCCCGACAAACCTGACAACATCACTTCAACCATTACGGACCCGAGAGCGTGTTCAACAATGTTTCCTAATATAACAAAAATTCGCAATTTGCTGTTATTGACAAGCGTAACGTCCAGCTCAACTGAGAGGGCAAATTCTTCCTTAAAATTGATTAAAAATGTCATGAGAAGCACAATGGGTGAGGACCGACTAAATGCATTGCTGCTTCTATATGTCCACAGAGATATTAAACTCGACTATGATAAAAATAATAAATGACTCTGCTCGACGAAATCCCAGAAAAATGGTTCTAATGAATCCTGTTGGTGACATTTAAATTGTACTAAGTTATACAAGTTAGTCGACGTGAAAAAAAATCATGTCAAATACTGGAATTGAAATGTGTTTTTGTCTTCTATGGTTTATCTCAGATTACACTCAGAACGCACAAGTTTGCTTAATTAAAAAAAAAAACGGGGGGGCATGCCCCCGGACCCCGCTTGCAGCATTTGTGCCTTCGGCACCCATTACGCCCCCCCTTCCTAAAAACCTGGATCCGCACCTGGAAATAGATTTATTACATTTGAAAATAAATATTTATTCTTTAAAGAATGGATTACTAGTTGAATATTTTTTGTTAATGATATTATAGACAAAAATGGTAAAATTACATAAGAATTTATTCTTCAAAATTAAAAAATTAAATCTAATTGGATATCTGAATAAATATCCACTCATAATGTATGATAAGGCTAAAGTCAAATGAGTGGGCCTCTCTTTGTTCAAAAGGTATATATAGATAAACTGATATATAATATATTATTGTTATTATTTATATCTGTAAATTTTCACAGGTGAAATTAAGATTTAAATATTTGAATAACTTTTTGTTATATATTTAAAGTCTTAAACATTTTAATTCATATTGACAAGATTTGTCGATAATGAAATACGAATAAATATAATTTCTTGAAGACTTCAAATTGAATATTTAAGAATGTTTGGATTCAAATTCATTTTGACATCAATTTTTGTATTTAGCATACTAAGTATATTTACTACAGAAGAAAAATCTGTTAATGTACCACCGAAAGGATTTAGATTTCCATGTGGAACTGATATTTGTATATTTCCTGAACAATTCTGTGACAAAGAGGATAAAAGATGCGCTGAGTGTTCGGTTTATATCTGTAATCTGGAAAATATTCCACAGTATTGTCAAGATCAATGTGCAGGTAAGAATCGGATACATTAAACTGACTGGAAGGGGGTGAGGGGGTGAGGGGGGGTGAAGATACAAGAGGGGTGTTGTCCCAAATTTGTACATTAAAAAAAAGGGAAGTCAGAAATATTCCTTGAATATTGTCTTCTTTACTAAGAATACTAGAATGTAATTTTGAAAAAAATCAGAATACAAAAACGATGAAAAACCGTTATAGATATTTCAGACTGTGTACTGGAGGTGATGATTATTTAATTTAGTATGCAAGACGAGTTTCCAGAATATCCTTTATCAGATACGCTCAAAGTTTGAATATTTGAAAGCCAAATAATTTAATAATCCTTGGCAGCAACAAATCAAGCGGGCTTACTCAGGAGAGCCAAAATCTACTACGATCACTTATGTTTGAGGAAGGAAAAATTTAAGTTTTAATAATAATTACATTATTTAAGAACTGTATATTTCAATAATAAATATAAAATATATCTAATAAACCATGTCAGTGCCGAAACACTGACTACTAGGTGGATGAATTAATTGGGTCCACCAGCAGAGGAATCGATCCAGTGATAGTAATATAAACGTAGATATCTAATAGTCCACCAACAGAGGAATCGACCCAGTGATAGTAATATAAACGTAGATATCTAATAGTCCACCAGCAGAAGAATCGACCCAGTGATAGTAATATAAACGTAGATATCTAATAATATTCATCACTTAAGCTCAAAATCAAAAGATTGGAAAGCAAAATAATTTAAAACTCATTGGGAGCAAGATAACTTAAGGGTATACACCGGATATCTAAAATCGTCTAAGGTCACTTATGTCTTAGAAGTAGAACCTTAGTTTTTAATAATAATTATATTATTTAGGGAAATTATACATCTAACTAATTTTTTTTTCCAGCAATTTCGTCAAATTCTGTAGAAGCATCTACTCTTACGAACCCTTTAAGTGACAATATAGTAAATCAACAAAAGTGTAAGTATAATTGTAATACAAGTAATAGCTAATAGGTTTATGGTTTATGGTGTTTAACGCCACTTTCAACAACATTTCAGTTATATCGTGGCGTTCACTTTAATTGGTTTGGGAAACCGGAGTACCCAGAGAAAACCACAGACCTTCTACAAGTAACAGTTAATATTAATATTAAGATTTAAATTACAGTCATTAAAAACACTCGCATTTAATATGATCTTATCTATTTATATACATTGTTAATATGTGTTTTCCATTACCTTTAAATAACATACAAAAGAAATTTCCACTAACACTCACACTCTATTACATGTATCTATTTTTCAACAATTTAAACACCCGTGATATAACATTATATATTTTATCTATCAAAGGTTTTTCCTTTTTAATCTATCTATGTTTTTAACAAGCCAACTTCTGAACCAAGAGTTCGTAGTAGCTAAGTCGTCACTTTGAAAGTTTTACACTCACCACAATGAATGGTTAACCGTTATGGAATACATGGGTCACAAATAACAACGGATAGGTTTAGTTTGTCGTAATCACAATCCGATCAACTCATACCTCCTGGTTTGTGACAAGAGTAACACGACGGGTGTCACTAGTGGAGCAGTGGGACTGCTTACCCTACATGGCACCTCCTGAGTTCACTCCGTATTCTTGGTTTTTAGTGAGGTTCGGATTGCTCAATCTTTAGTTTTCTATGTAGTATTTTGTAGATCATGATTTGTTCTTTGGTTCTTTGTGTTGTCTGTTGTTCGTTGATTTACGGCTTCTGATCATTGTGTTGTCTGTTGTTCGTTGATTTACGGCTTCTGATCATTGTGTTGTCTGTTGTTCGTTGATTTACGGCTTCTGATTACGCCTTTGTTATCTCCAAACTTTCTAATATCATATTTAACACCCTTTACAAGCCTCTGTGTATTCTAAATCTTTATTAGAAAGTTAAAATCTTCCAATTATATACATACTTACAGTACACCATATCGATAAACATCTTTGACTAGCATGATCATTTCTTTGACAAACACCAATCAGTCCCCTTTTTATGCATGTAGATGTGTAATAGAGTAATTAAGTATTTTTATGGGTTTTTACTTGTTTTGAAATTTTGTCAATATTCTTTCTAGTCAACACTACATAGCTGTAATAAATAATGACAGCTGATGATCACTTTAACATGCTAACATATTGACAAATCGGTATGTAGGAGGGCTCATGTCCTATTTACGTTATTTGTGTTTGTTTGCGTATAGTGTTGTCCAACACATATTGTTTTGTGTATTTGTTTTTCTAGTTTTCGCTTTGTGTACTCTGTGTTGCCAGTTTCTTTGGGTTGTCCATTTTTGATTTCCCTTTCTGGGTTCTCTAACGTTTATTTCATAGGATTTTGCTTTGTTTTGTTTTTTTTGTTTTTTTTTGGTTTTTGTTTTTTTGTTTTTGTTTTTGGTTTTTGGAGTTTTATCGCCACTTTCTACAATATTTCAGTTATATTATGGCGACCAGTTTTAGTGGTGGAGGAAGCCGGAGAGAACCACCGACCATGGGCAAGCAACTGGTAAACTTTATCACTTGCGGCTGCGGGTCGAGTGCACCCTTTTTATAATTTACAAAGCCGGGCGCGAACCCACGCCGTATTGGTGATAGGCTTGTATGAGTTGTTAGGTCCAGCGACCTAACTCATTGAGCCACCCGGGCCCTACAGCGACCTAACTCATTGAGCCACCCGGACCCCGTAGGATTTTGTAATAAAGGTTTAAAGATAACAAAAAGATAATCAGAAGACGTAAATTTAAGGACATACAATATAATGACAAAAAGATAATCAGAAGACGTAAATTTAAGGACATACAATATAATGACAAAAAGATAATCAGAAGACGTAAATTTAAGGACATACAATATAATGACAAAAAGATAATCAGAAGACGTAAATTTAAAGACATACAATATAATGACCAAAAGATAATCAGAAGACGTAAATTTAAGGACATACAATATAATGACCAAAAGAAAAAATAACAAATGAGCTACAAAACACTACGCACAAAACTAAAGATTGATTGAAGTGAACCCCATTAAAACAGGGGTGATCTCAGGTACATCGGAGGGGAAGTTGTTCCTGTCTAATTAGTGGAACCCGTCGTGGTTACTCTAGCTAAAACTTTCATTTTAAGTCATAAAAATGTAAGGAGAGATGAATAGTGACTATGACAAAGGGAGCATATCCATGGTTATGTGTGACACAGATATTCCATACTGGTCATGTAGCCGACCGTGAGATGTTCGAAGTGATGACTTACACAAACATTAGTAACCCTTAGTAAAACCTTTATCGAAGGAATCTTATATATGAACTACAAACTCTGAAATATCTCGTCAACTGAGAGATGTATTCTCTATATGCTGTTGCTGCTGGGATGTGGCTACCTATAAATAGAACGTTCACAAATTGAATTGAATTGAAAATACCTTTCTTGTCGTAAGATATAATTCTTAGCCGGCTAACACTGTCAGATTCAATGTGCATGTCATAGTATGAAACAGATCCAGTTGTATCTGTGGTGCTCGTTATTTCAAGGTCAGTGTGACAAGTGCGGCCAACATAGTCACCAAAGGTGTTTAAGGAAATGACATCAACTATATAGTGGAACTTGAATTTCAAATACTGTGCTAGTTTCATTTTGTTTTTCCCGCGAAGCTCCAGAATTAAGTCTACTTCATGGGAAAAGGACAAACATGTTGAGTATTGTTATTCTTGTAAGCTCTCTCTACCGAATATATGTACTACCTTGAAATAAATTGTATGCATGAAATTCCAAATGAACACACTTTTTATGTTATAGCTGAAAGTCAAATATTCTGGCTTGCAATCATAAGTATTTGTTTAAGTTCATTGACAATACTGCTGTTACTTATGCGAGAAGGCAGGCGATGCTTGAAGATTAAAAGACAGAAAGAAGAACAGTATGGTTTGGTTCCTGTTTACAATCCAGATAGAACAAAACCTGGTAATGAATTACTTAAATATTAATTCAAGCAGACACAACCGCTTTATATCCGTACTTAGAGTATTCTAAGAAGAGTTTGAAGATACCAAAGGGATAATCAGAATCCGTAAATTGAAGAAAAACAGACAATACAATGGCCAAGATAAAAAAGGACAAACAAACAAACAACGGTCTACAAAACATACACATAAAACTAAATATCGAGTAACACGAACCCCACTAAAAACCGGGGGTGAATTCAGGTGTTCCACATTCATATATATTGATAAATGCCGTACATTACAGCCATTGTGCAACCAGTTGTTTTGACATGTAGTTTATTTATCAATAATTATAAGATAATCGTAGATTACAAATTGGAAGCAGTCTTACAAATATTTCACCCTTAAGTCTGTGTTTTCACAGAACATACCACAGAGTCAAAACGCAGACATAAGGTCATGTTGGCTGTTTCATATACCACAGATAGCTGTTTTTATTACATCTTTACAGTTACAGAAAGTGTAACACCTTACTGTTTTCCTCTTGTATACCAAATCTTACCAAAAAAATGATAGCAAATTCAATACTGACCTTCGGTTGTCTTACTTTAACTAGGAGTCAATTCGTTGCCTTCAGTGATAATAAGATGATCGTAGGCTTGAAATTGGCGGAATTTTGCTTCCAAATTTTAAAGACTATTTCATCCTTAATTCTTGTTCTTTCACGCAACAAGCCACCTTATATCCGAGACAAACCTCAGAATTAAAACCTGTTGGGTGTTTCACCTAAACAGAAAGAAGCCGTTTTGTGACAGCATTGCAGAAAATGTGATAATGCTTTTTTATTTCCTACTCCTTATCAAAACTCACCAAAAGATTTGATAACACATTTAGTATGGATGACCACTCCGGCTTCTTCCACCAATGAAACTGACCGTCATCCCATAACTGAAAAATTGTTGAAAGTGGCGTTAAACACCATACAGCTAACACCACTAGCTTGCAGTTGACTGACACTCTTTAATTCTGTCGATAAATGATATAACTGTGCATCTTTTCGTTTTGATGTCTTTTTGTGCATAGAATTGTATTTCCCGGATGCGAGGTTATCAACAAGGAAACAAAATACGACTGAAGTTTTGAATAAATACAGCGAAATCATGGCTTGATATCATGGTACAAATAGATTTAACGTCTATCAGTTTTGACATATTTAATATATATTTGTAATTATTTCAGATACTAAGGACCAAACAACAAATACAGAATATCTTCTTATAGCTCAACCAGACGAAACATCAGTTTCAAGAGCCGACAATCTTGGCGACCATCGTATTTTACCTACTCATATTTAAAAGTGATATAAATTTGGAGAGAAAGGGGTAAAACAGAATGACAGAACCTGAATGAATAATATACAAAGACTCAATATCAACAATTTCATTATTTTTAATTTCTTGCAACCTACAAAACACAGTTGAAAGGGAGCAACAATTTGATTTATGGGGGGAGTGGGGACGGAAGGAAGGAATTTTGAAAACACAGGTATAAGTCAAAATATAGTCCTTTCCAAAATAAACAAAAAAATACGAAACTAAACAAAAATTTACGAAGCAATGTAGTTATTATTTTAAATAAGTCTCGTAGATTTCGCCAGAAATATACAGGGTCTCAAACGACTTCGATGCCCACATCTTAATAAAAATCACAGTTATGACTATTGCAACAGAATTCCTAAAAATAAACTGAATGTATTAATTTTCTTGACATAATCGATGATTTGTATGAATCTAGTCCCATCACATTTATAATCGATCATTTGTATGAATCTAGTCTCATTATATTTATAATCGATGATTTGTATGAATCTAGTCCCATCACATTTATAATCGATGATTTGTATGAATCTAGTCCCATCACA
>MJUT01028379.1:16618-26699 GCA_002080005.1 Gigantidas platifrons | reverse complement strand
CTGATGAAGGTTATTCCAGTAACGTACCTGATGAAGGTTATTCCAGTAACGTACCTGATGAAGGTTATTCCAGTAACGTACCTGATGAAGGTTATTCCAGTAACGTACCTGATAACGGTTATTCCAGTAACGTACCTGATGAAGGTTATTCCAGAAACGTACCTGATGAAGGTTATTCCAGTAACGTACCTGATGAAGGTTATTCCAGATACGCATCGTGCACACTAAATTAGATTTCTACGGGTTTTTTATGTAATAACATTTAAAGAGATAAAGGAAGAGTATTACTCCTTTAAACCTGAATATTTTGCATAGCGTCTCGATTTTACCAACTATGGCAGAACAAAGATAATAGAGCAGGTAACATTATTAAAACCCGATACAAAATTAAGCACCCATGAGTGTCTTGTTTGGTTATTATTTGACAACTTTGAAATTGTGATCTGTTTTTCTTGTATTTGTTGTGCACAATGTAGATACATGATTATATGTCATTTGCTTACAGACGAAATCATAATTAAAACAGTATTTTCGACACAACAACCTTGACCAAACACCATAGACAACGTTGCATTAAATACAACACCGATGATGATAGCATTCCAATATGGCTACGTTTGACATTCAAGTCATAATATCCTGATTAGGCCCTTTAGTTTTATCGTTCTCAAAAATTTTAAGGAATATTTGACATTTGCGTTCCAATTTTGACTTTAAAGGTACCTCATGAAGGATAAGTATCCACTATAATTTTACAATAAACCACTACTGTCTCCGCTAAGCATGCAGCATTAACGAGAGAAAAACAAGACTGGCTGGCTCGGAATCAGGATAATGTGTCCGAGTGGAGCGACATGTCTTTCCGCAGACTATTGTTTCAGTGAGCTAGCACTAGAAAAATCCAACTAATCGTGCTGGACTAGAACAAAACGAACTTCATCATCATTTCATTGAATATTAACTTGTTGTCGCCATGATATAGCTGAAAAATTGCTGAGTTGGCGTTAAACAACAATCACTCACTCATTCACTTAACAGCCTGGAGATATTTATTTCATTTCTGCAACAATTTCAAATTTAAAATATAGAGTATTAATTGACAGAGGTTATCGTAAAAATATTTTGAAGATACCAAAGCGTCATCATAATCTGTATTCGAAGGAGAGACAGTACAAAAGACAAAAATACAAATAATGGTTTACAAAATACGACATAGAAAACCCCACGAAAAACAGGAATGAACTCAGATATGTTCACAAAGGGTAAACAGTTCTTGATCATACACAGTGTTACTCTTGCTAAACAATCTGGTCATAAGCCATGAATGAGGAAAGGACGGTATTGAGATTACGACAAACGTTACATATCCGTTGTCATTTTTGACAAAATTTTCGTTGGGATTAGGGTCATGGTGGCGAGCTTAAATCGTACGAAGTGATTACTTAATTTAATCACTAGCAACTCTTAGTTCAGTAACTTCATTATTAGTAGCAAGGAAATCATGATAGGAACAACAAAGTCGGGAATATCGCACCAACTGAGAGATATTTGTTCACACTGATATAATATGTTAATAATTCATAAAGAGGTGGCGTGGAGCATTTGGCAGACACGACATATACCGCTGTTTGTAATTTAGGTATCCAGTAGAGTTATGGAAGTTCGAGTTCTTCATATTTGATTGAAATGCTTAAGGAACAAAAACATACATGTATTGCCAAATTGTTCATAGAGTACCCACGGATGACGGAAGTGACGTACCACTGCATTAACTTCAACAATAGGGTCAGAAAAGTTCAAAAAATTTAAATAATAAATTTTTGGAACTTTTCTGACCCTATCGTTGAAGTTAAGTGAGTTAATGCAGTGGTAACGTCACTTCCGAAAAAAGGGGGGTGGTAAGTCCGTACCACGAGCGCCTGTGATTATTATACCTTGCATTATATATTATATATTAAATAAAAGTTATGTTTTTACAAAATTGGTACCCCAGGGAAACATCACTGTTGGTCTTATTTTCTGTGAATCTCCTTTTAGTCGGCGTTAATTATGGACAAAGAACCATGCAAGTTTGCAGTTAATAAGCGACAAAATGCAAATTATTCGTTCTTACTTGTCACTAGTAAGGTCAGTTGCCTACGGAGAAAGCGAGGTCAAATTATTTGCTTGCAAGGCAATAATCAATCGATCGTAATGTTCGTTCTCAAAAGGCGAAAAGTGGTACGATAAGCTGTTTAATGTGAAATATTTACCTTTATTTCATCATTTTAAAGTTATTTAAACATATAATTTATTTGGTTAAAATCGTAGCTAATGCCTCTTTAGTAAACACCTGTAATACTTCATTATGTTCAAACATTCGTGGAAACTGTCACTATTTTTGTATTATTACTATAATGATCTTGTATATAAATACATTTCTATATGCAAAACAATTGGCAAAAAAGTAATTGTCAATTCATGTTTGAAAATTGGCGACGTTATTTGCAAATTTAAAACAAATTAACTTCTAAACATATAACATTATTGGAAACTCCTATTGGTAAAGGTTATAATTTAACTCCTATTGGTAAAGGTTATAATTTAACAACTAACTGTAGCTAAATACCGCGGGAAAATTTTCTTTGCTAAAAACAAAGACAATTATGTCTAACTATCAATTAAATCAACATTTTATTCTTTATTATATTTATATTTGTATTCAATATTTATTCCATATTCCAAGATATTGTTGACACATTTATTCTAGTCTCCCACAAAGATCGTTCATTTACTTAGATGTTTATGAATAACATATATTAAATCTGTAGGACGAATTGTGTACTGTCATACATTTTTTATATTTAATTTGTGGTGTTTTTGAATAGAAGAGAAACTATGCAGGTGTTTCAATGTATTGCCATTGACGATCAATGAGACCTCATTAACCGATTTAACCCCACTACATTTGTGGGCCTGAGCCAAGGGAGAATCGGAATTTCCTTCAGCATGTTTCATGGTGTTTTGTATGGTCAATGATTTCAGGTGAGGAGTGGTTGCTGTTTTTGATATTGGTGGAATTGTTGACCATAAATGTTTATAGATTTAATAATAAAATAATATCATAGAATAACAAAACTTCCAGCGATGAGAGGGTCTAGCAATTAGTACATGTTTTGCCATTATAATGGTGTACGTATAAACATTTGTTTTATACGTTGACTAGACGTATACAGTCTTCTGGTACCCCGTGTCTTATAAAGTGGTCGAACACGGACTGCGCTGTAGACTTCCTAAAGAAAATTCAATCAACATGTACCATGTTGTTGTTGTTTTGTAAATACTTTTATTCAAAGTGGGAACCTAGAGTTTAGAACCTGGAAATCTGAGGTTTGTCAATAGAATTCCACCCTTTGCTCATGAATCTAGAACCGTCAGTGGGGAACAAGTTCAAGGTATGTGAAAATACAGGGGTGGGGTTATGACTTAATCTGACAGTGGAAAGTTCATTTTCAAACCTGGAAATAACGTAACATGTGGTATAGATTAAGAATCAAATTCATAATGAATTAAGATATGGTATCTTAAATTCTGAAATATGGTACAGCATATCGACAGCAAATTAAATACACATTTTTCGGACTAATTCATCGTCTAAATCAGTATAATTTTTTCATAGAACATAATAATAACATACCATTGACAGTCACAGACGCATAAAACAACAACAAAATGGCGCACATTAAGATGCTGATGGTCGATGATAGGTGATCCTTAAAAAAGGTATATGACATAATTATGTGTGTACAATAAATATATTTCATATAAATGTAGCAATCCAACAAAGTAAAACATAGAGCCTATTTTTGAGACACAAAAAAACATCCGTAAAATAGTGCACCATATGGCGATTTGTCAACACTCAAAAGTAAGTTGGCATTCAGCTGTAAATGATATAATTAAAATCCATGACAATTAATAAAATTTTCATGAATCATACGGTATATGGATGTATAACTACCCGTACAATCAGTGCCTATAACCACTAATATTGTGAGTTTAAATCCCGCTAATGACGAGGTGTACTCGATACAATATTATGTGATAAAGTTTGTCGTTGACTTGCGACAGGTCGGTGGTTTTCTCATGATACTCCGGTTTCCTCCACCAATAAAACTGACCGCGACGAAATAGCAGGACTATTATTGAAAGTGGCGTTAAACACCATAATCTCTACACACTAAAATAAATGTCCAAAGGAAGCCCTGGGCAAAAAATAGTAACCTAGTAACTCCACTTCAAGATACAATCGCCCCGAAAGTGTGAGGCTTCCACTAGTTATGCGGGACGAAATAAATACTCTGTTGTGGGTTATGGTTAGGGTTATGGTGTTTAAACCCACTTTCAACAATATTTCAGTTATATCGTGGCAGTCACTTTTATTATTGGAGGAAACCGGACTATCCGGAGAAAACCAGCGACCTGCCGCAAGTCACTAACAACACATAAAGTAGTTTAGTTTATAATTATTTTATTTGATCAATGATACAAAGAGGATCAGACACAAGTTTTACCAACTTATGGAGTCTTCTCCTATATATACAGTCATTATTACATTATATTGAGAATGCACAAGAAAACAAGAAAAATACAATTTTATCATAGCTGAAAATAGTAAACGAATAAAAAGAAATGAGGAAAAAGTAGGTGTGTGTGTGTGTGTGTGTTTGGATGCTGGATTGTGATTGGTTAGTATATTAAACGATTAGAAATCGTTTAGACCTTTTAATGAATCGAAAAACTTAATCAAAAATAAAGCAATTATCTGCATAACTTAAGGTTTCACTTCCTGATGTGAGTAGGGAAATATTGATCGATTGAGACAAATCGCTTATGCTCAGAAACAGATCATTTCTTATTTCAGAATATTTGGTACAAACAAAAAAGAAGTGTTTCGCATCTTCTTGGGGGGCACCGCAGCTACACGCTGGGCTAGATAAAATATGAACCTTGTATAGATCATGGTTGAGGAAAGAAGCTGTACATCTAAGTTGTGTTAGGATCACGTTTAACTTTCTAGGGCCATAGTAATACAGTTTGGGAACTGAGATCTTATTTGATTGGCTGTTAAGACGAATAGCGTTTTTGAATTTGGATAATGAATCTAATTTTCTGATTGCAATGTCAAGTTTGTTCCATTCTTTAACTGTGGAAGGAATAAATGACGAATTGGTTAAAGAGAGTCTACAGAAAGGAACTATTAAATGATCGCCATTTCGCAAAGGGTATATAGTAGTACTCTGAATAGTTGGGGGAACAAGACTACGCAAGTATTCAGGTGCCATTCCACATTTTATATTAAAAAATAATTGGAGTTTTCTGTGATATCTTCGGTCTGATAGTGTTTCCCAACCTGTCTCAGCATATAAATACTCCGATTTTGTAAAAATTGGTAAACCTGTTACAATTCTGGCAGCGTCTAATTGAAGTTTTTCTAATTTGTCTGAATAGCCAATACCACAATTATCCCAGACTTCACAAGCTAATTCAAACAGGGGGCGAATGTAGACTAAATACATTTTTTCTAAGTTGGATCTATTTAGACTTAATTTTAATTTCCGTAATATACCTAAATGTTTGGTTATATTTGTTATCATATTGTCTAAATGGTCATTCCATTTTGCATTTTGGGAGAGGATAACTCCCAGATGCGTGTGACTAGTAGATAAAGGGATACTTTTGCCATTAAAAGAAAATTCGATGTTGTCTATGTTACCGGTATTAGAGAAAAACAAGATTTCTGTTTTTTTCGGGATTGAATGACATTAGCCAGTTACTAGACCAGGCATTTAGCTCCAGTAGATCATGATTGATTACAGTTTTTATTTGATCAACACTTTGACTAGAATATCCGAGTGATGTATCGTCAGCAAATAATCTACTCAACGATATAAGTTTTTCTCCTATATCATTTATATATATAAGAAACATGAGGGGACCCAATACCGACCCTTGGGGTACACCAGCTGAGACAGGTTCGAAACTTGACCAAGAGTTTTTATTAATTACTTTTTGCCTTCTTTTGAACAAATAGTTTTCGAACCATTTTATTAACTTCCCTTGAATTCCGTATGAATTCATTTTGTGAATAAGACCTTTGTGCCAAACCTTGTCGAAAGCTTTAGAAAAATCGCAAAAGACGAAGCAGCTAAATTCTTTTTTTTTCTAGAGAGTTTAAGATCGAATTGTATAGTTCTAATAATTGATGGACAGTGGAGTGTTTTGGCAAAAAACCCCATTGGTATTTATATATGAGATTGTTATTAACAAGATAATTGTAAACATGTTTATAAACTATTCGTTCCATTAATTTACCTACACAACTTATTAAAGATATCGGGCGATAATTGGAGGGTAGGGATGTGTCACCCTTTTTGAAAATTGCAATAACATGAGCACTCTTCCAATTAGAGGGGTATTTGCTCTGTTGTAAAGACTTATTAAATATTATTAGAAGGGGCTTTGCAATTTTCTCAGGAGAAATTTTAAGCATTTTATTACTTATTTTGTCTGGTCCTGTTGCTTTGTTTGGGTCAAGAATTTGAATAACATCAATAATTTCGTTCTCTGTTATATGTATTTCGTGAATAATATTATTTGTTTTTGAGTCAAACTGTGGGAGAGTAACATTTCCTTCGTCCAGTTTTGATATTGAGCTAAAATATTTATTCAATAACTCACATTTGTCCGAATCGTCATAAGCAATATCATCAATATTTTGATGATTAATTGAATTCCGGAGCGGGGGTATACAATAATTTCCTTTGTTAGATTTGATTAACATCTTCATTATTTTCCAATACATTTTGGGGTTTGAAGAGTTATTTAATAAAAAGTTGTCTAAGTTATTTTCAAATTTCTCCTTTGCTATTTTTTTCATATTATTTACCTTATTTCTTTGTTTTTTATATTTAATAATGTTGTTTTCGTTTTGAGATTTTAATAATTTTTTNGTATCAATATTGTTTTTGAAGGGATACATGCACTTGAGATTTGAAGGAAAATTTTTGAAAATTCTTCACACATATCATCTACATCATCAAGATTACAAAGTTTTTCATCCCAATTTATATCAGTTAGCATCTGATTAAATCTAACAAAATCAGTTTGGTCATATAACCAGATTTCTCTTGTAAATGATTTTGATGTAGCTTTTGGGCATTTAATTAATGCAATTGCTGCATCGTGGTCGCTTATATGTCTTGGTATCTGCAGTACATCAGAATAATTACAGTTCAAAGTATCGCTTAGAATAATGGGGTCTAATAAAGTACTAGTATTACCACTTATCCTGGTGGGTTTGTCAATCACATTCTTAAGATTAAAAATATTCACAAGGTCAATAAGTTTGTTGTTATTTGAACACAATAGATTTGAATTCAGATCGCCCGTGATAATGATGTTTTCATTTACCTGAACGGCCAACTCTATTGCGTATATTAATCGTGTCCAGTAATCAATATCTGTACACGGAGGTCTATATGTATTACATAATAAAAAAGATTGACCTTTGGATCGTATTTCAACCCACATAGTTTCGTCAAGATTGTTTTCTAATTCGGATTTCCTACTTATAGAGATATCATTTTTCGAATAAATGAGGAGCCCACCACCACTATTTGAACGGTCTTTTCTATGGATAATATTCGGAAATGAATCGAGAGTTATGTCACTATCGTTTATTTGGTTATCAAGGTGTGTTTCAGTTACAACTAATATATCGAAATCATTCAAAGAGTTTTCAAGGAACTCCATTTTATTTCTAATACTGCGGATATTAATATTACACAAAGAAATACATCTATCAGTATGATTGTTTTCCGAAAGTGACTGTGATAATTCATGTGGACCGGGATTAGATTCGATATTTCCGAAAAGTAGTATGAAATGGAGTGTAAAAAGTAAAAACAACGCATTTACATTTGGATTTAGACCCTGGAGCAAGAGAAGGCAGACAAAAAAGAGAGAGCATCGGAGGTTAGTTCTAAATATGTTCAAATAAGTATCAGTCCGAGTAACAGAAGGTCCACACAGTCTGCAAGTGTGAGAATGGAACATGCCTATAGCCGCTCTGTATTCTTCCAAACTATTACCCATTGGGCTTTAGGTTAGAAGACAGCAAAGAGCAGAGATAGACCCGTCCCACTTCCACATCAAAACACACACCGCAGCATCCACACACAAAATTAGATGGGAGAAATAGCAACAATGATGAGAAAGTAAAGAAAGTTAACAAAACATAAATACATGTATATATACAAACAAAGAAAATGAAAAGTAAGTTCATTTGAGATGTTTAGATTTAACGGGGTTTCAAATGGGAAATTATAATGGTTATATTAAACTTCATTGGAAAGGGTACCATATGTCATTAATTTACAGGTATGTTGTATCATCCCTGTCACAATTCATCACTCCACATATCTACGACTTAAATATATTACTTTATATAATAGATATATCATAAACACTATACAATATTGGTAATACAGTTTTAGACACACAAAAGAAAATCATTTTTCACACATGTACACATTATCACCAAATATAAAACAAAATGTAATAATAAAAAAAAAATGATACACAATAATCATTGATTTTGCTCACGTATTTGTTGTGATCGATATCTGGAATACAATGAACATATTTGGATACATGACCATGATAATTATTGATTGTCAGGAGATTTTCATCGTTTTTCAATTTAATCTTGATATTTCGTACACTGAGGGGGGAAAAAACCTTGTTAATAATCAGCTGATTATAGTATGTATATAGATTTGAAGATTTGGAAATTAATTCCGACATACGGAAATTTAGTGTATACCAAAATTACTGTAAAACGATGATATTTCTCCTTTAGGGAGGGATGGTACACCATAAACAGTTAATGAAGATGAAAAATATCTGTTTGATCTCTGTAAAAGTACATAAAGTAGTATCGAGTACACCTCGCCATGGGTGGGGTTGGAGCTCACATCTATAGTGAGGATAAGCAAGGGTTGCATAGGTAGTTGTAAGTCCAACTTCCATACGATCACGACCACGACGGTCCTGTTTTCGATTTGTAAAATAATTCGCATCAATACGTGCTTACCAATGATCATATTTTTCCATGCCAAATACTATCATGTTAACGCAGGAAATTAGAAATTGGAAAACAAATTGTTTGCGTAAAATCGTGATTTTTCACACGAAATACCCCAAAAATGTTCGCGCCTCGCTCTGCTCGGTGCGATTATTTTAAGTGCGCCCTCCCTAACTTGAAATCCTGGATCCGCCCTTGTAACGTACTATTGATATTCTACTATATTATATACTGTTATTAAGATGTCAATATGACTCTTTAGCATGCTAATTTAGTTAATATAATATATAAAACTCACCATCTTTTTGTTAATATCAGCTTCTCCAATTTCTAAATAAGGCAAGAGCAATTTGTTTTTTGCAACTCAAGATGAAAAAAATATGTATGCAAATTTTATTTTTGATTCCTTTTTATATCTGATAGGCGTGTCATGTAAAATACAGCTTCGTGCGCATGCATGGTATATAATATGCGCAATGTGGATTCTAGCACCTGTCGGTTAAACTGACAAGTTAACTTAAGGTATGATTGTTTCAAAGAGGAGACAATGGTGCAGTAAAAAATACTTTTATTTTTCTCTTTTTTTCTGCTAAAGATTTGAAGCTTATGATCAATTCTAATGCAATTGGCTATTACAATTAATGTCATAAAGGAGTAGGGCCACGAAGGGTGGAATTCGGCCCTATCTTCAAAACATATTTTTTCATCATATTCTGCTAACATATGCTTGATACTTTTGATAAATGTGCTTTTTTTTTAGCATATTGTAGCATTTTTGGCAATTTTGGGGCCAAAAAACTAACATTTGATGAAAAATCCCAAATTTCTGGACATTTTCAATAATAAATAAAAAGAACAACTAATAATGAAAATGCATAATGAATAAGGTTTATTTCCAAGTCATTTTTGTATTAATGATATATTTTTTGCAATATCAACTCTTTTTTTGGGGTA
>MJUT01028367.1:35249-47741 GCA_002080005.1 Gigantidas platifrons | reverse complement strand
CCGTACGCACATGAAGACGTACATTCATTTTTATGAGGAGTGTACAAGTTGCAACCAGTGCCATGTGACAAAAAAACAGTCGAACTTTATATTGCATATTTAGTGGATAAGAAACGATTTGCTTATAGTTCTATACGTTCATATATAAACATTATATCTATCTTGCACAGGATGCATGACTTACAAGATCCAAATGCAAATTTTTGGAATATCAAACACTTGTTAACTGGCGTGAAACGAGAATTAGGCACAAGCCAATCTTGTAAATCGCCAGTTACACCCGAACTCCTGTTAAAATTAAAAACTGTCCTAGATATGTCGAATCACAACAATATGTTTCTTTGTGCTGCTTGCCTAACAGTTTTTTTTTCGGTTTCTTAGACCTACCAATTTTCTAGTTAAAGGTACATTAAATCCAGACATTAACCTGCGCAGAATAGATGTTTTAGCATGTAGTTGGGGCATGTTGTTACGTCTGAAGGTCACTAAAACCCTTCATTTCCGCGCTAAGCCAATAGAAATTGTTTTGCCTTCGTTGTATAACCATCCTCTATGTCCAGTTACAGCCATGTCTAATATCTTGGCCTTGGTGGGAGAACCTCTGGAACCCCTCTTTGTCGGATCAATCTTGCTTGACATATACAGTATTTTTAAATGCCTTTCGTTTTATTTTGCAACTTATAAGACTGGATCAATCGAGTTATGGGGGCCATTCCTTTCGTCGTGGCGCTGTCACATGGGGTAGTAAAGTGGGACTTTCAGATAGCGAAATCAAGTTATTGGGGATACTGGTCTAGTGATTGTTTTACTCGGTACGTAGATAGTGATGTGGATCAACTTTTGAAAGCTATTTCCACATTCAGTTCCCTTTTACCACATTAGACTACACCCCTTTTGGGTTTAGGACTTTTATGTTACTTGCTTGTTTATATGATTGGGTACATGTATGTAATTGGGGGGTTCGTTTGCTTGGGGGTACCAAGCTTGAATAAATGTTGCCACACAAATTTTGTTATTTTTAAACCAAGTAAGGTAAAATTGAATTTATTTGTAAATTGTTTTTTAGCACGAAGGTTTGAATTTGCCGCGCTATTCTCGGGGCTGAAACATAAAATCGCCCAGCCTCTTTTTGAGTTTTGAGCCATGCCTTGCTCAGTACTTTGATAATGGCTGCACGCTGTCATTTTTTTACTAGCTTTCCCACCCTCCCTCCCAGTAGCATTACTAAGGGTGCGTGTTCCTGCTTACTTGTAGTTTTGATTACTTGTTTAGTTGTTATGGACTTTTATGTTACTTGTTTGTTTATATGATTGGGGACATGTATGTAATTGGGGGGGGGGGGTTCGTTTGCTTGGGGGTACCAAGCTTGAATAAATGTTTCCACACGTATTTTGTTATTTTTAAACCAAGTATTGTAAACACCACGATATAAATGAAATATTGTTGAAAGTGGCGTTAAACACAATAACCCTAACATATGTTATTCTTCATATTTGTGTCCATTTGATGTTTTATTCCCACCTTTCATAAAAGACCGACCATGTGACTATTAAGGTTTGGGTTATGTAAGCCAAGGAGACATATCTTTTTTTCAATTACATACGATTTTCTTTACATGAAAATATCTATAATTTGTCTTCAAATTATATAAAATATTATTGTTGAGTCAGATCATTTTCGTATCTTTCAGGTAAGGGTTTTTGTTCATAAAATTCGGGAACAGCATCGGTGGCGTAATGGTTAACGTGCTCGCCTCGAGTGCGGTAGATCGTAGGTTCGAAACCCGGTAGGATCAAACCAAAGGCTATGAAATTGGTATTTGTTGCTTCTCCGCTAAGCACGCAGCATTAAGGAGAAAGATCAAAGACTGGTTGGTTAAGATTCAGATTAATGTGTACGAGTGGAGAAGAATGTCTACCCGCGGACTGTTGTTTTATTGAGCAAATACCGTAAAAATTCAACTCACCGTGTTTGATTTGATTGTTTTTGGTGTTTAACGCCACTTTCAGCAATATTTCAGCTATATCATGGCGATAGCTGAGCGTGTTGGTCTAGTACATCATCTCATTGAAAATTAACTTGTTCTCGCAATGATTACAATACTTATAAAAAAAAATACCTTTATATGGGGATCGGTGTCTTACGGAGACTTGCTGTTTCTGGAACTATTCTCCCATTGGAAAAAACGTCTGTGTGATTTTTTAGGGGAACCCCCTTTCAGAAAGCTAAAATCATTCAGAAGCTTTCAGTGACCGTCTATTGTCAAAAATGTTTAAGCGATTTAGACACATTAATAAAAAAAACTATCACGAAAATTATTTCATTCCAGCATCAGAAATATTCATTTAATATTTATTTATTTGAAATGCACAATTTTACCCCAAGGGGTTGATGGCAGACAATTATACAAAAACATATATACAAAGCAGACAAAGGACAATCATTAATTACGTACAAATTAAAAGAATAACAAGACAGTCTTATACAGACAAATTAAATTTGTAAAATCATACAGTTATAGAGTCCACTTTCCTCAGTATTAAAGACTTTTTAATAAATGGAGCAACAAACCGCAAATGATTCGGCAAAGACATTATCTGTATATATTTTTAATATTAAATTACTTAAATTAATTTGATTTAAACTATGAAGGGAAAAACATCATGTGTTCCCTTTTTAGTCTCGTTTTCGTCCTTCCCTGTTCCCTCAATTTCAGGTAATGGCGGTTTTTTAATATTAAATAACTTAAATTAATTTGATTTAAACTATGAAGGAAAAAGGAAAAATAATCATGTGTTCCCTTTTTTGTCTCGTTTTCGTCCTTCCCTGTTCCCTCAATTTCAGGTAATGGCGCTGTTTTAACACTCCCGAAAATGTTTAGAAACAAACCAATTTTACTAACTGGGACACCTATACAACAATAGACAAATCGTTTTGACAGAAATTACAACTTTTTAAAGGATTTCCAGCGTCGAAAATAACTTATAAACATAACAGAAACGTGAAGGAACTTGAAGGTCAAACAGGGCCGTGAAATAACGGTCATATTTACTTGATATCATGGAGTCGAATCACAGGTACGTGTGGACAGGACCCTATGTTGCCGCCCCCCCCCCCTTTTTTTTTGCTGGGAACTTGATTGGACAATAAAATCTGATCTTATCTTATAAACAACATTTTGCAACTTTCTATGTATCACTGTAATACAATCAAACAGTAGTTTCTATCCATGCCGGGTTTCTGACATAATATAAGATATTATATTATGTCAGAAACCCGATGTTTAAAAAAAAGGGGTGGGGCAACATAGGGTCCTGTCCATACGTACCTGTGGTCGAATTTATCACATATGCTATGATGTAAATCTTTAAACATTCATTTTGACAGAAATGCCAACTTTTGAAGAAATTTTACAAGCGTCAAAGTTTATTTTTAAAATATCAGAAACGCGGTAATAACCGGTAAGTCATTTTATGGAAAATAAATGAGAAATGGCTAGAAAGGTAGGTTGGATTCACTGATACAGCTTTCATTTTTTGTAATATTCTCTTCTTTTATGTAAGTGAAAAAATGGTGGTGGGCTTTACAATAGTTTCATTAGTTTTTGATTAATTATAATTTATTTAGGTGTGTTATTTTGCTTAAAATAAATGTATAAGTTGAGACAAGAAAAAAAATGTATGTTTTTAATATGTGTACATGTATGTGTCAGTGTTGTACAGATTTGTAAGTATCTTTGATGCAACACATTTTTTTTCTGTTTTTGTCAGTTTAATTCTAGGTTCTGTACTTATTCATGGGGAGGGGGGGTACACAGTTTTTCATTAAACTGACAGATCATCAGGGATGCATTTATGTATTTGTTTTATGTTTTATGTTTGTTTGTTTTTGGGTTTTTTTTTCTTATGTGTGTGTATGTTTTTTCTATTCTTGCCCATTTTCTGGCTTTCGGTTGTATGTTTGTTAAAACCAGGAGCAAAACTCAAGAAAAATTAGTGTTTTTTTCCCTTCAATTTATTAACACGTCTCATTTCCTCATTCTGTGTCGCTAGAGGGCGCCATGAGAATACAATATATGTTAGTAAAATGCCATCTAATTAGTCTTTTTATTTTGGTATTCATGGTGTATCTGCCAGTAAAACCGGTGGAGGTTGTAAACATTGCATTTCTTTTTATTCATTTTTTTTTAACTTTGTCTGTATTCTTCTTTAAAATTGTGTTGCCAATGTTAGTGTGGGAAGAGCATCATGATCCCCAAGTAGAAAAACCAAACACCTATTTGAGGAATGACCAAGTTTTAACTTGTTATATATTGTTCAAACTGGTCTTTACTTGATTAAGTGTTGAACAATCTTCAGATTGGAAAAGACAAAGAAATACATTATACATGTATGTGGCTGATAAACAAGTACAAATGTACTTGCTACTGTAGTGATTGGATGCAAAATTAAAACCAGAATTGCTTGGATAAAACAATATCTATGTAGATTTCAAAATTTAGAAAATTAGGAATTAAATAATTACTATAAAGACTTTATAGCTTATAATGTAGGCCAAATATATTCCTGTTGAACCGGCAAACTTTTGAGGGTCATCTTAACCACCGTGCCACCACTTGCTGCTATAATCACCTTTTCTAAACAAAATGTACCAAAATGACTACACCATGATATTAATCCCGGATCATGCTCGGTATAGTTGCAATTATTTCCATTGGAAAAAGAAATACATGGAATTCGAAATATACAGTAATATGTAAAACATTGGTATGGAAGACATTACAGGCCGAAGGCACTTGTTTAGCTGTAAAAACTACTGAATTGGCGCTAAACAGCAATCACTCACTCCATAAAATTCGGAGACGATTTTAACCCCCCACCCCCATAAAAGTTAGATTATCGCTCCCTCATACATTTTGTATATCCATGTATATCATCTGTACAAGTGGTATTTACTGTTTTACAATACTTGACACGGTGTCCGTCCTAGAGACCATAAAACGAATTGTTGTAATGGAAACAATATATTGTATATCATTATAAAGAGGGTAATTTATCTTGATGTATATATATACATGTAAGTAAGATTAACTACGCCAGGAGAAATTAGGTAAATACGCCTTAGAATATGACAACGTTAAACCAAATAAATATATTTAAAATATGAAATATAAAAAGTGAGATCGATGTCTCGATGGGGTACAGGGTTTATGGTTGTGCATGGTCATGGTGAGGTGTACTCGATACAACATTATGTGATAAAGTTTGTCAGTGACTTGCGACAGGTCGGTGGTTTTCTCCGGGTCCTCCTGTTTCATCCACCAATAAAACGGACCGCCACCATATATCTGAAATATTGTTGAAAGTGGCGTTAAACACCATCAAACAAACAAACAAACAAACAAACAGTATGATTGCAGCTCATTGTGGTGTCAACATTGTTTGTCCTTAAGTATCTTTTCTTTAGGCGATTGTATTGTTTGTTTTTCTCCAATAAGAGTTTAAAGATACCAAAGGGGTAATCAGAATCCGTAAATCTAAGAAGAACAGACAACACAATGGCCAAAGGAAAAAGGACAAAAGGACAAACAACGAGCTACAAAACATGCATATAAAACTAAAGATCGAGTAACACGAACCCCACTAAAAACCGGCTTCTGATTATCCCTTTGTTATCTTCAAACTTTTTATTTTCCTGCAAAAACAGGTCCGTAGAAGAGCAAGGTTCTTGTTCACGGAGATAAAATCCTAATATCCCACCAACCCATGTTAAAACTCCGAACAAATTATGGCTTCCATGAATTATTTCTTAATAAAAAACGTAGTTATCAAATTTGGTGTTCACGACTCGTTTCTGGAATAACGGGTACACTCAAAGGAAAAATATTAGAAAGCTGAATAATATTAAAATCTTTGGAAGCAAGAAATTAAAGAGCCTAAACAGAATCAGCTAAGGTTACCTATGTCTATGACAGGAGTACCTTAATCTTAATCAAAATTACATGATATAGGGACTGTAAATTTCAATTAAAAATACACCTAATAAACCGAGTCAGTGCCGAAGCACTGATTACTGCGCGGATGATATCCTCGGGGACTAATAGTCCACAAACAGATATAAAACAGTAGACCCCTTTGAAATAGCTATCGAGGTTCTACTGTATTTTGTCCAAAATCGAGGCCACATATAGATACGTCAATATATTTACAGGCTCTTTGGTGAGACGTATTTGACTACATGTAATTAAAATGCATTGGGTGGGATAAGTGGTATGAAATGTATATACTCAATGGGGTTGTTAAAATTTGTATTTCCCTCTGTATGTATTTATGACTACCATTACAACCATGTGAAAAATATCACTAAACTACAATCATAAATCTACGTGTGTCAAACACTTGATCCAGGCCAATATTTCACCAATAATAGAAGACAAAATATAAAATATAGATGAGAATGAGTTGTAAATACTTCATCCATGAAGTGTTTTATAAGGCTGCCTTCCCTTAGTCATGCATGTAGGTGACCTTCAAACCTATTTTAGATATTCTGTTTAGAGTCTATGGTTTACTTGCTCCCTAGTAGTGTTAAATTATGTGGTTGATTTGATTTGATTTGATTTAGTGTGTTTAACGCCACTTTCAGCAATATTTCAGCTAGATCATGGCGACCAGTTTTAGTGGTGGAAGAAGCCGGAGTACCCGGAGAAAACCACCGACCATGGGCAAGCCACTGGCAAACTTTATCACTTGCGGCTGCGAGTCGAGTGCACCCTCTTTTGTAATTTATAAACCGGGCGCGAACTCACGCCGTATTGGTGATAGACTTGTATGAGTTGATAGGTAATCCAACTACCTAACTCATTGAGCTACCCGGGCCCTACAACTACCTAACTCATTGAACCACCCAGGCCCTACAACTACCTAACTCGTTGAGCCACCCTGACCCTACAACTACCTAACTCATTCGGCCACCCGGGCCCTACAACTACCTAACTCTTTGAGTCACCCGGGCCCTACAACTAGATAAATTATTGAGCCACCCGGGCCCTACAACTACCTAACTCACCCGGGTCCTCTAAAATATGTGGCTTTCCGATCTTTTCAGTAACAAATGAAGGTTGTTCCAGAAACGAGTCGTGCGCACTAAATTAGATATCTACGTTTTTATTATACAATAATTACTTCAACTTATCTCTCAAGGTATGACATGCTGAATGTACTCGCAGCTTTTACCATATCGGTGGTGTAACGGTTAACATTCACGCCTGCGGTAGATCGTGGCTTCGAACAATAATTACTTTAACTTATCTCTCAATGTATGACATGCTGAATGTACTCACAGCTTTTACCATATCGGTGGTGTAACGGTTAAACATTCACGTCTCGAGTGCGGTAGATCGTGGGTTAGAACCACGGTAGGGTGAAACCAAAGACTATAACATTGATATTTGCTGATTCTCCGCTAAGAACGAAGTATTAATGAAGAAGAACAAAGACTACAATGTAGTTAGCTAAGATTCAGGATGAGTCCGATGGAGCGACATGTCTGTCCGTCCACTGTTGTTTCACCGAGCAAGCACTATAAACATCCAACTACTCGTGTTGTCCTGTAAAAAGCGGACAATATCGTCGTCTCATCAAAATGTAAATTACTTTCACCATGATATTGAAGTGATGTTTATGCACTATTTCCTCTTCACAATGACGCTTAGAACAACACATTTAAACTAGTCAGGGCCGTCATAGTCTGGATCATATGGTATCTAGATTTACATGCCTATCACCACTAACGTTGTTGGTTCGAGCCCCGGTAACTTTAATGTGAAAAATGTATCTACTAAAAAATCATATCTTTTACTTAATAAAAACATGGAAAATGTCGGAGAAATGTCTCAATGATATTGATATTAAGTGATTAACGATGTTTTTTTTTTAAACGAGAGGACTTTTCTCAGTCATGTCTCATCGAAGGGCGAAGGGAGAAACGTCCTCGAGTTTTAAAAACATCGTTAATTATTTTTATCGCTATTTGTATTCATAATTAAATAATTTTTGTTGAGATACTGACATTTTTTTAAACACAATTACTATTTTATATCGTTAATCACTTATTTTCAAGGATTTGGTAATGCGACGTCATTAATTTATAACGTCATATTAGAAAACAGCAATAATACTACGTACGTGCATCCTTGACAACGCTTAGTTACTGGCGATAATTTTCCATCTCACTCTACTAGCGTGAGATGGGAAATTCTCAGACAGCAAGATCAAAGGAAAACACCGCAAAATAGCGATCAAATTGAATATCAATTGCATTTATAGGGGCTATCATCGTGGTCGTGGTCGTATGGTAGTTGGATTTACAACTACACATGCAATCAGTGCCTATCACCACTAAAGTTGTGAGCTCGAATCCTGTTCAGGCGAGGTTTACTCGATACAACAATATGTGATAAAGTTTGTAAGGTATGTGCGGCAGGTCGGCGGTTTCCTCAACCAATAAAACTGACCAGTGTCGGATTTACCATTGTGCTTAGTTGTGCTTAAGAACAGGGACCCGTTGGCCAGGGGGCCCATCTTCCTGTCGTTTTTTTAAGACCGCCTACCTCCTTCACTGCCCAAGTAAGAGTCCTCATAACTTAACTAGCACAGGGCCTCATTTGTCATCAATCCGGCACTGAAACTGACCGGCATGTTATAACTGAAATATTGTTAAAAGTGGCGGTAAACACCATAAACCAACCAACCAACCAATCTAAGTTAGTCATCAGACTAATGCATTAATTGGGAGACCAAAATTAACTGTGCTACACAAGACACACAAACTCTGTTCTATGTGGGGAGAAAGTGTTAGCCATCGGGTCCTGTGTTCCTCCGAATATTCTTAGCACCATAGTGTTAAGTCTATCTATAAGATATAATTCAATTAAAGTTATCTCAAATTGCTTGTTTATCCCTAATTTCACGCTTTTTGTGAAGGGACGTACATTTATTAAGTATACTTTTGGTGACAAAATTACTAATTTGTGAACCAATTTTCTAACTAATATTTTTTAGTAATATCTGCAATAAATTTTGTCATATTAAATAATTTACTTTACACAAATTGATCAATGGGTGACGTCGTAGTCGTGATCGTATTGTAGTTGGATTTACAACTAACTATGCAATCAGTATCTATCACCACTAACGTTGTGAGTTCAAACCCCGTTCATGGCGAGGTGTACTCGATACAACATTATGTGATACAGTTTGTCAGCGACTTTCGGCAGGTCGGTGGTTTTCCCGGGTACTCAAGTTTCCTCCGCCATGAAAACTGACCACCACGATATAACTTAAATATTGTCAACAGTGACGTTAAACACGATAACCAACCAATCAACATATTATATTATAAATTAACTTTTATTACGGATAGAAATTAATATAAATTCTAACAACTTGTTATCCAATCCTATTAATTACTTTGTATTATGTATCATTATAAAAGGGGCCGGGTGGCCCAATGAGTTAGGTAGTTGGATGACCTAATAACTCATTCAAGCCTATCACCAATACGGCGTGGGTTCGTGCCCGGCTTTGTAAATTACAAAAAAGTGTGCACTCGACTCACAATCGTGATAAATTTTACCAGTTCCTTGTCCATGGTCGGTGGTTCTCTCCGGCTTCTTCTACCACTAAAACTGGTCGCAGTGATATAGCTGATATATTGCTGAAAGTGGCGTTAAACACTAAAATCAAATAAAAATCAAATAATGTATCATATACATGTATAATTCTATATTGTAATGTTATGTTGAATTAATTAATAAAATATGTTGATAAAACAAAGGAAAACAACAACAAAACAAAAAAACGGTCTGTCCCATGTTTCAGACATCATGTAGCTAAATTAATAAAATATGTTAATAAAACAAAACAAAACAACAACAAAACAACAAACTGTTTCAGACATCGTGTAACTAACATGATAACACAAAAAGATAAAATATTTACGACTTGATTTATCGCATTATTATCAACACATGACGTGTGTAAATATTAGTATATTTATATATGTTATAAACTATAACAATTAAGTAAGTAAAGTGATATTTTCCTATGACAATGATCACCTGTCAAATTATCCGGGATCTACCTGTAGCGTGTGGAACGTTGTAGTATATACATTATACTGTCTGTGGTTGTTGGTGAGACCGTTACATGTTGTTATCATCTCACTAAAAACAAGTGTTATTTATACTAGATGAACAAATCAAACAGTACTAGATCTAAGTGCTTGTATACTGTGTTTGTGTTTGTGTTTGTGTTTGTGTTTAGTGTGAAAACAAATAGCATAATAATTTTCGATTAGCGCGTGTGCGTTAAAGAGCTAATTATTTTTTGAAATCCAAAATGGCGCGATCAAGAGACGAGTTCAATGTCTGGGACTGGCTTTTGTTTGCCGGAATGCTACTGATTTCTGCTGGCATTGGTATATTTTACGCTATAAAAGGATACAAGCAAAACACAACCAAAGAATTCCTCATGGGAGGAAGACAGATGCAACTCATTCCAATTGCAATATCGATTCTGGTTTCCTTTATGTCCGCCATTTTGATTCTTGGAACTCCAGCGGAAATGTACACACAAGGGACGCAGTATTTTATGTATGTCATTGGGATGATTCTTGCTGTTATTTTGGCGGCTCAGCTGTTCGTACCATTGTTGTATCCATTGAATCTTACCAGCTCATTTGAGGTTTGTTTATCCTTATAACGCGATATAATTGTACGAAAACCACATCGGTGGTGGTGTAATGTTTAGCTAACTGCGGTACCGTAGGTCTTGTGTTATTATTTAGTAAGCACAAAACATTATCAAAATTAATTAAGCAATAATGAACAAAACACACAAACAGGCAAAAAAACCCAATAAGGTCTCTGTTCTGCAGCAAAATTATTAACGTATTTACCTCCAGTGCGATACATCGTGGGTTCGAGCCTCGGTCTGATTAAACCAAAAACTATAACATTGGTGCGTACTGCTTCTCCAATAAGCACGTAGAATTAACGGGAAAGACCGGTTCGTTCGGAATCAGGAAAATGTGTCCGCGTGGAGCAACATGTCTACCCGTGGACAGTTGTTTCAGTTAACTAGTACTACAATAATACCCGGTATAGGTGAGCGCGTTGGTCTAGTACGAAGCGGACACAATCCCGTTAAAATATAACTTGTTCTCGCCATGATATATCTGACAAATTGCGCACTTGGTGTTAAGCAACAATCACTCACTCAGTTACTGTAAGAATATTATATAGTCTATTAATAAACCTTAAGTGTAATTCTAGTACAAAAAATGTATGTAATGTCTTTGGTTTGACCGACCGCGGATCGAACCTATGACCTTCCGCCACTCGTGGTAAGCACACACCGAGACGGCCGTCAACATTTTGAGTGATGTTTGTATTACTTACCGAACTATGAAAAAATCTCTGTACATTGTCAAGTGTTAATTTATGGGATTGTAATTTTATAATAATAGAAAAACAACACATTTCAGAAGAAAATAGCAGACACAATGAAATAAAAATACAATAAAATCAAGTACAAAAACATTACCACACTGTCCGAGAACATTTACAAAATACAACAGAGGGCTATGGTGTTTAGCGCCTCTTTCTTCAATATTTCAGTTATTTTGTGGCTGTCAGTTTTAAAGGTGGAGGAAACCGGAGTATCAGTTATTTTCTTTACGATGGAAAAATGGTCCCCGGTCAGGCAAGAGCAACGGAAAGGACAACAACGAATATCAGTATAATTTTCTCATAATTTGTAGATATTTAAACCTTGTAAAAAATCAGAGGATAATTTAATAACAAATAGACCATTTACAACAATATAAAATATATATTCAATAGATTTTAGGAAGATATATATGTTAGTTTCATTGAAATATGCCTGAAAAGGGACTCTTTCGACCACAATGAAGGGAAGTAACTCCTGTATTGTAAAACGTATAATTTTAAAACCAGTCAGAAATTGTGATATGGTCTACTTACGTGCGTACGTGCGTAGATTTTCCTATACAATTATGTTTGAACATCAGGACATCTTAACTTTGCTTCGGGAGAAGGGGTGGGTGGGCGTCGGGACTCGTGGTTGAATTTATTTACAACTACCTGTGCAAGCAGTACCTATCATCACTAACGTTGTGAGTTCGAATCCCGTTAATGTTGCGATGTACACGATACAACACATGTGATAAAAGTTGTCCGTGACTTGCGACAGGTCATTGGTTTTCTCCGGTTTCCTCTAACAATAAAACTGACCGCTGTGATATAGCTGAAATATTATTAAATGTGGCGTTAACCACCATACACATGAACCTTCATTTGTTAGCAAGATGTTGCACGCTACGTTGTGCTAAGAGTACCCCCACTCGTTCATTTCTAAGTCGCACGGTAAACAGGAAGTAGATGTGCGGTAAACCTGGAAAGGGGAGACA
>MJUT01028367.1:0-33313 GCA_002080005.1 Gigantidas platifrons | reverse complement strand
CCCCCCCCCCCCCCCATCCTCATGGTTCCCTTGAGAGGTTATACCCTTTAAGCCTAGTCTGTCTCCAAGACCATTCGCCTAGATTGTTCATCCCTCTAATCCACAAAATCCCCATGCCTGCTTACAAAACACATTTTCTTCACCAAGTACATAACATAATACGCTCCCGAAGGGAGCGTTAATGGTAGAAGTATGCATAGGCACTATGGCACTTCAAAATCTTCAACAATATGGCTGCCAGACCGGAAATAAATTAGAAGAAAAATCACGTGACCTAAACCGGAATTCTAGTCGATTTTTTTTTTTCAGATACAAATGAAACTATGTTCGGTAGCGGATATGAAAACTGTCCGGAGTTTGGAATTTTAGGTGGTGTTATTTTTAAGCTTGATATTTTATAAACAGTAAGATTACTGTTTTCCGGGAGCATTTCAGGTTGAACCTGCCTCATAATAGACACTATAGACATTCTACGTATGTTTTACTATTGTAGGTTATCTATATGGGTATTGCATCGTATGCTCCTTCGACAGCTTTAGAGGCAGGTAAGAATGTATTTCCGGGTTGTAAAGTTTCCGGTTCACCTGCTTACTTACACTCGATGGATTAATACACTGATTCATTTTATTTATTCTATTGCCGTTAAATCCCTATGATATAATTGAAATATTGTTGAAAGTGGCGTTAAACACCATAAACCATAAACCAGCCGTTTAATCCAAAGTGTGGTTTGATTTTTGGAAAAATATGTCTTACGGTGTTTTATACAACCGAATTCTAATGTTGATGGTAGACAGAATCTCTATTATAACTCTAAGGTAAGTGAAAGCATTAAGACAATTACAGATAATACCATACAGTTGACCTTGTAATCTTTTACCCATAATCCTTTGTGCTTTATTCAACGCATCTGAAAAACTTGATCACATAATGTTGTATCCAGTATACCTCCGTCATGAGCGGAATTCGAACCTTAGTGGTGGTAGGCACTGATTGAACTACTATACGATCACAGCCACCACGATCACTGGAGGTTTTGTTCCGATTTTTCTGGTTTCCTCTGCCAATGCACTGCTCGCCATCATATTTAAAAAATTAGCAGTTTCCATCACTAATGAACGTGACCATGAGGATATAACGACATAATTCCGTCACGGCATATATGTGTCATAAATGACCACCGTTAGGTTCCGTTTGTCGTAGTCATAATTCCGTCACGGCATACCTGTGCTACAACTGACCACCGGTAGGTTCCGTTTATCGTAGACATAATTCCGTCACGGCATATCTGTGTTACAAATGACCACCGGTAGGTTCCGTTTATCGTAGTCATAATTATCTCCCTTTATTCTGTCTTAACTTGTCATCGGATTTTACTCCCGTTTTTGTGGAGTTCGTATGACTCAATCGTTAGTTTCACGTTTTTGTTCCGTTTCTTTTGACTATAGGATTACCTGTTCATCGATGTGCGCTGTCTGATTACCCCTTCTGTATCATCAAGCTTGAACATGGCGTATAGCACTCACAACCTTAAGCATCTATAATTCTATTCATATTTTCTGTAACTAAGCAATGCAATATTTTATATGTTTATGTATAACATTAGTTATCTATGAAATGCCGATGTTTCTAGGTTAAATAAAAATTATAATGTGAATTGTTAATCTATCAAGTTAATCTTTACTGGGTATATTAGTACGGTGTACATGTAAACTTAAAAAAATGCATCGAATTTATAACATACTACAATAAAACATATCTTAACCGAACCATGAATAAACCGGAACATCGCCTATATCGAAGATCCCATACATTGTAATATACTACAGTAAAACATATCTTAACCGAACCATGAATAAACCGGAACATCGCCTATATCGAAGATCCCATACATTGTAATATACTACAATAAAACCTATCTTGACCGAACCATGAATAAACCGGAACACCGCCTATATCGAAGATCCCATACATTATAATATACTACAATAAAACCTATCTTAACCGAACCATCAATAAACCGGAACACCGCCTATATCGAAGATCCCCTACATTATAATATACTACAGTAAAACTTATCTTAACTGAACCATCAATAAACCGGAACATCGCCTATATCGAAGATCGCATACATTATAATATACTACAACAAAATCTATCTTAACCGAACCATCAATAAACCGGAACATCGCCTATATCGAAGATCCCATACATTATAATATACTACAACAAAATCTATCTTAACCGAACCATCAATAAACCGGAACACCGCCTATATCGAAGATCCCATACATTTGTAAATTTTAACCTGTGTAATGAAAATACCTGTCTTTGATCTGTCAAATATGTTGGTACCTGAGGCGTTGAGATTAAAAGATTTTCATAAAGAACCATGATCATATAATGCTACAAATTTCATCCATTATTACTCGCATTCGTGTGTTAATGTGAATTCATTATTATTCAATATTGTCGTGGATGTCGTGGGTCATATAAAACAACGACATTACGAACTTGACAGTGTGTCAACTTACATAAAAACTATGTACTGACAAAGGATATCATTCATTTTGGATATAACATTATGTGATTGAGTTTGTCAGATAATTGCCTAGTTCGGTGGTTTCCTCCTGGTACTACGGTTTACTCCTGGTACTACGGTTTCCTCCTGGTACTATGGTTTACTCCTGGTACTACGGTTTACTCCTGGTACTACGGTTTCCTCCTGGTACTACGGTTTCCTCCTGGTACTACGGTTTCCTCCTGGTACTACGGTTTCCTCCTGGTACTACGATTTACTCCTGGTACTACGGTTTCCTCCTGGTACTACGGGTTACTCCTGGTACTACGGTTTCCTTCACCAATAAAACTGATTGCCACCATATAGCTGAAATATTGATGATGGTGTGGAGTTAAACACCATAACCCTAACCCTATAGTGGGTACATCAACAAAAACATAGCCATCGTTTAAGAGCACCATTCTGTGAATAATTTTTGTTCTATAGATAATAATCAATACTAGTATTATAGAATCCATAGAGCACAAAAATAGTGGGTACTAAATGTATTTATCGGTTAAATATACAATATACGAACATTGTCAGAAAATATAAAAATTATTTGTACTAGCTCTCGAAACAGATAGAAAAGCGCTTGCCAAACTGTCTGATGAGAACAGAAACAATCGTCGTTCTAATCGTTTTCAATGGTCTTTTATGTGATGTCCGCGCAAATACTGTTATCAAGGGGCCGGGGTATGAGTGGCCGTTCATGTCATTGGCGCGATACGCGTATAATATTATATACGCGTATATTGTTGCTATATACGCGTATATTGTTGCTATATAAGCGTATATTGTTGTTATATACGCGTATATACCCAAAAATTCATTTAAAGTATTAACGTGAATATTAACGCCTATATAACAACAATATAGGCTTATATAGCAACAATATAGGCGTATATGTTGATAATATACGCGTATATAATATTTGTAGATAAAAAAAAGGCGCAGTCGACTCGCGGCCGCAAGTGATACAGTCTACCAGTTGCTTGCCCATGGCCGGTGGTTCTCTCCGGATACTCCGGCTCCTTCCACCACTAAGACTGGTCGCACTGATATAGCTGAAATATTGCTGAAAGTGGCGTTAAATACAATAAATCAATCAAATCAATCAATACCGTTATAGTTTTTTTTTTTACCGTAGCTCTGGGGGTGTGAGTGAATGAATTTTATTATTTTCAACTAAATTTCAATTGATATCAATTTTTAGTTACTGGATTTCCAACATGGGCGACGATCATCACCGTTGGTTTGGTGTCAACAATGTACACATTCCTTGTAAGTATATTATATCAACAAATCTTATATGTTTTTATTGTTACTTGGTTGACCGCTATGGAAAATCTATGTCCCAAATGACGGATATGTTCCTTCTAATCCACTTGTCGTAAGCACTCCCCTGTCATTTCCTCATTCATGACTTATCACCTGGTTTGTAACTAGATTAACACGACTGGTGTCACAAGTGGAACAGGAACTGAATATCCTTCCGGAGCACCTGAGATCCCCCGTTCTTTAGTGGTGTTCGTGTTACTCGATCTTTAGTTTTGCGTGTATGTTTTGTAGATCGTTGTTTGTCCTTTTGACCATTTTGTTGTCTGTCCTTCGATTTATGGATTCTTATTACCCCTTTGGTATCATCAAACTCTTCTTATTTCCATTTATCTTGTAGGGATTCATGTTTTATTATTCTTATTTGTATTTATTTACTTATAATGGTGTCTAAATACTATTGCCATATCAGATGATACTCGTGTAGCTTAACAGTACTGTAACACGACGGGTTTCACTAGTAGAACAGAAATTGCTCTTCGTCTGTTTAATAGTGGTTTTTTTTGTTGTTCAATCTTTAGTTTTCTGTGTAGTGTTTTGTAAATCCTTGTTTGTCCTTTCGTCATTTTTGTTTTGGTCATTACTTTGTCTGGCCTTCAATTTACGGCTTCAGTATTTTCAAACTTTTTTCATATCATGTTGTATTGAACACAAATACAAAAACACTAGAACTAAAACACATAGTTGATATATGTTATTGGATTCCATTGTTTATGATTGGTCTAAAACACATAGTTGATATATGTTATTGGATTCCATTGTTTATGATTGGTCTTGTCATTTACGTTTCTTCGCTCCACTTTGTCTCTATCTTGTTCATTCTCACATGGGAATGTCGTACATTTTGCTTTGTTGGTGAAGGAATTCTGAATAAAACAAAAAAAAACCCACACAAATACCCCACTATTGGAACAGTTTCAATGCCCAATCGAACAATCTTTGACCAAGGTAAAAATCGATACCCGTTAATATACATATACATGACCGCTAACTTTCCTGACTTCGTACAGGCACTTCAATAAACAGGGGCGGGGTTGAACTAATTTTATTGGCACAAATGTTATTATTCTGACGCGATATTTTATAAACATAATGTGAATTTTTCAATTTATTTATGGCTTTATTTGCACATTTTCTAAGTACCATGAATAATTTTATTTTCTTTACATTTAACAAAAAAAAAACAGATTTTGCTGGAAAGTTTATATAACAAATATTATAACACATTGTTTTAATATTATTACATAGGGTGGAATGAAAGCAGTGGTATGGACAGATGTCTTCCAGTCACTAGTAATGATATCTGGGTTGTTAGCCATTGTAATCCAAGTATTGTATTCTGTTCACTCAATGGCGATTCTGTGTCACGTTGTAAAAAGGGGGAGGCGGTAACTTCCTATATAAGTGTTACAAATGTTACAAACTATGGATGAGCCCTCGTATTAGGTTGCAATTGTTTATTAATATATGATTGTGTCTAATTTTAGTCGAGCCATACACTTTGTGCATAGCTTAATATATGAATAGCCCCTTTTTCTCTCCCTGAGATCTTGTTTGTTAAAAGGCTCATCTGCCTATCTGGTGTAAACGAAACCATCTCAGGAAAGAAACTGTAGAGGAATGACTGAAAACGAAGTTTATCTTAATGCTAACGTATGTATTTCCTAGAAAAATGTATCAATAGGATAAAGATATGAACAGGACTAAACAGACATGTCTGATTTTTTTTGGGGGGGGGCGAGGTGTTGGACCTCTGAAGTTGATGCGACACATCCCTGCCAATGACATAGTCATTTACCTCCGAATGTAAATTGCTATAACAATTTTATAAGAATTGTGTTACTAAAGACATATTTGAAGTTTCTTTCTTTTTGAATCCATTTGTTTAATATTTTTGCACGGTATTACATCGGTGATGTTATTGTTAGTATATTCGCCTCCAGTATGGTAGGTGGCGGGTTTGAAACCATATCGGGTCAAACCAAAGACTATGACATTTGTATTTATCGCTAAGCAAGCAACATTAATGAGAAATAGTAAAGACTAGTTTGCTCGGAATAAGGATAATATGTTCGAGCGGGGGATGGGGGAGAGAGATGAAATAATAAAGAAAATATATCTGCAAGCAGAAAGTTAAAACGTCACGTTTCTGGTCTGCTCAAGGTAAACCACATTGAAAAGCACAATAATTTAAAGGTTTTTGTAACCTGAAAACCAAAATCGGCCAAGGACTATTGGGCGGAGGAAGATGCCCTCAGGGACTAATAATCCACCAACAGAGGCATCGAACCAGTGATAGTAACACAAACTTAGATGTCAGGATGCCCTCAGGGACTAATAATCCACCAACAGAGGTATAGAACCAGTGATAGTAACACAAACTTAGATGTCAGGATGCCCTCAGGGACTAATAATCCACCAACAGAGGCATCGAACCAGTGATAGTAACAAAAACTTAGATGTCAGGATGCCCTCAGCGACTAATAGTCCACCAACAGAGGCATCGAACCAGTGATAGTAACACAAACTTAGATGTCAGGATGCCCTCAGGGACTAATAATCCACCAACAGAGGCATCGAACCAGTGATTGTAACACAAACTTAGATGTCAGGATGCCCTCAGGGACTAATAATCCACCAACAGATGCATCGAACCAGTGATTGTAACACAAACTTAGATGTCAGGATGCCCTCAGGGACTAATAATCCACCAACAAACTTAAATGTCAGGATGCCCTCAGGGACTAATAATCCACCAACAGAGGCATCGAACCAGTGATAGTAACACAAATTTAGATGTCAGGATGCCCTCAGGGACTAATAATCCACCAACAGAGGTATCGAACCAGTGATAGTAACACAAACTTAGATGTCAGGATGCCCTCAGGGACTAATAATCCACCAACAGAGGCATCGAACCAGTGATAGTAACAAAAACTTAGATGTCAGATGTAATGCGAACGACGCGTTTCATGACTAACCTTCATCAGGAAGCTCAAAATCGAAAGATGTGTAGGCCAAATAATTCAAAAGTCTTTGTGCTAATTTGTATTTCGTGCAACCAATTAATTAAAGAAGCACAATTTCCGTAACCATTATTTTCCTATTATTCAACAGCTTACATATGTAACTCATTCAGAATATATAAGAAAAGTTGGAAGCCTGAAATCGAAGAAGAACAAACAACACAATGGCCAAAAGAAAACGGATCAAAGGACAAACAACGATCCACAAAGCACTACGCGTAAAACTAAATATCGAGCAACACGAACCCGACTAGCAAAAGCTTGAAGATATTAGACGGGGTAATCAGAAGTCTCAAAAAGGACAGATAATACATTGGTCAAAGAAAAAGACAACGAACAAACTACAAAACATTATACATAAAACTAAGAAAAGTTTGAAGACAACGAACGGGGTAATCACAAGTAGAAGACGGACAGACAATACAATGACCATAAGAAAAAGGACAAACATCAATCTAAGTAAACATTTGAAGATAGCAAACGGGGTATCAAAGGCCACAAATCTAAAAAGACAGACAATACAACGACCATAAGAAAAAGGACAAAAAGCAAGCTACAAAACATTACACAGAAAACTAAAGATCGAGCAACTGGAAGACCGTTAAAAACCGAGGATGAACTCATGTGCTCCGGAAGGGTAAGCAGTTCCTGCTCCACGTGTGACACCCGTCGTGTTACTGTTAAACAACACGAACATCATCTGATAAAGAGATTATTGAACCGGGGATGAACTCAGGTGCTCCGGAAGGGTAGCAGTTCCTGCTCCACGTGTGACACCCGTTGTGTTACTGTTAAACGACACGAACATCATCTGATAAAGAGATTATTGAACCGGGGATGAACTCATGTGCTCCGGAAGGGTAGCAGTTCCTGCTCCACGTGTGACACCCGTCGTGTTACTGTTAAACGACACGAACATCATCTGATAAAGAGATTATTGAACAAATAAATAACATTGAGAAGTTACACATTATTTATATTTTTGTAGGGAGTAATAGAAGTAGGGGGTGGGAGGGGGTTCTTTGAGGTATGGTCTGTCAATGACAAATGGGGCAGGATAGAATTCTTTGAGTAAGTCAGCCTGATATATTCCATATTCGAAGGGAGCGACCATTTAGCTTCCATGAGGGGGGTGGGGGGGGGGCTGTTTTTTTTAAATATATTTTTGTAGTAAAATATATAAATTAACCTGCAAGGATATCTGAACTTCAGTTTTCAACCTGCAATGTTGGTCAAATTTGAAGAGAAATGTAAAGGTTCGGAAGAAGAGAAAAACATAAAAAAACATAGCAGATGCAAGAATTCAGTTGTTTCATTTGGGGAATCAATGTTCATATTTTGTTCGATTTATTAATAGTTATGCAGTAGATGGAAATTCTTTGATCAGCTTTTTATATGATATTTAATATTGGACATCAATAAAAAAAATTTATCATTCAAATAATCTGAAGTATTAAGAATCTTGATGCAAGGTATTTGAGAACCGTTGGAATAAGAAATAGGATCTAGGGTTTTAGTATTTTGTTGGATGAACCGTCCTTCAGAGGTATATGATACATGTGCTGGAGAACAAAATTGACAATCTACGTCCTCAACTCGGAATGTACATTGTTGCCCCTTATCCAGGTCTTTGCAAGTACCAGTTCGTTACTAATAATTATAGCATAACTTTATTGATTAAGGGGTTATGGTTATGGTGTTTAATGCCACTTTCAACAATATTTCAGCTATATCGTTGGAGTCAGATTTATTGGTGGAGGAAACCGGAGTACCTGGAGAAAACCACAGACCTGGCGCAAGTCACTAACAAACTTTATCACATTGATTAAGCACAAGCTTACCCCCAAATAGGTGGAAGGTATAAAGAGGGTAGTTATACAATGTAACATTTTCCGACATATCTGCGATTACCTCTTTTATTTGCGTCATTCATAATATCGCCCTTCTAGCATGCCCAACGCAGCGTCTCCTGTATACACCGGATTTGTGTTTTGTACACTTATTGTCGTCATGAATATACCTCAAATACTGCTTCATTGACATCATTCATTCAATCAATCAATCAATCAATCAATCAATCAATCAATCAATCAATCAAACAAACAAACAAAAATGTTTAAACAATAAGCAACAAAACTCACAAAAACAAAGGAGCAATTATTCCTAAACTATTCGAGTCCTTATATGTATATGCATAAAACTGGTATTGCAATTTGTTTTAGATATTAACATTTTCATGCATTATATTAATGTTCAGTTTATGACATATATGATATAACATAATAAATATAGTATAACTAATTGTAGATTTTGAATATCAAAATAAGACCACGAGTGACCGAAGTACGCATAAGGATTAAACGAGTGACGGAACTTGTTCCGCCCACGAGTTTAATACTTAATATAAATGATTGCCCTCTGCTTTGGTGAACGATAATCTCCTACATAAAAGTGATCGTTCGTGACCCATTCGAATGTTAGATTTACCGACCCCCCCCATACGGTATCACGCCCTTTTTACTTGTGGCAATACGTTCATCAGTCTATCTTACAATCAACAAATACCAATTTTATAGTCTTTGGTTTTACCTGACCGGGGCTTGAACCCACGATCTACCGCACTCGAGGCGAGCACGCTAACCATTACGCAACTGATGCGGTTATATCCTGTTTAGACCTGGTTTTATTGCTCCCGAAGACCTTTATTTGGCTTTACTAGTTTTTGACTTGGAGCGTCACCTAATAAAGATAATTCCAGAAACGCGTCGTGCGCACTTAATTAGATATCTACGCTAACCATTACACCACCGATGAGGTTCAAATTTTGAGAAAATGGTAAGAGCCTACGACGAAGTGTTTAAGATTAATTTGTATTAATTCTACATTAACTAATTGTTCATTAATTAATATAATTTAGTATAGCAAAACTCAAGGGATATTTGATTTTCCTGAAACTAATGGAGAACTTTCAATTAAGCTTATACCATCAATGTTTCTTCTCATATTTAGTCTTCCGGCTGCATCAATGTTTCTTCTCATATTTAGTCTTCCGGCTGCATCAATGTTTCTTCTCATATTTAGTCTTCCGGCTGTTCTTCACATATTTAGTCTTCCGGCTGCATCAATGTTTCTTCTCATATTTAGTCTTCCGGCTGCATCAATGTTTCTTCTCATATTTAGTCTTCCGGCTGCATCAATGATTCTTCTCATATTTAGTCTTCCGCTGAAGCGTATTGAGAATTTTGACGATCGCGTATGTCATCTCTATTATTTCCTGGTTTCAAGTGGCCATGATGAGATTGGTGATAAAATACTGAATCTGTGTGCCTGTTGTTTATGTGATTGTTAGACAGATCCGAGTTTCTTACATCCCTAACATTGGTATCAATCTTTCCAATCCTATTTCTGCTATCAAGAAAAAACAAGAAAAGTTTTAAAATACCAAAGTTGTAATCAGAAGCGATGATAAAGCAAAGAAGGACAAACAATTCAATGACAAATAGAAAAAAAAATATGATATAAACAAACAATGATCGACAAATGGCTACACAATAAAAAAAAAATTAAGCAATTCGAACCCCCCCCCAATAAAAAGGGGAATGAAGTGTTGAGTATTTAATGTTTCACTAGTTGCACACGACATGGTTGTTTAAAATCCTGTGATAAGCGACAAGAAAGGAAAGAATGATAGAATGGAACATATTCGTGGTCATCTGTGATACAGTTATTCCATAACAATGGCAACCGTAAACGTTCAAAGTTATGACTTCCACTTAACCTCTATAAACCTTTAGTTCAGTAACTTTCATGTTACCAGCAACTCGGATTTTCCTTTCATATCTTAAATGTTTCCTGTTTTTTTCTTAAAAACGATGTTCGGTATGTCTTTACCCCCACATCTGTTGTTTGTAGGAGGAATGTTCGGTATGTCTTTACCTCCACCTCTGTTGTTTGTAGGAGGGCTCATGTCTTATTTGTGTTATTTGTGTTTGCTTGTATATAGAGATGTCCAACACATATTGTGTTGTGTTTTTGTTATATTTGTCTTCGTCTTGTGTCTTGTGTACCAGTATTGCCTGTTTCTCTGGATTGTCCATTTTGATTGCCCCTTCGGTAATCTCTAACGTTTATTAAGCAAATGTACATACTGGGTACCTGTAAGTATATTCAGCAATGCATACCTCCCTTATTTTTTCCGATTGCTTCTTTTTCGTATAAGTATTACAAGGACCACTGTGACGTTTACAATGATGACAACCAATAGAACTAACGATAATTATCCATGGCAACGGGTCGCCATGTTTATCTGAAAAGAGAGGGTTTAGGAGTTAGGGATGGGGTTATAGTGTTTAACAATATTTCAGTTATATCGTGGCGGTCAGTTATATCATGGCGGTCAGTTTTATTGGTGGAGGAAACCGGAGTACCCAGAGAAAATCAACGACCTGTCGCAAGTCACTGACAAATTTTATGCACATTATGTTGCATCGAGGACACCTCGCAATGAACGGGATTCGAACACACACATTTAGTGGTGATGTCACTGATTCTGTAGGTAGTTGTAAATCTAACTACTATACAATCACGACCACGACGGACCAGAGATAGATTAGACCACTCAATATTTCATTACAATTTATATAAACAAAGTATAGTTTCAAAGAATCAAAGCAATTTAGTGCAATAATAAAAACGTAGATATCTAGTTTGTTGTGCACGATGCGTTTCTGTAATAAACTCCATCAGGTCAAAGTCAAAAGACTTGAAAGCCGGAACCAGTAAAACTAGCCGCCACGATATAACTGAAATATTTTTGTAAGTGGCGTTAAGTATCATAGCCCTAACCCCTAGACATATATGTCCCTTGAAAAAGAAATTTACTTTTATTTTTATTTTCTTTAAGAATAAGTTACACGACGGCCCTCATATGTCTTTGCTGTTGCTTACATTCTGGTATAAAAACCATAAAAAGATCAAAGGAAAAGAATGCGTTCATGTTACAACATGTATATACAGTGACCTGCAGAAGGTACTAGGTAACAGCAATCGTATAATAAGATCAGCTGCCAATAGAAAGTCCATATTGGTAGCTACAAAAACGACATAAATAATTGTTTTAGTACTTGTTTAAACCCGCCACTTTTTATTTAAATGCCTGTATCAAACCAGGAAAGTAAGCGGTCATGTGTGTTTGTGTGTTAGGGTTATAGATTCTGTCTCTTTATACGATTCTTCTGATGGATTTTGGAACTGTTCCGACAGTGTTTTTTTTTTCTTCATTTTATTCAACATGTTCTCGTGGACACTGTCATATGGTTGTTAGTTATATTTAGTACGTCGATCTATACAACCAGTGCCTATCGCCACTTAAGTTCTGAGTTCGAATCCCGCTCATTGTGAGGTGTACTCGATACAACATTATCTGATGAAGTTTGTCAGTGACTTGCTGAAAGTCGGTGATAGGTTTTGATTCCATGGATAGTTGTAAATACAACTACCATACTATAACGACAACGACGATCATTAGTCGATGTTGGTTTTATTGCTCCATAATTAAGGTCATTGATAGGCTCTGATTCCATAGGTAAATACAACTACCATACTATCACGACAACGACGACCATTAGTCGATGTTGGTTTTATTGCTCCAAAGACTTTTAGCTTACCAATGTTGTGACTTGGAGCGTACACAACATAGTTAAGATTAGATGTTTGCTATATCTTTCTTTATATGGTTTATTTGTCTAACAATATCTTGCTTGAGGTCATGTCTAGATAATCTTGTTATCAACTTGACAGACTATGCATTGAAATAGTTGGAAAAAATAAAATAAAAAAAACAGACTTTGCAAATAGCTTTACAAATTATGTATTCAGAGGATTCAACGATAACCTGTTAATTGTTAAAACAATAAAGCGGAAAACGGTTCAGGAACTTATGAAGAAGATTGGCATGATATTTATTTAGTCATTTTGTATAACTAAAAATACAAAACTACAAACTTTACATAGAATTTTGCCTTGCAGTTCAGTCGTATATTTATAAATGTGGAAATAAAGAAACAGAATTATGTACTTTTTGTATGGAAACTAAGAAACTAAGGAAAATATGTAACATATATTTTGGAATTGTAATTTAGTTCAACGTTTTTGGTTTGCTGTTAACAAATGTGTGTTATTACCTTTCCTTTGAATGCAAGGGAGATAACTCTTGGAATATCCGCGAATTACATTGAGAATCAAAAGACAGTAAATCATAATTTATTAATACAATGTATTAAACTATTATATATAGATGTAAGGGAGAAATCCCACACTTACACGTTGGTCTAGAGTACCTAAGATATTATATATAGATGTAAGGGAGAAATCTCACACTTACACGTTGGTCTAGGGTACCTCAGATATTATATATAGATGTAAGGGAGAAATCCCACACTTACACGTTGGTCTAGGGTACCTCAGATATTATATATAGGTGTAAGGGAGAAATCTCACACTTACACGTTGGTCTAGGGTACTTCAGATATTATACTAAAATAGAGGAATATCCACATTTTACTATCCCCAAACAGAAAAAGCAAGTTAATAAAATAAAAAAAAAGCTTAAGATGTTGAGGAGGCAATGAATGGCTGATTATTTTTTGAAACATATTATATTATTTTGTTCTTTTGTTTTTATTATCACTTTTAATTATCTTTAACCGACCTATCATGTTCAAGATAGTAAAATATATTTATATAGATGTTTGAAAAGTATACTCGTCGCTGATTGGTCGGTTGAAAATTTGACCCATGACCTTTTTGTTGATCTTCCTATTGGTGGAATTGTCGGCTATCATTGTTTAAGTTGTCTTTTCATATTTTTAATAAGAAATGTAGTTTTATTTTCAAGGTCAATATTGTTAACTGCTTTGGTCTCATTTCTCCATTTTCAATCATCAATTAACATTGCTGGATACTGGTGAGGGCTCTCAGGGCTCATACGCACTGACAGAGCTCCTCGGCTAGTACCAGAGTTGTGGATAGTGAGATCCTTCTGGATGGGAGGCTGTCAGATTATAATAGGAAAAGTCTGACCGTAAACCATAGTGAGTAACGTGTTTGGAGAGCGTCATGTTCCCTACATGCAAAACACATCTTTTGTAGATTTCGTAAAAGAGTAGCCACATTGTAGCCACAACAAAATACATCTTTTGTAGATTTCGTAAAAGAGTAGGTAGCCACAACAAAATAAATCTTTTGTAGATTTCGTAAAAGAGTAGGCACATTGTTGCCACAACAAAATACATTTTTGTAGATTTCGTAAAAGAGTAGCCACAACAAAGACTTAACTTTTCGTCACTATCCAACTCACAATACTTTTTCAGTGGTAATCAAAAGACTTTGACCCCCGTTGACCCCATCCATTCCCTCATTTCTATATACACGAGGCTTTATATATTATTGAACTTGAATATGGCTGACAATCAATCAATCAAACAATCAATCAATCAATCAATCAATCAATCAATCAATCAATCAATCAATCAATCAATCAATCAATCAATCAATCAATCAACAGTAGTCAAACCTGTCTTATGTGACCTTCCAAGGTAGGGGTGAAATATGGTCACATAAAACAGGTGGTCGCTTAATGCAGGTTTAATTGATATAAAATGCACTGTGAAGAATAAAAATAAGGTCATATAATACCAGTTATTGTTTAATAGAGGTGGTCTCTAAAGCAGGTTTGACTAACTTAATAGAGGTGGTCTCTAAAGCAGGTTTGACTGTAACTTAATAGAGGTGGTCACTACAGCAGGGTTGACTGTACCTTAATAGAGGTGGTCACTACAGCAGGGTTGACTGTAACTTAATAGAGGTGGTCTCTAAAGCAGGTTTGACTAACTTAATAGAGGTGGTCACTACAGCAGGGTTGACTGTAATTTAATAGAGGTGGTCTCTAAAGCAGGTTTGACTGTAACTTAATAGAGGTGGTCTCTAAAGCAGGTTTGACTGTAACTTAATAGAGGTGGTCATTACAGCAGGGTTGACTGTAACTTAATAGAGGTGGTCACTACAGCAGGGTTGACTGTAACTTAGTACAGGTGGTCACTACAGCAGGGTTGACTGTAACTTAATAGAGGTTGTCTCTAAAGCAGGTTTGACTGTAACTTATAATAGAGGTGGTCACTACAGCAGGGTTGACTGTAACTTAATAGAGGTGGTCGCTAAAGCAGATTTGACTGTACCTTAATAGAGGTGGTCACTAAAGCAGGTTTGACTGTAACTTAATAGAGGTGGTCACTACAGCAGGTTTGACTGTAACTTAATAGAGGTGGTCTCTAAAGCAGGGTTGACTGTATTGTGCTTTGTCAATATGTGGCAGTTTCGAGTTACACAAAAGTATTAAAAAAATTAATATAAAAAATAATTATAGATAAATTTATTTTTGTTCTTTCAGTGATCAGTAATTTAAATGCTGTTTAATTATTAATATTGCAAAGTAGTCTTATTATTTTCTGTCAGAGTGAAAAACCCTGATTTTACATTTTTTTCATTTCATTAGAAAACCTCCTAAAAATATTATGTCGTGAAAAAAAATATATCAGATAATAAAAGTTGAAAACTAGAAATTTATATATTTGGTAGTGGTAAGCAAAGGAAATTATTTGATACCACTACTGAGTGTCCAAGGTGAAGTGGTTCCGATGGTTTAATCTCATTCGCACATGCGCAGGTGAATGTGACTGACTTTTTCGTCGTAAATGTACATATTGATGAATTATTGTCTGCTCAAAATTGGCAGCATAAATTGTGTGCGACAGTGTCCGCACACGTAAATATAAATTACCGTCTTCCAATCAAAGTATACTACCGTATTTGTACTCTTAGACATATCAGAATCAAAATAAATCATGGAAGCCAGAATGCGTTTTGAGTTTTAACATGGGTTGGCGGATATTAGTAAATTTTATTTTAAAATACAAATAATTTAATTTGATGTAAATACTGTAATTTGATTGGTTGTTGGGCATTTACAAAATTTAGTTAAAAAGGATGACCTGGTTTGGTATTAGACAACACCTCCTTGAAGAACTACTTTTTAGCATCTTTATCCCTATTTACAATGCTTACAAAACTGTTTAAAATAAATCTTATTATCAGTTGATAAATTTTCCATGAGTAAAAACATATCAAATTTTTCATCATTAAATTAAAACCCAGATCAGGACTTGCACCTGAATCTCTCATGTTATAAACACAAGTGCTTTGCTGTTAAGCTATCAAGGTTTTGCTTATTGTTGATGTGTTCCCGATTTTCCATTTATCAAGATATGTAGCTTTATCACATGAAACTAAACAAAAGAATTGGCAAGGTGGCATCGACGCATCCGAAAATCTGAAGGAGAAGCGAATGTATGCGGTTCCAAGTGCAGGGGATAAGTGCCCCGTAAAATACTTGTTGCTTTTCATTTCTAAAACACATCATAACACGACAAGTCTCTTCAATAGATCTAGATGCACAAAGCCTGCCCTCAACAAACATGAAGATGAATCTGTCTGGTACATGGACATTCCTATTAAACCGTATCAATTCACACTCATGGCAGATATATCCAAAAATGCGAATTGCACAAAAAATTACACAGCACACTTTACGTGCGACAGCAATCCAATGCATGAATGATGCTGGTTTTGACAAAAGGCACATAAATTATGCACATGAGTAGTCACAAGAATGAAGCATCCGTTCGAAGCTACAATAGGGACTGTTCCTCAAATCAGAAAAAAGGCTACGAGTGATGCACTAGCCGGTTGTTTGATTCCAACATCAAATTCTGAATCTAATGTACAAAATGTAGCTCAATGTCAACAACCCCTTGCCCAGTCCTGTACATGTCCAGCCCAGATAAACTTCCTGATTCAGTTGTTCCTCGAAGTGTCGTTGATGTAGCATACCAGTCGTCAAATGTACTGTCTTCTGGGTTCATTTCCAATTCATCTTTCAACAACTGCATGTTTAATTTCGGCAAATAACTGATGTTTTTGTGACAAGGTGTTCCTGTCAACATTCAAATATAGGGACTGTGCATTGACGCTACATATTAATCCGTGTTAACGTGCCAAAATTCAAATATGCATTTTGTTGGAAAAAAATTGTCAAATCAAATAGTTAAAACTGCAGTATCGTTTTTGCATAAATTAAATTATAAGGATTATTTCTAATTTTTGAACAAATTATACGATATAACCTGGTTTATGCTTAGCGTAAACTGCCCCAAACCAGGTTATATCGTATAATCTGTTAAAAAATTAGAAATATTCTTTAAATATCAACCAATCCATGTTACAACTCAAAACTGTTGCAAATATCCGTTTATCTAGCTACCCTACAAGTTGCTACGTAATCTCAATTTGCAACCGAAAAACCGACGATTTACATCAGCAAAGCTTAAAATACAATACCCTGAGCTAGGTAAATGGATATTTGCGGCAGTAAAACAACATTTATGTCCAGAACTCTTAAAATACAATACATTTATCAGGGGCGGAACCAGGATTTGTGGTTAGGGGGGGTGTGAGTAGGCGATGATTCTCGGGACCGGTTAAGGCCCCAGCGGGTCCATGACAGAGCCATGGTATGGGGCCCAGGGGGGCGAAGCCTAGCAGAAGCTCTGGGGTTTAAGGAATTAGAAGTTACAAAAAGTTGTTTGTTGAACTGCTTAACGTCGTATAACATATGCTTTGCGAATTTTAGGGGGGGGCACACACCCCGCACGCCCCCTCTAAATTCGCCTCTGTTTATCTCCTACTTTTAAATACTTACTTGACGAGTCTCTGTGATACATAGGGATGTAGGTTTGTAAACTGTGCTGACATACTGGCTAAAGCTGCCAAACAATTAGTATGCAAATACTTATCCTACAAATAGAAATATAATACTAATTAAGAAGAGTTTGAAGATATCAAAGGGGTAATCGGAATCTGTATATTGAAGAAGATCAGACAACACAATGGCCAAAAGTAAAAGTACAAAAGGACAAACAACAATCTACAAAACATAAATACAGTCAAACCTGCCCAAACGACCAGCTGCTATAAACGACCACCTGCTATAAACGACCACCTTCATTAAACGACCACCTTCGTTAAACGACCACCTGCTATAATGTGCGGGTTTAAAATTTATTAAATGATTTGTTGTTCCCAGATCAAATTCTTATGGTGTACATCATGACCACGTGGTTTGAAAATTAGGACGTAAACAATAAATCAAAGGCTGTTTACACCTGAGGGTTTGTCTTAATTAAAGGTGAGTAGAAATCGATTTTGAAAGCTTTTGAGTTGTTTTATAATTAAAAGAAAGTTTTAAAACATGGCTTCGAAAAGGAAAGCTTTAACTTTGGACGAACGGATAAAAGTTATTGAGTTATGTAAAACAAAATGTGCTCGTAAAGTTGCTGAGGAGCTTGGTGTCGGAAAAACTCAAATTCAAAGCATTCTTTTATGGAATGTTATCAACTCTGACTTTTAAAATGTTCTATATTTCTACAATCTTTTAACATATATACCATGTGCATGTTTAATCAAATAAATTTATATTTATTATTAATGATTCAATCATTTAACTCGTAGTAGAATAATGATCTATGACCACATTATTTTTCAGCTGTATCGATGAACCTGTATTAAAGGACCACCTGTTGTAAGAGACCACTTTTGCATGGGTTTACACTCTGTCAACAATCCTATCACTCAGCCACTAAGGCATACATATTATATACTGTAATACTTGCAAACCTTTCCATGAGGTCACAACATATTAAGCAGTCACCTGTATTAAAAGGTCACCTTTTTCTTGTCCTGTCATAGAACATTTCATATGTATAGAACCTATTTTAAGAGGCCACCTGTCTTATAAGGTCACTTTTTCTCTGTTTCAAAGGTGACCTCTTAATGCATGTTTGATTGTATTTACCCTCATTCTTGTAAGATTGTACTGTATTGTTCTTATTACTACAACAATTAACAGTCCTCCGAATGTTATCTCTGACAGAGGGCACTCCTTAAACCAGGGGATGTCCCGTAACACCTAAAAATAGAATATTAGCATGTATTTATATATATATATATATAAACGTCTGAAAAATTAGCCAACGTATGAACCTACAGGATGTTGGATCGAAAACAAGTGCTAATGATTCTGTGCAAACAAATGAAAATGATAAATAAACGTCTAAAATGTTAGCACAACGATATAAAAAAAAGATGCTAAAATATAGCAAAAATAACTATAAGTCTACAAAAAGACTATAATTATAATTAAATCGATGAATATTTCGCTTGACCAACAAGCTTTATCAGCGTCTGTAATCTGATTTGAAAAATTGTCACGTGACCATCAGTTATCATCAGTTATCGTGACGTAAATTACTAAAAATCATAATCTAGAACTGTATACTTTATATTATTCAAGTATATAAAGGCCTAAATCTTTTGTTTTTTAACTTTTTAACCAGTGCCTGGTCCTCTATAGTTAGTTGGTAAATTTCATCATTACATTTTCTCATTGCTTTCATATGGTTTATAAATTAGTGTACATATATACATCAGTGGTGATAGGCACTGATTGCATAGGTAGTTGTAAATCCAACTATCATACGATCATGGCCACGACAGTCCCTATAACACACCTAAGTTTCCCCCCCCTCCCAACCCCTCAAAATAATCTACTTACAATTTCATGTACAGCTTTATTAAAGACGTTATCTTCACTCAGAACCAGTAGTATTATTAATGCCATTTAAATATGATGAGAATTAAGATCTTGTGCGTTGTACAAGATCTTTAATATCGGCATCACCTGAAAATTAATAAATACATTATCAACATATATTTGATTGATGTATTGTTACATGGAGGGGTCGTGGTGGCCGTGATCACATGGCAGTTGGATTTACAACTACCTATGCAATTAGTGTTTATCACCACTGGTGTTGTGGGTTGGAATCTCGATCAGGGCGAGGTACAACATTATGTGATAAAGTTTGTCAGTGACTTGCGACAGGTCGGTGGTTTTCTCCGGGTCCTCCGGTTTCCTCTACCAATAACACTGACCACCACGATATAACTGAAATATTGTTGAAAGTGGCATTAAACACCATAAAACAACCCCACCATCCACCGATATATGGTTGCCTCACCACTTGAGTGAGTGTTTGAGCGATTGTTGTCTAATGCCTCATAGAAATTTTCCAGCTATATCATCAAGAACAAGTTAATTTTCAATGAGACGATGATAAGATCCACTTTGTACTAGACCAACACGCTTAATTTAGATTTTCATAGTGATAGCTCACTGAAACAACAGTCTGCAGATAGACATGTCGCCCAAGTCCAACACATTATTCTGATTCGGAGCCAACCAGTCTTTGCTCTTACTCCTTAATGCTGTCTGCTTAGCGGAGAAGCAACAAATACCAATTTTATAGTCTTTGGTTTGACCTGAACCGGGCTCAAACCCATGATCTACCACACTTGAGGCAAGCACTCTAACCATTACCACTATCATCAGATTGGAGCTCATATAACTTACTAATCAACATAGGAAATATTTTGTAAATTTCACCTGTTTAGAAATAATACCTGTCTATTCCGAACACAAAATGAGGTTCTGCTTACACAGGATTCTTTCTATTTTAAACTCCTATAACTTACTAATTGATCAATATTTGTTCTAGACAATACAAAAGCTTTCATTGATGAGTTCTGGTGTATCAGCAGTTATAACAATAGTGTGGTCTGGTCGTCTCGTAACGTCGAACACAAGCCATTATACAAATCAGTAAAGTCAAACTTAAATGTAGCTACTACTTTAGTTGGTGTGGAAGATGATTGGTCTAAAAATGAATAGAGAATAAAATGTAATGAAAAATAAAATATACCCCACTGTTCCAACAGTTCTCAAAATAAAATATACCCCACTGTCCCAAAAGTTCCCAAATCTAATATTTTTTCAATTTGGAGAAATACAGTTGAACCTGTATTTATTAAGAGGCCACCTATGGGAATAAGAAACTAGAGGCTCAGGTGAGCCTGTATCGCTCACCTGATATAAATAAGTCCTCTTAAGAATGTCTGCATGCGGAATACATCTAAGTTACTATTCAAATCCCATAGGGTTCTATGTTAAAACTATGTCTGCTCATGGCAGCCATCTTGGATGAAGGTTGTGGTCACCGGACACAATTTTGAAAGTATATACTACCCAAGGAACATCCATGACATGTTTGCTTTAAATTGGCTGACTGGTTTCAGAGGAGAAGACTTTTAAACAATTTTCCCATTGGGTTCTGTTAAAACTATGTTCACTGACGGTGGCCATCTTGGATGGAGATCGGGGTCACATGCCATTATTTTGAAAGTTGACCACCTAAGGACCATTCATGCCATGTTTGCTTTAAATTGACTTACTGGTTTCAGAGGAAAATTTTTTTAAACATTTTCCCCATAGGGTCCTATGTTAAAACTATGTTCGTTGATGGTGGCCATCTTGGATTGAGGTCGGGGTCACATGACATTCTTTTGACAGTTGACCACCTAAGGACCATTCAAGCCATGTTTGCTTTAAACTGACTTACTGGTTTCAGAGGAAAACATTTTTAAACATTTTTCCCATAGGGTCCTATGTTAAAACTAAGTCGAGTCATGGCGGCCATCTTGGATATGCGATCGGCACAAAAATAACAAATTTAGTAGAGGACCATCCAGTCATCATTTCTATAATGTTACAATTCCATCGGCTGAGTAGTTCCTGACAAGAAGATTTTCAAAGTTTCAACCAATCAGAACACATTATTGGCCCTGGTGGCCATGTTGGATTTCCGATCTAAACCAAAATAAAAAATTTGGTAGAGGACTTCCCAATGAACATTTCTGCCAAGATTGGTCTAAATCTGTTCAGTAGTTTCAAAGAAGAAGATGAAAGTATGAAAAGTTTACAGACACGGACGACGACGACGACGGACGCAAAGTGATGACAAAAGCTCACATGACCCTTTGGGTCAGGTGAGCTAAAAATGGCCTCCTTATAAAACACGTGGCATCGTAAAAGAGGTTCAATTCATCTAAAACTTTCTATGACCAAAATATGACCTTTAAATACAGGTGACTGCAGAGACAGGTTTTATTGTACAAGCAAAATCGACACCCCTAACACACATAAACGTGACCGCTAGCTTTACTGACTTGGTACAGGCATTTCAACTAGAGGCTTAGGTGAGCCTGTATCGCTCACCTGACATAAATAAGTCCTCTTAAGAATGTCTGAATGCCGAATACATCTAAGTTACTATTCAAATCCCATAGGGTTCTATGTTAAAACTATGTCTGCTCATGGCAGCCATCTTGGAAGAAGGTTGTGGTCACCGGACATAATTTTGAAAGTATATACTACCCAAGGAACATCCATGCCATGTTTGCTTTAAATTGACTGACTGGTTTCAGAGGAGAAGACTTTTAAACAATTTTCCCATTGGGTCCTATGTTAAAACTATGTCCGCTGACGGTGGCCATTTTGGACCGAGATTGGGGTCAATGAACACAATTTTGGAAGTTGACCACCTAAGGACCATCGATGACATGTTTGCTATATTGGTTTACTGGTTTCAGAGGAGAAGATTTTAAAACATTTTTTCCAATAGGGTCCTATGTTAAATCTATGTCCGCTAATGGCGGCCATCTTGGATGGAGGTCTGGACTGGGTTGCTCAAAACGTTGGTTAGTGTTATCCACTTGTTAAATCTAGTTATCCAATGGATAAATTTAACCACCGGTTAATTTTTGTTGCTCAAATTTTATCCACTGGATAAAATGCCTTATCCGGTGGATAAAGTTAACCCCTCAAATTTGGCCGGATAAATATTTAACCATTGGTTAAATATGGCAAGACGACAGCAAAAAGAAAGAGTGTATCGGCATATTGAGTTGGATTTCGATGATAGGGTATTTCGGGATAGATTTAGATTATAGAGACACAGGGCCCGGGTGGCTCCGTGAGTTAGGTAGTTGGAATACCTTACAACTCATACAAGCCTATCACCAATACAGCGCGAGTTCGCGCCCAGCTTTATAAATTACAAAAAAAGATGCACTTGACTCGCAGCCGCAAGTAATAAATTTTACCAGTTACTTGCTCGTGGTCAGTGGTTCTTTCCGGGTACTCCGCCTTCTTCTACCACTAAAAGTAGTCGCCATGATATAGCTGAATATTGTTGAAAATGGCGTTAAACACCAAAAATCAAATCAAATCAATCTATAGAGCCACAATTGTGCAGACCAACTCTTGGATCTCATGCCATACCAGTAGACATACAATTAAAGCTTTCCCTGAGATATTACCTTGCACCATGGAGTCCGATGAGAGTAATCGGTGATACAATGGGATATCATATTTCAAGTGTCTCGAGAGCAGTAAGGGCTAGATGTCTCTAATGCTCTGTGTGATATATCTGGACAATATATCACCTGACCCTCTACAGATTTTCAGAGGAACAGACTTAAAACAGGGTTTTATGACATTGTCCATTTTCCTGGCATTGTAGGAGCAATTGACTGCACACATGATAGAAATACAGGCACCACACTTAAGACTACGAATACGCCTTTGTTAATAGGAAGGGGTACTATTCTAAAAATGTACAAGGTGTGTTTGATCACACAGGTAATTTGTAATCTTAAGTTATTTAACCCCCTTTTCCGTTCGATACCTATTCCATGAAATATATAGGTCTTCAAATATAAATAACAGGAATGTTAACGTATAAGATAACTGGCAACCAACTCCACTTTTTGTGTTCCTGTGGTTTAAATAATGTGATGTTATTTTAGGATTCCACTTTTATTAGAAAATACATTGTAAATTGGATTTTAAAACAAATTAAAGTGTAAATCAACAGAAAATGAAAACTAGCCGAAACAAGATTATGCCTAAAAATTGCCACGCCTTCTGGTTAAAAAATCATCAAAATCCGTTTAGAAACGCCTTCAATATTTTTTCGTTGAAACCATGTACCCTATATAGACGGACCGACAGTAATAAATATCTTAAAATAATAGTTCTTGTTAACTATGCATTTTTTATTGGTCTAAATATAATGCTAAGAAATGGCAATCCGCAGCTACATATAGACTTCAAAAACCAATAAAGAGGGATCAACAAATATCCTTAAAGTAGTGAATCTGTATCCCGTATTTGCAAATTTTAAAAGGGTGTATATAGTTGGCTAGAAAGGGATGCAACATGCATTCATTATTTTGTTTTATAAAAGTACCTGTGTTTTTTTAATAATGAAGAACGGAAATTGATGGTATATCCATGACTGACATATTAATTTCTTGGAAAGAACAGAGAACATGTAAATGCGCGCCCCACCCTAAAATTGGAAAAAATGATTTTTTTTTAATAAAATCGTGATAGCCCAAAATTTTTCGCGCCTCCCTCCGCTCGGCGCCATTTTTTTAAGTGCGCCTCCTAACTTGAAATCCTGGATCCGCCCCTGCCTTTCCTATTCTGATATGTCTTTAGTGCATCGGTGTGAAGTTCTATGTTTTTTTGTGTCACTTCACTTGGCGCTGACAAAGCTGGATCTTCTACTGTCTGATTGAGGCTCATACTATTTACTTCAGCCTCCAACTTTGCCGTAGAACATACTTTTCCTCACTTTCCGTGGTTTGCTTCCCCGATCTTTTTTTTTTTGCCCATCCGCCCTTGCATTCACAGTCTGTGATCTCTTTCCACACTTTTGCCTTCTCTGCATTTGTTATAACACTCGTTTGTTTTGACCTAATTATGGTTATGTTTTCTCCACAAGCTCACATAAGGGACGGACCATTTAACTTCAAAGGGGGGGGGGGGCTGGGGTTATGGATTTATTCTAAAAAAAATATTCTGATTCCCAATGTTGCTGAAAAAAATATTCTGATTTTGGTGGAGGAAAAAAAATAATATGATTCAGAGTTTTTGTCATATAACCTAATGTTAATTTCTGGAAAAAAAATTTGCGCTATGCGCAACAAAAAAAATAAATATTCTACCTCTCGTGTTGTCCGAAAAAAATTTTTTGAACGAAACAAAAAACCATAACCCCCCCCATGCAAGTTAAATGGTCGGTCCCTAAGCAAACCAAGTCAGCCTTGGAGAAATTTTCACATCTCCGTCTTTTTTGTTGTTGAGCAAACGATTTCTGACATTGTTTTACAAAGAATACTATGGTATTATGGGATACTATCCACTGGTTAAGCTACTTAACCACTGGTTAGCTAACCACAGCACTATCCAATGGTTGAGCAACGTAAAATTGTCCACCGGATACGGTACCACTGGTTAGCAATTTTATCCATTGGTTAGCCTAACCAATGGATAAAATTAACCAGTGTTTTGAGCAACCCAGTCCTGGTTCACTGGATATAATTTTGAAAGTTGACCATTTAAGGACCATTCATGCGATGTTTGCTTTAAATTGGCTGACTGGTTTCAGAGGAAAAAATTTTAAAACATTTTTCCCATAGGGTCCTATGTTAAAACTATGTTCGCTGACGGTGGCCATCGTGGATGGAGGTCGGGGTCACATGAAATTATTTTGAAAGTTGACCACCTAAGGACCTTTCATGCCATGTTTGCTTTAAATTGACTAACTAGTTTCAGAGAAAAAAAATTGTTAAACATTTTTCCCATAGGGTCCTATGTTAAAACTATGTTCGCTGACGGCAGCCATCTTGGATGGAGGTCGGGGTCACTGCACATAATTTTGAAAGTTGACCACCTAAGGACCATTCATGCCATGTTTGTTTTAAATTGACTTATTGGTTTCAGGGTTAAAGACTTTTAAACATTTTTTCCATAGGGTCCTATGTTAAAACTAAGTCGAGTCATGGCGGCCACCTTGAATCTTCGATCGGCAAACGATTCACAAGTTTAGTACATGACCACCCGATGATAATTCCTGCGAAGTCACAATTCAATTGGTTTAGTGGTTTCTGACAAGAAGATTTTCAAGGTTTCAATCAATCATAACACGTTTTTGGCCCTGGCGGCCATGTTGAATTTCCGATCTACACCAAAAACACAAATCTGGTAGAGGACCATCCAATGAACATTTATGGCAAATTTGGTTGAAATTTGTTGCGTGGTTTCAGAGAAGAAGAGTTAAATGTGAAAAGCTAACGGAAGGACGGACGACGGACGCTTATCCGTGATAAAAGCTCACATCGCCACACGTCCCCCCCCCTCCTAACTTGAAATTCTGGATCCGCCCGTGTACTTGATGTTATTTTGTGTAATAAAGTTTGTCAGTGACTTGTGTCTGTTTTTCTCTATTTACTATGGTTTCCTCCAAATGCTGACAAAATCTACAATATACAATCAAACCTGTATTAAGAGGACACCTTTGGGACAAAGAAAAAGTGGCCTCATAAGACAGGTGGCCTTTTAAAAAAGGTCCAATTCATCTGACAGGACGAGAAAAAGGTGATCTTTTAATACAGGTGACTGCTTAATAGAAGTGATAATTGCTTTGGTCTTTATTCTTTCTTTCAATCATATTAATTAATATATGACAGTTTATCGTGTTTTCAGCTTGTTGTCAAAACATGCCGTCAACATCGATTTCATACAGAAATCTGACCTCATCACAATCCTTTTTAATTCATTATTTTGTCAAACAAATATTTGGTTTACAATTTATTGTCAAAAATTTATGTATTGTCAAAAATCAGTAGGAGTTGCTTCCCTTTGACTTCATATCACTGGGAAATAAACATTTAAAAAATGGTGGTTTTCAAAAATTGTGGGTGACTTAAATAGTCATTTCATCGGCTAGATTAGGCCCTAACTAAACTGAAACAAGTCAGTTTCTTTGAATTCCCTCGTATAATATTCACACCAACACTTTTCAAGTCTGCACACAAACTGACCTTGAGAATTAGTAAATGAACACAATGCCTGTCTATATGGGTTGTTAAGACTAAACTCTGTCGTACAATGATTTGTTAGCACCAACAGAAATAACAAACTCTGATTGGCTAATAATGTCTCCTGGTACTCCTCTTCCCTTTTCTCTGATTTGTTGGCCATTCCCAGAGTCATCACAGACCACAGACTTGCTGCAAAATATTTAAAACAAATTAAAATCTTTGACCTTTTTTCTATAAACACAAAAATCCACTTTTCAGGTCGTCCATAAAAATTGTCTGTTTGCTGTAACTTGAGTTATTCCCAGAAATTGCTGTGATCATAAATTTTCTTCTAACCATTTTTCACAAACGTTTGCTCTGTATTTTATTTTCTCCCCTGTTTTTATAAGAAAATATATATCAATTAGCATGAAATGATACGGATGTTAATGAACATGAGAGACTATCCAATTTTACACTTGGGCAGAAATTAAAGTAAAAGAACATCACTTTTATCAGTTTTCTGTGACAGTTAAATATTGGCTTCCCCTGAGGGGGTCAATTTAGTAAAAAATGTAGTACTGTGAAATCATTTATTAATCGTGGGGCTCTAATTATTTTCGCTGATTTCTTGGTCGACTTAAAACCACGAAAATAAAAATCCAACGCATTACAATTTTCTCATTGACTGTTGACTGTAATGATTGAAACCACAAATTCAAGAACCCATGGATCAATGTATTTTGTAGAAACCACGTAAATTGGTGCAGACGAATAAAAGTACTTTCACAGTATTTTACTATCTAGGTGCATCTGAAATCTGGGAGGGGCCTGATTGGTGAGAGGAGCCTGATTGGTGGGAGGGGCCTGATTGGTGGGAGGAGCCTGATTGGTGGGAGGGGCCTGATTGGTGGGAGGAGCCTGGTTGGTGGGAGGGGCCTGGTTGGTGGGAGGGGCCTCATTGGTGGGAGGAGCCTGATAAGATGGTAAGATGGGGACCACCGTATGATCTTCTGTAAGGTGAGTTGAAAAGATAACTCTTACCAGCAACAGAAGCGACCATGCTGTTGGCGTCTGTTTATATAATTCTGTTGGACATTTCTGTTGTGCTGAATAATTCCTTAGTAAAGCTTTTACCAATAAACATGCATGGATGGAGCTGTGAAAGAAAAAAGAATATCAGTTTGATAACGTCATTTTAAAATTATTTACAGATAATTTTCTATGGACAAGTTTGAAGATACCAAAGGGTTAAGCAGAAGCCATTATTCGAAAGACAGACAATACAATGAACAAAAGAACTAGAGGCTAAGTGGACTCAGCCTGTGTCACTCACCTGTCTTTTTTTTTAAATTCAGTAAATCTGAAATGACAAGTCTATGGGGAATAACTTTGGATGTATTACAATCAAAATAAAAAACATTTTAACAGTTTGAAGCTGTGTATAAATTTCAAAGTCACTGGACTGTGGCTGAGGGGGTGGGGCTCAGTACCTACATGAAAAGGAGATGTACTGATGATAATGCAACATCATACCTAATATCATTGACCTACCATTAACAATTAAAACTGACCTAATCACAAAACTAAAGAATTGTTGAAACCATCTTTGCCAGAAACTAGTCCTTATCTTTATAAGAAGACCTTATATAGAGGCTTCCTTCCAAGTTTTGGTTCATTTGGCCAAGCGGTTTCAGAAGAAAAGAATTTTAGAAATCAACCCACCAGAAACAAGAATTGCCTATGACAACTATGTTTATTAATGGATCGGGACAGAATTAGCAATATGTATAGAGGACTTTCTGTAGATATTTCCGACCAAGTTTAGATTCATTTGGCCTTGCGGTTTCAAAGGAGAAGATTCTGAATCAATGAATAAGCTTTGTATCGACAATATACGAAAACTGAGATCAACGAATTTAAGTTGTCACAGTAGTGACTTTTCTTTGCACATTTAAACCATTTTTAGATTTTAACAGTACCCAAAACACATTACGCAAAATTCAGTGCTCGTGTATGCCAAGCTCCTTGAGTGTAATAGATAATTTATCATGAAAATCTCAATTTGTAAATCAAGCAGCACCATGTCTTTACTTTCCCCATGCCGTCTTTGTAAACCTGATCTCATCATTAAGATAGCTCAATTCTGTTCACTTGACATTAAACAATCAATCAATCAATCAAACTCATTTTCATTTAATCAAAAAAAATAGCCTTAATTTTTTTAATAATAATTACCATCTTCCCTCCATGATGTATTTATAGAGTACAAATTTACTGGCTGACTGTGGCTGAAACATCTGGATAGACAACAATACCAGTAGAGTGTTCAATGCCTCCAAGTGTAGGGCATAGGTAAAATCTCTAAAATGATACCAAATAATATGTATTTATACACTGTATATATACAAGAGATTTTTTTCTCATGGCTCTCAATATTTTTCGAGTGTACCAGTACTTCACTAATCTATAGTCAACTTGCCTTAGTGACCACCTCTATTAAGCAATAACTTGCATTGTGTGACCTTAATTCTTATTTCCCTTCACAGTGCATTTCATATCAATTATACAGTTAGCTCAACGCGAATGGATTCTCTCACTCCAAAATCTGTGGAATTTTTTGGTGTAAAACTGAAATACACCGATATCCACCGAAAAAATCTTGGTGTATCTTTGGAGCATTTTGTCATAAATCAGCAGGGTTTCTCTCCTGAATCGGTGGGCCGTGGAAAAATTTATGGTTTTAATCCCATTGATCTATGCCGCTTTCTCCACGGGATACATACAGGTGTTATTAAAAGTCAATAACTCATGTAAGCATAATAGCCGTTTGTGTGACTATTTATAATATTTGTCATCAGTAAAAAATATTTGTCATCTTCGGCAAACTATAATATTTCCCTGGTTCCGCGTATTTTCCCTTTTGCTAAAAACAGTAAAATTCTCGGAATCAATATCTCACATAGGGGTATGGACATTTGTCAATTGCCAGTACCCCATCAGGCATGGGCTTAGTCAGAACGATATTTTCGAATCCGGTGCTAATAAAAATTTGTGATGAAATTATTTCGTTGAAAATTGCACTACTGACTTGTCTTTTTTCAGCAGACTAAAATATTTTGTGTTGACTTATTTTTTATTTAAAATGCTGACTGTTCCGCGGGATTTCCCTTGTGATAAAAACAGTAACATTCTCGGAATTACTATCTTGTATAGGGGTATGGACATTGACCATTTGTCAGTACCCCGTCGAGTTGAGTTTTGGAGCTTCTGCAGATGATACCAACTCCCTAAATTATCAAAAAATGCCATTACAATGTGAAAGGCGCTAGAAAATCAATGCATCAATCGTTTATGTTCAGGTTTTGACTGATTTGAAATACACTAGCGAAGCAAATTCTTTTGTGTATTACACAAAAAATCGCACTAGCGCAAAAGGTAAAATTTCGTCATTTTAAAGTTGTAAGAGTGCTACTGGTTTGGATAAATAACGCAATAGATGGTCATGTAACATGTGTAACATCCTAATCAGATTAACTACCGGAGGCATTTAAACATTTTTATTACTCTAGACGACCATAAACCACATTTCACTGTTCACTGGAAGGTCACATAAGACAGGTTTTACTGTACATTAACACCAACAAACAAAAAAACTTCATATCATAATAATAGACACCATTTAGAAGATATAATTAACTATTGAGTGCTATTAATATTCTACAAGAAATAATATTTCATCAATATTCATGCAGTAACCCTTTTATCATACATCTAAACAAAAAAACTAGAGGCTCAGATGAGCCTGTATCGCTCACCTGACATAACTAAGTCCTCTTAAGAATGTCTGCATGCTGAATACATCTAAGTTACTATTCAAATCCCATAGGGTTCTATGTTAAAACTATGTCTGCTCATGGCAGCCATCTTGGTCGTGGTCACTGGACACAATTTTAAAAGTATACTACCCAAGGACCATCCATGCCACGTTTGCTTTAAATTGACTGACTGGTTTCAGAGGAGAAGACTTTTAAACAATTTTCCCATAGGGTCCTATGTTAAAACTATGTCCGCTGATGGCGGCCATCTTGGATGGAGGTTGGGTTCACAGGATATAATTTTGAAAGTTGACCACCTAAGGACCATTCATGCCATGTTTGCTTTAAATTGACTTGCTGGTTTCAGAGAAGACTTTTAAACATTTTTTCCATAGGGTCCTATGTTTCCTATGTTAAAACTAAGTCGAGTCATGGTGGCCATCTTGAATTTCCGATCAGCAAATGATTCACAAGTTTAGTACAGGACCACCCAATGATCATTCCTGTAAAGTCACAATTCAATTGGCTTAGTGGTTTCTAACAAGAAGATTTTTAAAATTTCGACCAATCAGAACACATTATGGGCTCTGGCAACCATGTTGGATTTCCGATCAACGCCAGAAACAAAAATCTTGTATATGACCATCTAATGAACATTTCTGCCAAGTTTGGTTCAAATCTGTTGCGTGGTTTCAGAAAAAAAAGATGAAAATGTGAAATTCCCATAGGGTCCAATGTTAAACTAAGTCGAGTCATGGCGGCCATCTTGAATCTCCGATTGGCAAACGATTCTCAAGTTTAGTACAAGACCACCCAATGATCATTCCTGCAAAGTCACAATTCAATTGGTTTAGGGGTTTCTGACAAGAAGATTTTGAAGGCTTCAACCAATCAGAACACATTATTGGCCCTGGCAGCCATGTTGAATTTTCGATCTTAACCAAAAACACAAATCTGGTAGAGAACCATCCAATGAACATTTATGGCAAGTTTGGTTGAAATCTGTTCAGCGGTTTCAGAGAAGAAGAGTTAAATGTGAAAAGCTAACGGACGGATGGACGACGGACCCTTACCCATGACAAAAGCTCACATGGCCTTTGGCCAGGTGAGCTAAATAACTGAATATTGTTGAAAGTGGCGTTAAACAGCATAAAACCAAACCAATCACATTATAATCCTCTGTTATTGATAAAAATACAATGCAAGAAATGTATTGGGGTCGGATTTCTTAGTCTCAGTACCAGACCCTTATGAAAAGATTTCACTCACGTCTGACAGTTTTTGTCCGACAGTTTTTGGTACTTTACAGACAGAAATATGTACCATACGATCACTGCATCTATACCACCAAAAAATATAAAAAGAAGAAATCTAAGAAATATATTGACTTACAATACAGGAACATCCACCAATAATTCTACCAAGGAATTCATTAATTCTTCATCTGCTTCCACATAACCTACAGAAATTATATAAACTTGGTTAAGCAAGGTCAGGTTATGGTGTTTAACGCAACTTTCAACAATATTTCAGTTATATCGTGTCGGTCAGTTTTATTGGTGGAGGAAACCTGAGTATCTGGAGAAAACCACCGATTTGAACTCACAACATTGTGATAGCACTGATTGCATATAGAATGGTAACATGGCATCACTCACAGTGATTCAATGAGAATGGTACTTAGGTGACGATGGAAGGGTTGTAATTTAAAATTAAACTCCTTTGTTTCCTACAAGCAATCCTATCATTCGAAAAAGGTCATAACCCACTTTAATCATATCATTAAATATTCATGACATAGGGTCACTCTCATGTGTTTCCTCAGATCTCCCACGCTGCTGTATATCATTAAATATTCATGACATAGGGTCACTCGCATGGGTTTCCTCAGATCTCCCACGCTGCTGTATATCATTAAATATTCACGACATAGGGTCACTCGCATGTGTATCCTCAGATCTCCCATGCTGCTGTAAATCATTAAATATTCATGACATAGGGTCACTCTCATGTGTTTCCTCAGATCTCCCACGCTGCTGTATATCATTAAATATTCATGACATAGGGTCACTCGCATGGGTTTCCTCAGATCTCCCACGCTGCTGTATATCATTAAATATTCATGACATACGGTCACTCGCATGTTTCCTCAGATCTCCCATGCTGCTGTATATCATTAAATATTCATGACATAGGGTCACTCACATGTGTTTCCTCAGATCTCCCACGCTGCTGTATATCATTAAATATTCATGACATAAGGTCACTCACATGTGTTTCCTCAGATCTCCCACGCTGCTGCATGTCAGTAAAAGGGAGCAATACAAAGATGTGACTTTAATCAGATTTCTGATTTGTGAGATTTATTATTGTAGCGATAAAATTCAAGACTCACGACCACTAAAATCTGGCCTGGACTCCTGGCAATTTTCATACATTAGCCAAGCTGGCTACCAAAATTTTGAATATATCATTTGCAAAGTCAGTTGCTGAGACCCTACAATTTTTGCTGGGCTTCTAAACTTGTTATTTAGTGTCCCAGCTGGCTAGTTTTGTCATTGTCGTGGAACATTTTTGTTGCTTTAGGTGTATGTACTTGTCTCAGGTTAGAAAACTTGCATAAATCTGATCAA
>MJUT01028359.1:43350-61855 GCA_002080005.1 Gigantidas platifrons | reverse complement strand
TGTTGTATTGTGACCTTTTTTTAATGAAAGGTTTGGTGACGTCACGTAAGACTGCGCATGACAAATGACCAACAGCTGATAATTTCTTGTATCACGAGTCGGTGGTCAAATGAACGTTGTTACTAAATTTATCGGGTAGTAAAGATCAAAGGAAACTATAACAAATTACCGATACATTTGTATATTTCTGGTTTCGATCTGAAATTTACCTCTAAATTTACTCAACACTCAGTCTGACACAATAGTTGAGTAAAATAAATAAAATAACATATTCAAAATACAAAATCATAAAAATATCGAATTGGTTGAAAAACTTTAGCGCTGGTTGTAGTTATATGTAATTGGATTAATGACAAATGTAACTTCAGGACAATGTCCTTACCAACACGTCACTGAACTCCAACAAACACCCCACCCCAAGCTACCCCCTTTCATACCCTGCGCTCGAGACACAAATGAACAATCAGTCTTCCCTTATAATAATCGGGAATAACCTATTCAAATCTAGTTTTGAAGGTTTAAATGAATTGAATTTGGATAACAAAAACCTCATAAAATATATGGAAACCAACAATTGAAACCATCCACTCATTCACCGTCCCATCCACTCTTCAACAAACAATTAACCGAGTCCGGCTCCTCCCATCTCTACTATATACTTTGTATTTGTATTTACAAATCTAAATAAGGACACCATTGTAGATTTAGAACCACAATTTTCAAACCAAGACACAGTAAGACATCTTACCTTCTGGTATCAGTGTTATATCTAAATCAACAGATCCCAACTGGTTCACAATGCTTAACATATATAGTTTAAAGTCTGACTTGTCTTTCACTTCTATAGAAGAAGCTAAGATGTATTTGTACTGGACGCCATCTTGTTGTACAGTCCAGTCACGTCCTGTATGTGTACGCCACTCTATCGTAGGTTTAGGATACGACACAAGTTGCACAGTAATATTTGTAATAGAATTCATCTGTGCTCCTATTGTCCGTCTGGCTACCATTATTTGTTTCGGCTTACCTACAATTCAACCAATCATTGTATATTGATGTCCGTGTGAGTCATTGAATTATTGCTTTAACGTTAATGGAGCAATTTGTCAGCTATATCATGGAGAGAAAATGTTAATTGTTAATGAGATGATGAAGACTATTTATACATCTTTGTTTAGTCCTAACGGACTGAAACAACATGTAAACATGTAAAACGAGTAAACATGACGCTTCACTCGGTCACATTTTCCTGATTCCGAACCAACAAATTCTTGCTCCAACTCATCAATGCTGCGTGCTTACCAGAAAAACAGCAAATATCAATTTTATATGTCATTGGTTTGACTCGACCGAGGTTTGAACCCACGCTATACCACACTTGAGGCTAACTATTACACAACCGATACCATTTGTGTATTGATAATGCAGAAAATGAACATATGTTTGCTTGACAGTACATATATTGAAATATTGTCTTGTTTTCTGGTGGAACAGATTCATAGCAATACTGTTTTATCATGTGTAGAATCCGTGATGCTGTGCAAAAAGAAGTTAACAAACTAGAAAATGTATTGCCCCCGTCTCAGCCTTATCCACCTCAACTCTCCCCCCCCCCTCAATTCCAATTTACTACCTTAATTTTTGGCTTGGTTCTGAGGAATGTGTAGGGGTATAATGCAAAGAAAATGTCTTGAAGAGCCAAAATGGATTTTCAATATAACTTAATTTTACGGAATGGTATATTATTCATCGGGTATGATGTAGAAAACTTATGTATATACTTTAAAAGGGGTTTGTGTCTTAACTTGTGTCTGTAAGACACACACAATGCCCCCGCGGTTATAATTGCAAAAAGGTAAACCAATGTTTTTCCTTATTCAGCATCAAGCAGAAATGACTGAAATAAATGAATCTGTACCTAACAATGTGATGTTCGATTGATGGATTGATTGATTGAATGGGGTTTAACGCCAATTGCAGCAGTATTGCAGCCATATCGTGGCGGTCAGTTTTAGTGGCGGAGGAAGTCGGAGTGCCCGGAGGGACCCGCAAGTATAAGGAGCGTTGCTTACACGTTAACAGGTTTCAGTGGCTAAGCTCATATAGGCATAATTTTGTAAAACATTGTTGAAAATCAAAATCCATGTCATATGCACACTTTCAGTGTTGGTACTAACTGTCTACAAAATATAAAAGGTCTAGCTCAAAAACTGTAGGAGGAGTTAGCCAGACAAACCATATATCCTATATGGATTTAGCAAAATCTGTCCAAGTTCATGCATCCATAATTTTGTAAACAATTGTTGAAACTCAAAATCCATAACATATGCACACCTTCAGTGTAAGTACTAACTGTCTACAAAATATAAAAGGTCTAGCTCAAACATTGTAGGAGGAATTAGCCGGACAAACCATATATCCAATATGGGGGCATAAATGAAAAGTCCAACTGCCTGTCATTTTGTGAATATTTGATGAAAATAAAAATCATGTGGGCATGCACACCTCCATTATGTGTATAAACATCCTACAAAATATTAAAGCTGTAGCTCCAAAGCTGTAGGAGGAGTTAGCCGGACAAACCATATATCCTATATGGAGGCATAAATGAAAAGTCCAACTACCTGTCATTTTGAAAATATTTGATGAAAATCAAAATCATGTGGGCATGCACCCCTTCATGATGTGTATAAACATCCTACAAAATATTAAAGCTGTAGCTCCAAACCTGTAGGAAGAGTTATCGGGACAACCTATGAATACTATAGTGTGACGAACGAAAGGACAGACGGACGGACGGACGGACAGGGGTAAAACAATATGCCCCCGTCCAATAGTTTCGGTGGCATAAAAATGCAGGATCTTGTACAACGTAGTTTATTAGACAGTTTCTCTTTGGCATTGATCCATTCTTTCATAAATGTGTCACTCATCACATAATGTGGATGTGTCCGGAACAAGCCAGGAAAGTGGGTGGTCATGTTAATGTGCTAGGGGGTATCGATTTTTTTTATTTAATTTTGAAACTGTTCCGACAGTGTGGTATTGTTTTTCATTTCATTATACCATATGGCATGTTGTTAGATTTTAGTGCATCACTTAAAAAAGATAAAAAGCATTTAATTTCAATTATATTGCATATGATAATGATTGATTTTGATTGATATTTGATGCTGAACGCCACTTTCAGCTACATCATGACGACCAATTTTAGTGGTGGAAGAAGCAGGAGTACCCTGAGAGAACAAACGACCATGGGCAAGCAACTGGTAAGCTTTATCTCGTGCGGCTGCGAGTCGAGTGCACCCTTTTTTGTAATTTACAAAGCCGTATTGGTGATAGGCTTGTATGAATTGTTAGGTAAACCAACTACCTAACTCATTGAGCCACCCGGGTCCTCTATATGATAATGAAAGTCTCGCTACATTGGTCCCTAGTGAATTACTGCTGCATGATATCGTTGTCTATCGTCATCTTTTTGATTGATTAATTGATTGATTGATTGATTGATTGATTGATTGATTGATTGATTGATTGATTGATTGATTGATTGATTGATTTTTGGTGTTTAATGCCACTTTCAACAATATTTGAGCTATATCATGGCGACCAGTTTTAGTGGTGGAGGAAGCCGGAGTACCCGGAGAGAACCACCGACCATGGACAAGCAACTGGTAAACTTTATCACTTCCGGCTGCGAGTCGAGTGCACCCTTTTTGTAATTTACAAATCCGGGCCCGAACCCACTCATCTTTTTGTCATTTGTCTTGATTCTAATATTTTATAATAAAAACATACATCTAATTTAGTGCTCATGATGTGTTTTTGGAATGACATTTATAAGGTACGCTCTAAGTCAAATGATTGGAAAGTCATATAACCTAAAACTCGTTGAGAGCAAGAAAAACAAAGGGCCTAAACATGACAGCCAAAGGGCCTAAACATGATAGCCAAAGGTCTTAAACATGATAGCCAAAGGGCTTAAACATGATAGCCACAGGGCCTAAATATGATAGCCAAAGGTCTTAAACATGATAGCTAAAGGGCCTAAACATGATAGCCAAAGGGCCTAAACATGACAGCCAAAGGGCCTAAACATGACAGCCAAAGGGCCTAAGCATGACAGCCAAAGGGCTTAAGCATGATAGCCAAAGGGAATAAACATGATAACAAAAGGGCCTAAACAGGATAGCCAAAGGGCCTAAACAGGATAGCCAAAGGGCTTAAACAGGATAGCCAAAGGGCCTAAACATGATAGCTAAAGGGCCTAAACATGATAGCCAAAGGGCTTAAACATGATAGCCAAAGGGAATAAACATGATAGCAAAAGGGCCTAAACAGGATAGCCAAAGGGCCTAAACAGGATAGCCAAAGGGCTTAAACATGATAGCCAAAGGCCCTAAACATGATAGCTAAATGGCATAAACAGGATAGCCAAAGGGCTTAAACAGAATAGCCAAAGGGCCTTAACATGATAGCCAAAGGGCCTAAACATGATAGCCAAAGGCCCTAAACATGATAGCTAAAGGGCCTAAGCATGCTAGCAAAAGGGCCTAAACATGATAGCTAAAGGGCCTAAACATGATAGCCAAAGGGCCTAAACATGATAGCCAAAGGCCCTAAACATGATAGCTAAAGGGCCTAAACATGATAGCTAAAGGGCCTAAACAGGATAGCCAAATGGCTTAAACAGGATTGCCAAAGGGCCTAAACAGGATAGGCAAAGGGCCTAAATATGATAGCCAAAGGGCCTAAGCATGATAGCCAAAGGGCCTAAACATGATAGCCAAAGGGCTTAAACATGATAGCCAAAGGGCCTACACATGATAGCTAAAGGGCTAAACAGGATAGCCAAAGGGCTTAAACAGGATAGCCAAAGGGCTTAAACATGATAGCCAAAGGGATTAAACAGGATAGCCAAAGGGCCTAAGCATGATAGCCAAAATCAACTAAGGTCACCTTATGCCTCAGGAAGAACCTTAGCCTTAAAAAGAATTATATTACCTAGGAACTGTAAATTGTAATGCGGAATTAATGTGACATACATATTAGTATACCGTTATCTAAAATGTAGATGTTTTTTTTACGTCCATAATGTTCATAAACACAAGTAAAGGAAACATCAAGAAGAGCATATGTTGGCTGTTCCGTTGAGGCCCCTTGGTTTTCTTGCTTCCGAAAAAAAAACTTTTACATTATTTAGCTTTGTATTCTTTTGACTTTGAGCGTGTCTATTAAAGGTTATTCCAGGAACGTCTCATGTGGACGAAATTAGATATCTATGTTTTTATTGGTACAACTACTGGTGGAATATTAGTCCCTGAGGTTTTCATCCGACCAGTAGTCAGTGTTCCGGCTAGGTTTTTATTGGTACAACTGCTGGTGGAATATTAGTCCCTGAGGTTTTCATCCGACCAGTAATCAGTGTTCCGGCTAGGTTTTTATTGGTACAACTACTGGTGGAATATTAGTCCCTGAGGTTTTCATGCGACCAGTAGTCAGTGTTCCGGCTAGGTTTTTATTGGTACAACTACTGGTGGAATATTATTTCCTGAGGTTTTCATCCGACCAGTAGTCAGTGTTCCGGCACTGGCATGGTTTAGTAGAAATATGTATTATTTATATTCACTTTCATAAAGAATGTCTTCTACCGAGGGAAATCTAAAGGCAAACATTTAAGATTTAACATGTATTAATAACCGGTAAAGTACGTCTTGTAGCCATAAAAACGCAAAGGTAAATATCTAAAAGAGGGTAATGAGATATGTTGTCGTCTTGCGTCTTGTAAACAAATATGTGCAAACATTTATTATCTTTACATTTTTTTTATATACAAGTTATAAGTTTCATTAAAATATATATATATAACTTACATTGTACTACAAGGTTAATAGTTTTGTTTACACCATCCTTGATACCATTGTCTGCTTCTACCGTGTAATTCCCAGAATTCTCACATTTTAAGACCGGAAGTGTTGCTGTATAATATTTGCCATTTGTGTTGTACATCAACGGTGCTTTGGGGAAATCATGAGAGTAAAATGTTAAGCGTGGTTTGGGAACGCTATCAATATTCATTCGAAGATTAACTTGTTGATCTTCGTCCAACATATATCTTCTTCTATATTCAGTGAATCCAGAGGAGTCTTTACCGAGCTCCAAACTCATGACTGAAGGTGGATCTGCAATGTACAAATTAATTTATGTTCTGAATAAGTAATAATGTTTGTAGCGAGTTTTTGTTACTGTATTATGTAGAGTAGATGTAAACCGGTCAGTATTTAAGCGAATTCTGCACAATGATATAAGTTTTACGTTTGGTCAGTGACCAGAACACACGAAGAAGAACTCACTAAGAAGTAAACCTTTAAAAAGCGCTGATAACTATTAACTATTTTCTGTTGATCATAAGAATTTCAATTTCTGTATGCATACTTGTAGATATTTTGTGGAGTCTTCTAAAGACTGTTAGAAAAGCTGTATACCGATACACATATTACTCGTCCAATATCTGACTGGTTACACAATAGTTATGACTCGCTCGATCGCAACTTCCAAAGCCACGGTTTCCTAGATCAAATACTAATTTAATCTTTAAATAGTTTTAACCTTTTTCAATTGCATTGTTCAACCTCTGACATAATCATCAGCTTCTTGAAGGTGGTTAGTACTTGGTAGAATTAGACATAGATGCTTAACGCATTAACTTGATTAGTCACTCAACCGTAGATAAAATAGTTAAATGATAAGCATTCATAGAATGAAATCATTGAACCGTATGACATATAACAATGGACATCTTTTAAAATGAACATGAAAGACAAATCATCTGAGATTGCTTTTCTTCGTTGCAGGGTCAGCATAGTGTATCATTCCAAAAAAAATCTGCAATGAACGATAACCATAACATCTACTTACAATGAACGGTTACCATAGCATCTACTTACAATGAACGGTTATCATAGCATCTACTTACAATGAACGGTTACCATAACATCTGCTTACAATGGACGGTGACCATACCATCTACTTACAATGAATGGCTGAACGGTTACCATGACAACTACTTACAATGGACGGCTACCATAAAATCTTTTCTTTTATATCTTGATGTGGCATTAGGATGATTAACACGACAACGATATTTCCCACTTTGTTCTCTTGTAATATTGTAAATCTCTAATGATTGCGATGATCCTATATCAGAAAAACTGCTGCCCCCTGTCTTATTGTGTCTCCACACATAGTTGCAATTTGGATGACATTCAACAGAACAGACAATTGGACCAAGCTTGCTTCCTTCTGTTATATTGACACTTTCCGCCGAAGGTGATAAAACAGGTCTGCCCGGGCCGTCTGTCAATAATATATATATATTTAATTTCTATTTCACGTATGACAAGCAAATGAATCATACAACATTTGAGTGAGTGAGTGATTGTTGCTTAACGCAAATAGAACAATTTTTCAGCTATATCATGGCGAGAACAAGTTAATTTTCAATGAGATGATCATGATGACGATGAGGTCCGCTTTGTTTTAGACTAACAATCTTAATTGGATTTTTATAGTGCTATCTCACTGAAATAACAGTCCGCGGAAAGACATGTCGCTCCACTCGGACGCATTATTCTGATTCTGAGCCAACGAGTTTGTTCTTTCTTCATAATGCTGCGTGCTTAGCGGAAAAGCAACAAATACCAATTTTATAGTCTTTGGTTTGACCAGACCAGGGCACCAACACACCATCTACCGCACTCGAGGCGATCACCCTAACCGCCACGCCACCGATGCGGTTATACACAATTTGGTTTATTACATATATGTCAATCAAAACAATACTGAGATTTCCAAGTGAAAGAAAAGTTGGTATTTCACCGAGTAAAAAAACGTTTGTTTCACCGCGCGATGTCGCAGTAGGAACGTCGTCATAATCTAAAATATCATTTGGCGTTCGACAAAGGAAAACGATTTCCTTTTGGAGACGTCTTATTAATACATGCGAAAGTGTAAAACCTATGTAATGAATATAGATTATAACATGGCCATTTCCATATCTGTCCCGGTATCATCCCGAGACTTTCATATCAGCCCAAGGCGACAGCCGCAGGATGATATGGGTCGAGGGATGATACCAGGACCTATATGGAAAAGGCTATGTTATAATCTGTTTATCACATATTTAACCATGACTGAAATAAATAAATTGTAAATGAAAAATTCATCAACATAACAACAAAATAAATAACGTGTAAAAATCAACAAAATAATTCACGGTATTTATCACAAGTATTGAACATAACTTTTCAATAATTATAAATCAGACTTTCAATTTATATCACTTGTGTCATAAAAAATTATTGTCACATTTTCCTGGATATTTGAGTATGGGAATTGTGTTATTTTGGAGTTGGGCAAATTGGGAGCCAAAACGATAGCGGTTTGCTTATTAGAGTTATTATGGTTATTACTGATGAAAATTAGAGTAACTGTTTTATTTTCATAGTTCTCAATAGTCGATACGATGGCGTAAATATCTACATTCGCCATCACTAAGATATCTAATGATGGAAGCTGGATACATTTCAATGAATCGGGTTCGTAATCCTGTTTGAATTTCGTGCGCGCTGAAAAAAAAATCTTGCCAGGTGCATGTACATTTCCTGGACTCCAATATATTCAGGATTACGATGTTCTCCCACTGTTGATAACCAATCGATGTTACTCTCAATTTTACGCTTTGCATTGATATTTTTCATCGCCGTTTTATCGGCTTTTGTATGATGTTTGCTTAGGTGTTACAATGACGTCATCGACGCAGGGCACAATAACCGGTTATTTGCCCCGGGCACTGATATGGATCGGGAACGTCTTCGTTTATCACACATGCAAAACGGTACGGATAACGTACAAATATGTGATAAATACAGATCATCCCGAGACACCCATATTGGCCTGAGACGAAGTTGAGGGCCAATATGGGTCGAGGGATGATAACCAGTCCAATATGGAAATTCCCATGTATTAAACTATTTATTATATACTTCCGACATCTGCAGACGTAAACACCGGAAGTTGTTTATTTTGTCTGAAACCCACGAGGGGCACCTAATAACCGGTTATTTTCCCGGGGTGTGAAAATATGGACAGTTTACTTCCGGTCATATTGGTCATACAAAAATGCCTTTATTTTAACTAAGTATGTAATAAATATAGACTAACGGCAGTTTTGAAGGTTGAGACTGACATTATCGCTAGTATCGCAGCAAGTCCAACTGGCGTTATTGTAATTACCTGTGACGTGACAATGCGTTTGTCATCACACTGACCGATAATTTTCAATATCAGATAATAAGGGTAATAACAAAATTACCGAACACAGAGCAATCTTCCAAAGGGAAATTCAAAACTCATAAATAAATAAACAGACAAAATCAGTCAACAACCGGGAAACTGGAAATCAGTTCCTGTGCATGCGAGTTACAAAATGTCCAATTTGACGATATACAGAACATTATAGAGAATCAGTGTTCATTGGAAACAAAGCAAGCGGACAATAACAATATGCAAAAGTGAAAGTCAAATGGGTGGTTTTTTTAGTATTGTTTTGGAAAAATGGAAAGAAATAAAACGAGGGTATTTTCATGTTTGTATGATCCAATGTTCTCTTCTAATGTACGAAATAACTCGGGAATTATGTCCATAATTTGCCCTGAATTATGCATGTGCGAAGTAAATTATGTATGTTTCACTGTTATTTTGTTCGGATTGTGATTTATTTGTAATGGTTTCTCTAATTTGTATTTTTACATTGATGATAAACTGGTTATTTTTAAACGGTATCATCAATCTGTTAAAAACAAAACTAATCGTCACCCTACATGTTTTTCTCTCAATATATATCTATGTTATTATCCCATATGAACTAAATAAACCTTCATTTCATTTCATCAAAATGGTTCATTATGGATTTCCTATTTTTACCCCAATATATATTGGATCACGGAATACAAAATTAACCATATTTGGAGTGGTATTTGGATTTAAACGACTGGTTATTACTATGATAAATTAATGGCGGATAACATTTTAAACTGTAAAAGAAAAAAAACCACTGTTGTATTTGGTTCGAGTTTTTCAACATTTTAGGACAATTTTTCTGTAGGAAATCCTTATCAAGCATATGATTTGGTCAAAAAAGAGCATAGCCATCGCGTGTATGCAAAGGTCCCCACATGCACTTATTCATTCATCGCATCGGGTGAATGTTAGAATTGCCACCATCCGTGCAGCAAGATAGTGTTAGTTAATTCAGAAATATCTAAGATCATGGGTTATGTTGGTTACATTTATGACCAATAAGGCTCCATATTCATGTATATGATTTATTGGATTCTACCTGTGGACATTGCAGATCTCTTTCTTCATTGATTCACTTACAACGGGACCTCCGTCGGCCGTTATCAAAATGGTATAACAACGCGTGCGATGCCATTATAGTTACCCTGCACGACATGTATGTCTACCTAGAAGTTGCTTGAAAATTACCCATGACTGTTGTATTTATTTACGAATACTGGCATCCAATACGATTTTCATATTATAGGATGCACGGTCGGTTAACAATGACACGACGGGTGTCACTGGTGGAGCAGAACCTTCCGGAGCACCTGAGATCATCCCGCAGTTTTCAGTGAGGTTCGTGTTGCTCAATGTTAACTTTTCTGTTTTGTTGTATAATTGATGTGAAATAATTTCGTTAAATGTTTTTCAACCATCTTCAATAGTTGGTTACATATGTGTACTTATTAATACGTGTTTAAATAAGAAAATTAGTACACTAACTTTATGTCATCATTCACAAGTTCGCAAGTAGTAAACTGAAAGATGAATCGAATGAGGTCCATCTGTATGTTCTTCTTCTATATATGGATTATGGTTTCCCCATTGGTATCTTCAAACTCTTCTTCCTACTACATAATACCCATTACCTTTATTATTTATAAACTGATTTAAGTCTGTTAAAACAAATGATCATTTAACTATACTCACAATAGGGATCTAAGGTTATAACATTGCTGACATTTGACATATCTCCACGGTCATCCATGGCATTGCAGGATACATTTTTTCCCTTAACAGAATCAGTTACGTTGATTTTAAGGGTATTATGTTCTTGTTCGCCATCGATGGAAAAGGTGTAAGTAAGACTTGAAGAAAGCTCCACCGGCCAACGCTGTACTTGAGACGCACATGTAAACTCAATCTCATCACCAACGAATGGATATTTGCTAAATGCTATGGTTGGCGTCCTTGGTTTGTCTGAAAATAGTTTTGTAAGGTAGTATTGAAAACAATGTCAAGTAATACACAATATATGTACATTGTCATTTTGTATATAAATGTATTTGTGTACTTCATGCACAATATATGTACCTTGTCATTTTCTAAGTTAAAATTTATTTGAGTACGATCTTTGGAAACAGGTAGAAAATCAAATCTTTAGTAAGCTTTTTTTCTATCCTGTGTCGCAGTGAGTGCAAATGATTTTTATTTATTAGCTACAATGTTTATCCTGCAATGTCGTAAAGTACAAAATAAACGCCAACTTTTGCAGAAATGGGACAGAAACGATGTTCATTCGAGTCGTTTTTAAGGTAGACCTCTGACAGGTCTGCACTATACTGTTGTGATATTTACCGTTCAATTTACATGAATCGGGTACCAAAAATACTAGTTATACGAATAAAGCAAAAGTTTAATGTGAAACTAGTTGAACAGGAACTGGTTACCTGGGGTCACCCTCTGCCCCCTGCCCTGGTTTTATGTAGAGTTTGTGCTTTGTTTTCTTTGTAGTGTTTTGTAGATTATTGCCCTTTTGTCTTTTTGTCTTTTGGTCATTGTATTGTCTGTCCTTCTTCAACTTCCGGCTTCTGATGAAGTCTTTGGTATCTTCAAACTTTCCTTATTAACTTAGGATACACTTATTGTATAATAAAAGTAACTATTGCAAGATGAATTAATATATACATGTAAATCTAACAATTATTTCCTACATTGGGACTTTATTTAAAGTTCGGATTGTACAGGATTTGGGTTTATTCAGGGTTTGGTTTAGACATATTTCACGGTATTTTTATTTCGTATTTTGAATACATTTTGTATTTGTTGAAAGATTCGTATCACTTAGTATTTAATCAAATAGAATTATTTGTCCGAGTTCTACTTTGTATTGGCTTACTTAAAGAGTGTACTGGTCTTGTTGTTTTCCCCTATATAGATTCATTCCATGTCCTCAAAATCTCCTCTGACTTGAGTATTCCGTTTTTGTCTAATAATTGCTCAAATTAAAGAACCCGTTCCTTCACATTTATTTCTTGATTATAAAGAAATAAAACAAAATATACAAACCTGTTATAATTAGTAGACAACATCCATCTACTTTGCTACTCTCTGACAATTCAACTGATTGATAAAAACCAGCATCATTCTTGCTAACATTTAATACAGAGATGTCTATTTGTTCTGTGCCGTTAGAGTTAATCATGTACTTATTCATGTAAGTATTGGGTATTATGTCTCCAAGAACAGTGTATATTGAATCATTTGATGGAGATAGAACATCATAAAACTGACCAAGGTTTGTTGTCCACGAGATGTTGTAGTTTGTGTTGATATTTGCATAGAAGATGTTATCTGAAAAATAAATCACATTGTCTATGATCAGATATAGGCCTTAGTATCAAAACTCAATCATCTCTACTTCATCTATCAACCAGGTACATCAAGTGTTGAGTCGAATATAAACGAGTATAAATACGGGGTCAATTGCCTACTATTTCATTAGAAACTTTAGATGTCCTTAATAAATAGACGACACCACCCCCTTAGAAACCCAGAAAATAAAAATACATTTTACTTATGACAATCTACACATTTGGCCGTATGTGCGCTCTTTCATTTACATGATTTCGGCATGATAGTAGATGAACTATTGATCGCCTGATCTTAAACCAAAAACAACAAGCTATCCATTAACTAATGTAACATCACTAACATATAATTCAATAGATGAATTCAGAAACCAACATTATTCGTCCCCGATGGTACCATCCGCCCATTCGCCACTGACATGGTTTATTAGATGTATTTGTTATTGAAATTAACAGTTCCTAAATCATGTAATTATTATTAAACTTAAGGTACTTCTCCCTCAGACATAGGTGACCTATCATTAAGACTAAGGTACTTCTCCCTCAGACATAGGTGACCTTAGTCCATTATGGTTGATAGTATTCTGTTTAGGCCCTTTGGTTTTCTTGCTCCCAAATATTTTAAAATTGTTTGGTTTTCATATATTTTGTCTTAAGCGTACTTGATGAAGGTTATTGCAGAAACGTGTCGTGCGCACTCAATTTGATATCTACGTTTTTATTCAATCTTAGTAAACTGTATTACAAATACTCTCTCATAAAAGTCGATCGATCGACCAATCATCTACGTCGTTATTTTACGTTTCCCATGTTTCAACTATACTATCAACTCAACATATATAGCTATTAACTCCATATGTATTGCTTGTTGCTACTAACTCAACATTATTGCTTTATTGCTACTAATTCCACATATACTGATTTGTAGCTATTAACTCCATATGTATTGCTTGTTCCTTCTAACTCAACATATTGTCGATACTGACTCAACATATAATGCTTTGTTGCTACTGACTCAACATGTATCTCTTTGTCGCTACTGACTCAACATGCATATCTTTGTTGCTGCTAACTCAATATGTACTGCTTTGTTGCTACTAGCTCATCATGCATTGCTTTGATGCTACTGACTAAACATGTGTATCTTTGTATCTACTGATTCAACATGTATATCTTTGTTGCTACTGACTCAACATGTATCTCTTTGTTGCTACTCACTCAACATGTATTTCTTTGGTGCTACTACCTCAACAGACATATTTTTGCTCCATTAAACTCAACATATAACGCTTTATCACTACTGACTTAATATGTATTGCTTTTTTGCTACTAACTACTCAGCATGTGTCTCTTTGCTGCTACTGACTGAACGCGTGTATCTTTGTTGTTACTAACTCAACATGTATTGCTTTCTTGCTACTAGCTCATTAAGTATTGCTTTATCGCTACTATTTCAACATGCATTACTTTGTCGCTACCAGCTGACTCAACATGTATAGTCTTATTGTTACTACCTCAACATACATCTCTTTGCTCCTTTAAACTCAACATATAGCGCTTTATCACTAATGACTTAATATGTATTACTTTATTGCTACTAACTACTCAGCATGTGTATCTTTTTTGCTACTAACTCAACATGTATTGTCTTATTGCTACTACCTCAACATACATCTCTTTGCTCCTTTACACTCAACATATGTAGCTTTTTTCTATACTGACTCAACATACACCATTATATGGCTACCAGCTCAACGTGTATCTCTGCATTGCTACTGATTCAATATGTATTGCTTTGTAGCTACTGACTCAACATGTATTGCTTTGTTGCTACTAGCTCATCATATACTGCTTAATCACTATTAAATCAACATGCATCGCTTTTTCGCTTTTGAATCAACATGCATTGCCTTGTTGCTACTAACTCGACATGCATTGCTTTGTTGCTACCAACTCTACATGTATTACTTTGTTACTACTAACACATCATGTATTGTTTTTTTGCTACTGACTCAATATGTATTGCTTTGTTGGTGTTAATTCAATATGCATTGCTTTGTTGGTGTTAATTCAATATGCATTGCTTTGTTGCTACTAACTCGACATGCATTGCCTTGTTGCTACTAACTCAACATACATTGCCTTGCTGCTACTAACTCTACATGTATTGCGTTGTCGCTATTAAGTCAACATGCATTGCTTTGTTGCTACTAACTCAACATACATTGCCTTGTTGCTACTAACTCAACATGCATTGCCTTGTTGCTACTAACTCTACATGTATTGCTTTGTTGCTACTCATTCAACATACATTGCTTTGTTGCTACTAACTCTACATGTATTGCTTTGTTGCTACTCATTCAACATGCATTGCTTTGTTGCTACTAACTCCACATGTATTGCTTTGTTGCTACTCATTCAACATGCATTGCTTTGTTGCTACTAACTCTACATGTATTGCTTTGTTGCTACTCATTCAACATGCATTGCTTTGTTGCTACTAACTCTACATGTATTGATTTGTTACTACTAACTCTACATGTATTGCTTTGTTGCTACTCATTCAACATACATTGCTTTGTTGCTACTAACTCCACATGTATTGCTTTGTTAATACAAACACATCATCGTATTGCTTTTTTGCTATTGACTCAATATGTATTGCTTTGTTGCTACTAATTCAACATACATTGCCTTGTTGCTACTAAATCAACATGTATCGCTTTGTCGCTATTACGTCACATATATTGCGTTGTTGCTACTAACCTCACATGTATTGCTTTGTCGCTATTGAATCAATATGTATTGCTTTGTCACTATTGAATCAACATGTATTGTCTTGTTGCTATTGCTGTATTGCTACTGACTCAATATGTATTGCTTTGTTAGTGTTAATTCAACATACATTGGCTTGTCTTGTCGCTACTAACTCCACATGCATTGCTTTGTTGCTACTAACTCAACATGTATTGCTTTGTTGCTACTAACTCGACATGTATTGCCTTGGTGCTACTAACTCAACATGTATTGCCTTGTTGCTACTAACTCAACATCTATTGCTTTGTTGCTACTAACTCAACATGTATTGCTTTGTTGCTACTAACTCAACATGCACTGCTTTGTTGCTACTAACTCAACATGTATTGCTTTGTTGCTACTAACTCAACATGTATTGCTTTGTTGCTACTAGCTTGACATGTGTTGATTTGTTGCTACTAACTCAACATGTATTTTCTTGTTGCTACTGACTCAACATGTATAACTTTGTTGCTACTAACTCAACATGTATTGCTTTGTTGCTACTAACTCGACATTTATTGCCTTGTTGCTACTAACTCAACATGTATTGCTTTGTTGCTACTAACTCAACATGCACTGCTTTGTTGCTACTAACTCAACATGTATTGCTTTGTTGCTACTAGCTTGACATGTGTTGATTTGTTGCTACTAACTCAACATGTATTTTCTTGTTGCTACTAACTCAACATGTATTGCTTTGTTGCTACTAACTCAACATGTATTGCTTTGTTGCTACTAACTTGGCATGTGTTGCTTTGTTGCTACTAACTCAACATGTATTGCCTTGTTGCTACTGACTCAACATGCATTACTTTGTTGCAACTAACTTGACATGTGTTGCTTTGTTGATACTAGCGCACCATGTATTTCTTTGTTGCTACTAACCTCACATATATTGCTTTGTTGCTACTGACCCAACATATATCTCTTTGTCACTACTAGCTCATTTTGTATCTCTGTTGCTACTGACTCAACATGTATATCTTTGTTGCTACTGCCTCGCCATCTATATCTGTATCGCTACTGACTCAACATGTATCTCTTTGTTGCTACTGGCTCACCATCTATTTCTGTGTCGCTACTGATTCAACATGTATCTCTTTGTTGCTACTGACTCACCATCTATATCTGTGTCGCTACTGACTCAACATGTTTCTCTGTGTCACTACTAGCTCATTGTGTATCTCTTTGTTGCTACTGGCTCACCATCTATATCTGTGTCGCTACTGCCTCAGCACGTATCTGTTTGTTGCTACTGACTCAGCATCTATATCTGTGTTGCTACTAACTGAATATGTATTTCTGTGTCGCTACTAAATCAACATGTATCTCTTTTTCACTACTAGCTAATTACGTATCTCTTTACTGCTACTGACTCAGCTTGTATCTCTGTGTTGCTACTGACTCAACGTGTGTCTATTTGTTGTTACTAGCTCATTATGTATTCCTTTGTTGCTACTGACTCAACATGTAACTCTTTGTCACTACTAGCTCATTATGTATCCCTTTGTCACTAATGACTAAACATGTATCTCTTTGTTGCTAGTAACTCAACATGTATCTCTTTGTTGCTCCTGACTCAACATGTATCTCTTTGTTGCTACTGGTTCAAAATATATATCTTTGTTGCTACTGGCTCAACATGTATATCTTTGTTGCTACTGGTTCAACATGTATCTCTTTGGTGCTACTGACTCAACATGTATCCCTTTGTTGCTACTGATTCAACATGTATCTCTTTGTTGCTACTAGCTCAACATGTATCTCTTTCTTGCTACTGATTCCACATGTATCTCTTTGTTGGTACTGGCTCAACATGTATCCCTTTGTTGCTCGTGGCTCAACATGTATCTCTTTGTTGCTACTGGTTCAACATGTATCTCTTTGTTTCTACTGACTCAACATGTATCTCTTTGTTGCTAACGACACAACATGTATCTCTTTGTTGCTACTGATTCAACATGTATCTCTTTGTTGCAACTGGTTCAACATATATATCGTTGTTGCTACTGGTTCAACATATATATATTTGTTCCTACTGGCTCAACATGTATCTCTTTGTTGCTACTGATTCAACATGTATCTCTTTGTTGCTACTGATTCAATATGTATCTCTTTGTTGCTACTGATTCAACATGTATCTCTTTGTTGCTACTGACTCAACATGTATCCCTTTGTCACTACTGACTAAATATGTATCTCTTTGTTGCAAGTAACTCAACATGTATCTCTTTGTTGCTAGTAACTCAACATGTATCTCTTTGTTGCTACTGGTTCAACATGTATCTCTTTGTTCCTACTGGTTCAACATATATATCTTTGTTGCTACTGGTTCAACATGCATCTCTTTGTTGCTACTGACTCACCATCTATATATGTGTAGCTACTGACTCAACATGTTTCTCTGTGTCACTACTAGCTCATTGTGTATCTCTTTGTTGCTACTGGCTCACCATCTATATCTGTGTCGCTACTGCCTCAGCACGTATCTGTTTGTTGCTGCTGACTCAGCATCTATATCTGTGTTACTACTAACTGAATATGTATTTCTGTGTCGCTACTAAATAAACATGTATCTCTTTTTCACTACTAGCTCATTATGTATCTCTTTGTTGCTACTGACTCAGCTTGTATCTCTTTGTTGCTACTGACTCAACGTGTGTCTATTTGTTGTTACTAGCTCATTATGTATTCCTTTGTTGCTATTGACTCAACATGCATCTCTTTGTCACTACTAGCTCATTATGTATCCCTTTGTCACTAATGACTAAACATGTATCTCTTTGTTGTTAGTAACTCAACATGTATCTCTTTGTTCCTCCTGCCTCAACATGTATCTCTTTGTTGCTACTGGTTCAAAATATATATCTTTGTTGCTACTGGCTCAACATGTATATCGTTGTTGCTACTGGTTCAACATGTATCTCTTTGGTGCTACTGACTCAACATGTATCCCTTTGTTGCTACTGATTCAACATGTATCTCTTTGTTGC
>MJUT01028359.1:13642-29479 GCA_002080005.1 Gigantidas platifrons | reverse complement strand
GACATGTATCTCTTTGTTGCTACTGGCTCAACACATATCTTTTTGCTGCGACTGGCTCAACATGTATGGTATCTCTTTGTTGATATTGGTTTAACATATATACCTTTGTTGCTACTTGTCAAACATATATATCTTTGTTGCTACTGGTTGAACATGTATCTCTTTATTGCTAGTAACTCAACGTGTATCTCTTTGTTGCTACTGGTTGAACATGTATCTCTTTGTTTCTACAGACTCAACATATATCTCTTTGTTGCTATTGGCTCAAAATGTATTATATCTCTTTCTTGCTACTGGTTGAACATAGATATCTTTGTTGCTACTGGTTCAACATATATATCTTTGTTGCAACTGGCTCAACATGTATCCCTTTGTTGCTGCTGATTAAACATGTATCGCTTTGTTGCTGCTGACTCAACATGTATCCCTTTGTTGCTACTGATTCAACATGTGTCTCTGTTGCTACTGGCACAACATGTATCTCTTTGTTGCTACTGATTCAACATGCATCTCTTTGTTGCTACTGATTCAACATATATATCTTTGTTGCTACTGGTTCAACATATATATCTCTGTTGCTATTGGTTCAACATGTATCTCTTAGTTGCTAGTAACTCAACATGTATCTCTTTGTTGCTAGTAATTCAACATGTACATCTTTGTTGCTACTGGTTGAACATGTATTTCTTTGTTTCTACTGACTCAACATATATATCTTTGTTGCTACTGGCTCAAAATGTATTATATCTCTTTCTTGCTACTGGTTAAACATATATATCTTTGTTGCTACTGGTTCAACATATATATCTTTGCTGCAACTGGCTCAACATGTATCCCTTTGTTGCTGCTGATTCAACATGTATCGCTTTGTTGCTGCTGACTCAAATTGTATTATGTCTCTTTGTTGCTACTGGTTGAACATATATTCTTTGTTGCTACTGGTTGAACATATATTCTTTGTTGCTACTGATTCAACATGTATCTCTTTGTTGCTACTGGCACAACATGTATCTCTATTGCTACTGATTCAACATATATATCTTTTTTGCTACTGGTTCAACATATATATCTTTGTTGCTACTGGTTCAACATGTATTTTTTTGTTGCTACTGGCTCAACATGTATCTCTTTGTTGCTACTAGGTCATTATGTATTGCTCTGATGCTATTGACTCAACATGTATCTCTTTGTTGCTACTGGCCCAACATGCATCTCTTTGTTGCTACTGGCCCAACATGTATCCCTTTGTTGCTACTGATTCAACATCTGTCTCTGTTGCTACTGGCACAACATGTATCTCTTTGTTGCTACTGGCCCAACATGTATCTTTGTTGCCACTGGTTCAATATATATATCTGTTTATTGCTACTGGTTCAACATCTATCTTTGTTGCTACTAGCGCAATATGTATATCTTTGTTGCTACTGATTCGACATGTATATCGTTGTTGCTACTGGCTCAACACATATCTTTTTGTTGTTACTGGCTCAACATGTATGGTATCTCTTTGTTGCTACTGGTTCAACATATATATCTTTGTTGTTACTGGTTCAACATATATATCTTTGTTGCCACTGGCTCAATATGTATCCCTTGTTGCTACTGATTCAACATGTGTCTCTGTTGCTACTGGCACAACATGTATCTCTTTGTTGCTACTGATTCAACATGTATCTCTTTGTTGCTACTGATTCAACATATATATCTTTGTTGCTACTGGTTCAACATATATATCTCTGTTGCTATTGGTTCAACATGTATCTCTTAGTTGCTAGTAACTCAACATGTATCTCTTTGTTGCTAGTAATTCAACATGTATATCTTTGTTGCTACTGGTTGAACATGTATCTCTTTGTTTCTACTGACTCAACATATATATCTTTGTTGCTACTGGCTCAAAATGTATTATATCTCTTTCTTACTACTGGTTGTACATATATATCTTTGTTGCTACTGGTTCAACATATATATCTTTGCTGCAACTGGCTCAACATGTATCCCTTTGTTGCTGCTGATTCAACATGTATCGCTTTGTTGCTGCTGACTCAAATTGTATTATGTCTCTTTGTTGCTACTGGTTGAACATATATTCTTTGTTGCTACTGGTTGAACATATATATATTTGTTGCTACTGGCTCAACATGTATCTCTTTGTTGCTACTAATTCAACATGTATCTCATTGTCGCTACTGGCACAGCATGTATCTATGTTGCTACTAATTCAACATGTATCTCTTTGTTGCTACTGGCAAACATGTATATCTGTTGCTACTGATTCAACATATATATCTTTGTTGCTACTGGCTCAACATGAATATATCCTTGTTCCTACTGATTCAACATGTATCTCTTTGTTGCTACTGGCTCAACATATATCTCTTTGTTGCTACTGGCTCAAAATGTATTATATCTCTTTGTTGCTACTGGTTGAACATATATATCTTTGTTGCTACTGGTTCATCATATATATCTTTGTTGCTACTGGTTCAACATGTATCTCTTTGTTGCTACTGATTCAACATGTATCTCTTGCTACTGGCACAACATGTATCTCTATTGCTACTGATTCAACATATATATCTTTGTTGCTACTGGTTCAACATATATATCTTTGTTGCTACTGGTTCAACATGTATTTCTTTGTTGCTACTGGCTCAACATGTATCTCTGTGTTGCTACTAGGTCATTATGTATTGCTCTGATGCTATTGACTCAACATGTATCTCTTTGTTGCTACTGGCCCAACATGTATCTCTTTGTTGCTACTGGCCCAACATGTATCCCTTTGTTGCTACTGATTCAACATGTGTCTCTGTTGCTACTGGCACAACATGTATCTCTTTGTTGCTACTGGCCCAACATGTATCTTTGTTGCCACTGGTTCAATATATATATATGTTTATTGCTACTGGTTCAACATCTATCTTTGTTGCTACTAGCGCAATATGTATATCTTTGTTGCTACTGATTCGACATGTATCTCTTTGTTGCTACTGGCTCAACACATATCTTTTTGTTGTTACTGGCTCAACATGTATGGTATCTCTTTGTTGCTACTGGTTCAACATATATATCTTTGTTGTTACTGGTTCAACATATATATATTTGTTGCCACTGGCTCAATATGTATCCCTTTGTTGCTACTGATTCAACATGTATCTCTCAGTTGCCACTGGCTCAACATGTATCCCTTTGTTGCTACTGATTCAATATGTATCTCTGTTGCTATGGCACAACATGTATCTCCTTATTGCTACTGATTCAACATGTATCTCTTTGTTGCTACTAGTTCAACATATATATCTTTATTGCTACTGGTTCAACATGTATCTCTTTGTTGCTGGTAACTCAACATATATCTCTTTTTTGCTACTGGTTCAACATATATATCTTTGTTCCTACTGGCTCAACATGAATATATCATTGTTCCTACTGATTCAACATGTATCTCTTTGTTGCTACTGGCTCAACATATATCTCTTTGCTGCTATGGTCTCAAAATGTATTATATCTCTTTGTTGCTACTGGTTGAACATATATATCTTTGTTGCTACTGGTTCATCATATATATTTTTGTTGCTACTGGCTCAACATGTATCTCTTTGTTGCTACTGATTCAACATGTATCTCTTTGTTGCTACTGGCACAACATGTATCTCTGTTGCTACTGGTTCAACATATATATCTTTGTTGCTACTGGCTCAACATGAATATATCCTTGTTCCTACTGATTCAACATGTATCTCTTTGTTGCTACTGACTCAACATGTATCTCTTTGTTGCTACTGACTCATCGTGTATCTCTTTGTTGCTACTGACTCAACATGTATCCTTTGTTGCTACTGACTCATCATGTATATCTTTGTTGCTACTGACTCAACATGCATCTCTTTGTTGCTACTGGTCCAACATGTATCTCCCTGTTGCTACTGGTCCAACATGTGTCTCTTTGTTCCTACTAGCTCATTATGTATTGATGTGATGCTACTGACTCGACATGTATATCTTTGTTTCTACTGACTCAACATGTTGCTAATAACTGTATTGCTTTGTTCCTGAGTACTATCTCACCATGAATCGCTCTGCTGCTCGGTTCCAGCTCAACAAATACTGCTTTGTTGCTCAGCACTAAATCAACATGTATTGCTTTGTTGCTCAGTATTATCTCAATGTGTGTATCTTTGTTGTTACACTACCAATAAGGACTCTAAATCTTAATGTCATCTAATGCGAATAATCGTGTTTCTTCAGGTATACATTTAGTATACTAATTCTACTTATTAGTAACCCAAAATGTTTTCTTCACCTGTTTCGACCTTCCAGAATTGGTTTTAGTACATTGTATTTCCAATCTATACTTTTTACAAGATGTCAGGTTAACTGTATATGACGACAGAGGTGACTTAATGTATTTGGGCTAGTCCAAACCTCCAAATGAATAAAAGCCAAGGAATGCATGTGTTTCAGATGTATTGCTTTGTTACTTCTAACACAACTTGTATTACTTTGTTACTACTAACTCAACATGTATTACTTTGTTACTACTAACTCAACATGTATTACTTTGTTACTACTAACTCAACATGTATTACTTTGTTACTACTAGCTCAACATGTATTGCTTTGTTGCTACTAACTCAACATGTATTGCTTTGTTGCTACTAACTCAACATGTATGACTTTGTTACTACTAACTCAACATGTATTACTTTGTTACTACTAACTCAACATGTATTACTTTGTTACTACTAACTCAACATGTATTGCTTTGTTGCTATTAGCTCGACATGTATTACTTTGTTACTACTAACTCAACATGTATTACTTTGTTACTACTAACTCAACATGTATTACTTTGTTACTACTAATTCAACATGTATTACTTTGTTACTACTAACTCAACATGTATTACTTTGTTACTACTAACTCAACATGTATTGCCTTGTTACTATTAACTCAACATGTATTACTTTGTTACTACTAACTCAACATGTATTACTTTGTTACTACTAACTCAACATGCCTTACTTTGTTACTACTAACTCAACATGTATTGCTTTGTTGCTATTAACTCCACATGTATTGATTTGTTGATGTTAATTCAACATATATTGCTTTGTTACTAGAGACTCGACATATATTGAATTGTTGCTAATAACTGTATTGGTTTGTTCCTGAGTACTATCTCACCATGAATCGCTTTGTTGTGCAGTACTAGCTCAACATATATTGTTTTGTTGGTCAGCTGTAACTCAACATATATTGCTTTGTTGGTCAGCACTAACTCAACATATATTGCTTTGTTGGTCAGCACTAACTCAACATGTTTTGGTTTGTTACTAAGTATTAGTTCAACATGTATCTTTGTTATTACACTATCAATAAAACTCTTAATCTCAATGTCAGCAAAGAAGATATGCACGTGTTTCTTCAAATTAAAGTATTATAATAATTCTACTTACCAGTAACCCAAAATGTTGTATTCACTTTTTCTGACCTTTCGTCTTTGGGATAAGTACAGTCCATATATAATCTATACTTCTTACAAGACGTCAGGGTAATTGTATATGCCGACTGAGGTGTCTTAATGTATTCCTCCTCCCTGTGTCCAGATGAATAAAAAGCAAGGGTTGTAATTGTTTCAGATTCCCCAGGTAAAATCCATGTAACTGTGACATTATTCCCAGATGTAGTGATGTTTATATTTGTTGGTGGCTTCAACTCAGCTGCAAAAACAAAAGATAAATAAAATCAAACGACAAGTAAACAAAACAATAATCAACTAAATCATCACCATGTATCAGGGATGAAGTCAAGATTTTTCGTTGCCGAGTGTGAATTATTTTTTAGTTAATAAACAATTTCTCTATCTTCAACACATACAGTCACTGAAAGGAATCTAATTACTTTAAATCTCAAATAATACAAAAAGCTCTAAGTAAAATGTAAGAAGTGTTATCTGAAAATGTATCATAAGATTGCAAGGAAAAATAACAGTTTTTACTTAAACAGTGTCAAGTCAGCCCGTAGTACCTTTATTCTTCAATCGAGTGGGTGCGTTCGGGTTGATGACTCTAACACTGATTTTTTATGGAAAACAATTGCTTACAAATATATATTGATGGAATCAGAAGAACAACATCCATTAGATAGAACAAAAGAATTTCAAAATAACCGACATTTTGTAAATATCCTCAAATAAAAACCTCTAAGCCTATTATATTTTGGAAAAATACATTTGTATCTAGCAACGTTACATGTCTGGAACCAGATGAATTATTAACTGTGGCATGGCGCAGTCTGATATCAAAATATTTGATTTCCGACATGGTACTCAGAACTATTTTTTAAAAAGTTTCTAGCAGCCATATATTTCTGGAACTAGAAAGACAATACCTGTGATATTGTGATATGGACAAATTAGATTTCAAAATATTTTAATTCCAGTTTTTTAAAATATCATAGAAGACTGTCATTCCTATTTTCGTTTATGCAACATCAGTGGAGAGTGTGGGAGCTCGCCAAGTATATATGTGGGTCTTTCATTTTTCTATATATACAACCACAGAAGGCTTTATGTATAATACCTTAAACCAAATGCATTATGAACGTAACTTTCATATGATACCTTTTAAGAACAATATGTATGCAAACAACTGTGGAAAAACAAATAGGAAACAATTTTAAAATGATAAATATAGATTCTCCTTCAGTTGCCCGTGGGTTGCGATATTTCTCCACTCACAAGGGGTCGAACCTATTTGGTTGGAGAAGGGGTTATTTTGGTTGGAGAAAACAAAATGGCGGAAAATCCCGTCAAATTTCAACACCGGTAAGTGCATTCCCTGCTATTGTCGGTGTGTCATTGAAATGTGTGCTTTAATACCATGGCGTTTCGGCAACTTGATTATCAGTTATGACCATGCGTGTTTGTTTTAGGACATAGGTTTGCCCTAAAAAAAAGCTACTGACATAAAACCGACAGGAAAAACACGATATTTTTTGTCATGGGTACATAAAAGGACCATTTCTGTACATTTTACGGATATAATGTTAGGTTTTTCGTGTCATATATGTTCACTGCTTTATTCTATGTAAATATAAATGTTCAATTATTGTATTTAAACCTAAAATAACGAGTTTGTTTTTCCAATTAAGCATTTTTTTTGGTTGGAGACTCGAGGTATATGACTTATTTTTGATTTTGTTTAGACATTGAAAGAAAACTTAACACTGGATGTTTTGTCCCGTCAGAAGGCACTACACAACTACTGCTAAATCCTAATTTTAGAAATAAAATGCAGCAATTTATATACGAAATAATATTTATAATTATTGACTTAAATGTCTCAAATGGGACATTTATTTACTCACCAGGACAACTTTTCAAAAAATTAGCCCCCCTTTCCCAGTCTAATAGAATTGTTTCTTTTTGTATAGTGTCTCTGATGTTTGACCGTAACACTTTTCGGTGGAACATTTCTAGAGGTCACTGTGCTAGGTGTTCAATGAAGTTGACATGCTGATCTTTCGTCATTGTTTTGGTTGATTTTGATTTTTTGCCACTTTCAACAATATTTCAGTTATATCATGGCGACCAGATTTAGTGGTGGAGGAAGTCGGAGTATCCGGAGAGAACTACCGACCATGGATGGGAAAGCAAATTGGTAAACTTTATCACTTTCGGCTGCGAGTCGAGTGCACACTTTTTGTAATTTACAAAGCCGGGCGCGAACCAATGCCGTATTGGTGATAGGCTTGTATGAGTTGTTAGATCCAGCAACCTAACTCATTGAGCCACCCGGGCCCCTCATTATTTTGGAAGTGAAATGTTAGAACAGTAATCAAAATTCGTGACAATCCAGAGACAAAGACTTGGTCAAAGGAACAGACAATGACTACAAACAACACAATATAATTATAATAACCAAAACGAACACACATACAGAAAACCGTCCGTCTGTTAATTTTTCACATTTCCATCTTCTCTGAAACCGCTTGACGGATATTAACCAAACTTAGCAGGGAAGTTGAGGGGAAGGTCCCCCTACAATCGATCTACATTTCGCTCTGGTTTGATAAAATAAATGACCACCAGAGGAGTTCTTCGATTCTGCTTGGGCGATTTTCAAAACATGTTCTCCCATAAAATTACAATGCAAAATAATTTGAACTGTGCAGAAATGTTCTATGTGAGGTCTTTTACAAACAACCATCTTTGTTCCCAGTTGGACAAATAAACTGGACCGCTAGTGGACCCAGCAGAGATAAACAAACAAACAAATTCTTTATTTGTCAATTAAGACGCCCATTACTGAGCTGTAAACAATCATATGATATATACAATGAATATATATATATATACACACACACATATATATACATTTAGGTCCTCCTCGGTTTCAAGTGTGTCCAATATTTCTTTTGGAATGGCTGACGAGGACAAGCCAACTTTCGGATCACTACCGAATAATGCACTCTATGGTGATTGATCGATTGTTCTATGATACGATCTGTTTTTGTTTAAATTGGACGAATCTTAGTCCTTCTGACCTGTGGGTATTATTGTTCTCATGAGTCCAATAAATAATCATACTTTTAATGTCAGCATTTTCCCGTTCTGCCGATCCTTGGCTCTGAGGATGACGCGGTCTTTCGTGTACCAGTTTAAGCTCTGGCCAAGGAAGTTTTAACTCGGTGATGATATTTGCAATAAATTCCCTACCATTGTCATTTTGTAAGATGTGTGGGGCACCAAGAAGCAGAAAAATGGCAGTAAGTTGATACGCAACTTCAGCAGCTCTTTTCGACTTCAACGGACGCAATATACTAAACTTTGTTAAATGGTCCTGGTAATGCATTACCCACTTAAAGTCACTATCCGGACACGATTGATAGTCTACAGATCTACTTGTCCACGACTATTAAAGTCTGAAGAAGTTATTGGACGAACTATTAACTTGCTAGTTTCCTACAGTTTTTTCTTCAAGATACATTGTTCACAGAGTTGAATAAAGAGTTTGATGACTTCTCTGCTGATGTTGGCAAATTGTTTCTTTAATTCCTTATAGGTTTTATGAATCCCGCCATGTCCTATTCCAGAATGAGCTGTCTTGATCAAACGGTAAAGCTCTTCTGTAGTACAGTAATAGATTACGTCCGTCCCTTTACGAACAAGCTTTTCAATTCCTGCTATCTCCAAAACATCAGACTTTTTTGTCAAATATCTCTGATTTTGTGTCTTTTTGGTTACTGATTTTGCTTCCTTTACACTATGAATTGTCTCATTATATCTTTCACGTGTAAATATAATATGGTTGATAGACTTGTTGTCATCCAATAGTTTTATAACTTCATCATGAAATTTAGTGTCATCTTTACACTTCAAAATAATTCAAAAGACTGAACAACAATGTTTACAATATATTATCTCCTTAAAATACTCACCATAGTAGTAATTAAATAATATAAGGTAATCTTAACCCATATGATGTTATCATATGGGTTAATTACACATATAGGCCACTGTAAATACAACTGTACAATTTATGATGTATTTTCAATCACAATTGTACAAGTTATAACTTGCATAGCAATAATTGGACAAGTTATGACTTGTATGATGGTGTTATACAAGTTATAACTTGTATAAATATTTTGTACAAGTTATAACTTGTACAAAATAATAACATGTACACGCCATATATATATATATATGGTGTGTACAAGTTATTATTTTGTGATTGAAAATACATCATAACTTGTACAGTTGTATTCATAATGTCTCTTTTATATATATAAAAAGAGACATTATGATTTCAATGATTATAAAATTAACTTGTAATGACAAGAATTTATAACACCCCCTTAAAAAAAACTATTGTATATTAGCTACTCAATAATGATCGATTATAACAATTTATACCTTTAACTAGCGTATTTTATGTTGTAGCTACAAACGTATGTAGACTATTTATAATATATATATACTTTAAAAAAAAAATTATTACACAATGTTAAACCACCAGTGATCACGTTGACCTTATTATTTTCTAATTACTGTTTTTTCAACAATATATTTCTCTTCGTATGTAGATCTAACAATAAACGACCTGTTTTCTTGATAATTGTAGAATCTTCTGCGGACACTAGTTTTTTCCAAATAAATATCATGTCCGCCAAAATTTGAAAAATAAAAATTCTGGCCTTTGCTCTTCAGCACTGTTAAAGAGTAACATGTTTATCCTGTACCATGCATGAAATAAATTATCTGCCCTACTAAAAGTTGGAAAAGAATATTCTGAACCGAAAAATTTGCCAGCCACCCCTTAGAATTAAATGGTTGTTCTCTAAACGAGACGAACTCTATACCTATATTAAATTAGTTATTCAACGGGATACTTCTGTGCGAACATGAAACTTTCTATAATATATTAATCATATTATGTTTTTCTTCAGGAGGAAAATGCATTTATGTCCCGAAAGTTAATTTTGCTTTCTTCAGGAAAGAAAAAACCCATGCCAGTTTCTCCTTGTTTTACAAAATCTCTATGTGCGCATGAATCGGATAAATTTTCCACCAAAGAGCCTACGTCCTGTCCAGAAAAACTCTCTAGTATTGTCTGAATATCTCTTTTGGGAAGAATTTGTTTGTCCATGCCATTTCAATGTATCTTTAAAAACTGAATAGGTAATGTTGTTTGTATCAAGTTTTCCACTTTCTATGAGTTTCGTAAGTAGTAATATTGTTTCATTGGTGCATGGATCGTCAGACAACTGTAAATATTGGCTGTTTTGTCTACACAAATCCAGATTTTCAGCAACTGGGAGTTTCTTTTTACGTGTTTGTATTTCATTTCCACTCATCCGCGGACCCCGTTTACATAATGGTTGTCTTAGGTCACGCTTTGGGGATTCACTCAGGACCCTGTTCAGAAAGGGCGAGGGTGACATGCAATACTAGTAATAGGGCGATCCTCGCCTTATGGGTGTGATTATAACTGGTTTGTTCGGCGTCTGTCGACAGCATATTTGTTTCCACCAGTTTTAATAGGGGAAAAGAACTGTCGTTTCCTTGTTCTGTATATACTTAGGGTAGGACCCCTTTTTTTATAACGAGGCATTTTTCAGCTGAAAATAGATCCATTTTTATAGAATCAATTGACAATTATTATACCTTTTATATTCTAATACAATACTATGATAGCCGATTGTTGTTATTTGTTCGAGAACCTGGTGTTACATATAAATAGTAGATTTGTCCACGATGAAAGTTTGAAGTTCAAACAGACCGGCCAGATTATTTTGTAACATCAATAACGACCTAAAATGCACGAAATGCAAATGTCTACTCTGAAGGGGACATTTAATATAGATTTAATTTGACTTATGGCGATATATTTTGCATTTATAGAGCAACTAGCAAATGTTTTAACTAATCTGAAATTATTTTTGCACCATATATTATGAACATTGTCGTTATCACTCTGTAAGAATTATTTTAAGAAAATTATCACCAACCATTTGTATCATATACCTCGAGTCTCCAACCAAAAAAATGCTTAATTGAGAAAAACTCGTTATTTTAGGTTTAAATACAGTAATTGAACATTCATATTTACTTAGAATAAAGCAGTGAAAAATATATGACACGAAAAACCTAACATTATATCCGTAAAATGTACAGAAATGGCCCTTTTATGTACCCATGACAAAAAATATCGTGTTTTCCGGTCGTTTTATTTCAATAGCTTTTTTAGGGCAAACCTATGTCCTAAAACAAACACGCATTGTCATAACTGATAATCAAGTTGCCGAAACGCCATGGTATTAAAGCACACATTTAATGACACACCGACAATAGCAGGGAATGCACTTACCGGTGTTGAAATTTGACGGGATTTTCCGCCATTTTGTTGGTCTCAACCAAAATAACCCCTTCTCCAACCAAATAGGTTCGACCCTTTGACTCAAGAGAGTCAAATTAAAAAAATTAACCACGAGCCACATGGGCAACTGAAGGAGAATTTGTTTCTCCCATTATTTAACACGAACGAGGAGAGCAGGAATTAAGAACGTGAAAAGCTCGCGCGAATCCTACTTATCTCTACTTATTTAAGACACAGAAAATTGACAGGTTGTAATTGCCGCTATTGAACACCAGACGAATGTCACGGGTCAATCTTGAACAACGGGATCAAACTTTTGGAACATTGAATTCTGAGTAACGGCCTCAACTCGTTACAGAGGCATTTTACTATAATTTACGCACCATCCAAACGTTTTAACACCACAAACAGCACCAATAACCGAGCGCGTAGTGGTCGTCCTAGAGTTACAACGTCATGTCAGGATAGATACATCCTTGGAGAGCATATGAATAATCGATTAACTAGAGCCAAGCAACAAAGTACAAAAGACAATTGGCAACCACCAGAGACTAATTAGTGATTACTGCCTGACGTCGATTGATCACCAACAACATAAGATTTCCTCGTCGGGCCAAATGACCCATTCTTACAGTTCGTCATCGACAATTACGTCTACAGTCGACTATGTAACGTCAAAACTGGCGTCATCAGCAATGGAGGAATATCATCTTCTCAGATGAATGTCGATATTCCATTTCCAATGCAGATGGCAGAACAAGGGTCTGTCGAAGGCGTGGTAAACGCCTGACTGTTGCATGCAGCCTGAAAAGATACTCGTGAGGCAGATCAAACATCAGGGCGTGGTGTGGAATCGGTCTTTACTTCAAACTTGGAAATGTCATTTTTCAGAACATCGGCACATGTAGGTTGTGGTCACCCGATACATAGATCAAGCTCTGAGACCCCATGTGGTGTTTTTGTTTGTACGTCATTTGAACTACAATTTCCAGGACGATAACGCCCGTGATCATCCTGCAAAAGCCACAAGAGACTTTCTTCAGGAAAACAACAGAGGTTATGTCGTGGCCTGCTCTTAGTCCTGACCTAAACCCGCTTGAACATCTATGGGATGAGATTCAAAGATGAAGTCCATCCTAGGCCGAGAACTGCAACTGAATGTTGTACATTCTTCTTGAAGGCTTGGGCTCATATTCCTATGGCAGGTATCAACCGCCTCATTCAATATACAGGATACGTGTTGCTGTAATCAACGCCAATGGAGAACATATACGATACTTCGTTCCTCGTTTCTTCTAATTCTGTGATGTATTGTTGAGAAAAGTATCAGAAAAAAACATTTTAGAAACTTATTCTATTTAAAAATCTGCTTGAAATGATTTGCCAATATTTATCATTATCTTTTTTTTATATTTCAAAGTAAATCTAATTGATACGTTAAGAAGCGTTTGAAGATACCAAAGGGGTAATCAGAATCCGTATATCGAAGAAGAGCAGACAACACAATGGTTTGTAAAAATGGACAAGATATTTGATAATATGTATGCAGATGTAAATCATTCAGAAACACACAATTTATCATAACGATAACTCGTAGTTGCTTATGAAGTGTACAAACAAAATGTAAGTATTTATTTGAACTCAGTTTAACTTCCTTGAAAAATAAGGATGGAGTCATTTAGGGCAAGGCTTTTATTGAGAAAAGAAACAAAACTCTCATACTTATCGTATAAACTTGTATACATTCTTTCTATTGAAGAAAATGTTCACTTCATCTCGTTTAAATATTTTAAAAAGTTTTCGATGATACAGGGTACCTTAATATTTGGAGAAATCAAGATTTTCCTTATTCTGATTAGTTAATTTCGATAATCAAATTACACCTACATGATCAATTTAAACAGGATTGGCACTCCCTAATTGAACACTCTTCAAAAATATTGAATTATAGACTATATAAAGAAAATTTCGAATGTGAAATCTACTTAAGAATTTTACAAGACAAAGATATTTATACACTATGCAAATTAAGAGCTACACCAACCACAAATTATCTATGGAAACTGGCAAGTGGAATAATATTGACCGTGCCAATAGAATACCGGTATGTATAAAATGTGAAAATATAACTATTGGAGATGAATGCCAGTACATAATGTAATGTCAACATTTTTCAAACTTTAGAAATAGGTTCAATATCACAAATATACGAGAAAAACCAAATATTAAACTTAAACAAGAAGAGTTTGAAGATACTAAAGGGGTAATCAGAATCCGTGTATCGAAGAAGAACAGACAACACAATGACAAAAAAAGTACAAAAGGACAAACAACGATCTACAAAACATACACGTAAAACTAAAGGTAGAGTAACACGAAACCCACTAAAACCAGCTGGTCAACACAGGTGCTCCGGAAGGGTAGGCAGTTCCTGCTCCACTAATTAAGTTAATTAAGTTACTTTAAGGGGTTCAGCTAAAGAATCAGATTTTACTCTTCTTTCTTTTGACCCATATACGTTTAGAACTATAGCTGTTTAGACAGGTAACACACGAAAAGATGTCGCCATAAATAAACCAAATATAATTTTGATTCAAAATAATTCCGATTTTTTTTTTATTAAACCGTCTGTGAACTTTCAACAAGAGTTTGGTGGCTTAATGTGGACGATAATAGACCAGCGATGAATGTGTTTTACACAAAATACCAGGTTTATCGTGCAAAGAACTGGGAATCTCGTGCGGAAAGCATAATCTCCAATCGGAATGTGTAGTATTGCAGAAGATAGTCACATAAAATGTGAAATACCAGGTTTCTCGCACAGGAACTGAAATAATGTTGATTATAGCGTTAAATTCCAAGAACATTTCAAGAAAAACAATAAAGATACGAGTTTTGATTTTAGCATTGCTAAGAAATTTCTAATAATCAAATGTATTGAATTGTCTGAGAAATAAAAATCACAAAAAATGCTACAAAAGATTAAAGTCATGCCCTCTTCTCTGACTGTTTTTATTTTATGTTTTTGTTGTGTATTATAATTAACTAATATTTGGTCCTTGTAACTTTTACATTAGCATATCAGGGACGTCGGTCGTGGTCATTATCGTATGGTAGTTGGATTTGCAACTACCTATGCAATCAGTGCCTATCACAACTAAAGTGTGAGTTCAAATACTGCTCATGGCGAGGTGTACTCGATACAAAATTATGTGATAAAGTTTGTTATTATATGACTTCAGATAATGTCTTTTTCTGATTGGCTGACGTTCCTAATAACCATCTTTATAAAACATTATAATCACCTCGTGGTTTTGCTTACCTTGTTGGAATGTTATAATCACCTGGTGTGACGTCACGCCAGGTGAATATAACATTCCAACAAGGTAAACAAAAGAAGATGTCGTGAGTCAAAGCTTATTTTAAGGCTGAAAGAAACATATAACATGTGTCATATAATAAAACAATCAATGACTTTTAATTCGGTGGATACCAGGATTTATTAACCCACGAATAATATATTTACCTAGGCCCTAAAGGGCCTCGGTAAATATAATATTCTTGGGTTAATAAATCCTTGTATCCACCTCATTAAAAGTCATTAATTGTATATTAGTGACTTGCGGCAGGTCGGTGGTTTTCTCTGGGTACTCCGGTTTCCTCCACCAATAAAACTGAAAGTGGCGTTAAACACCATAACCCTAAGCCTATATTAACATATCTGGTTTACTATACTGCTGTACATACGCATCGTCAATTTACGATTATTTATCAAGCTTCAAGGTTCCAGGCTAACTATATCTGATTTATAATTCAATGAAATTTCGCGTTAAGTTGGCATGATCGAATATATACCTGGATGTACTTTTCATTAAATAACACAATTAAACAATAACACTCAACTTTAATTACATGTTTCCTCATGCAATTAACACACTTTAAATAAAAAA
>MJUT01028359.1:2525-12606 GCA_002080005.1 Gigantidas platifrons | reverse complement strand
TATCCATATTTGTACAAGGTTCATACTTACAAAGATATGATACATAATATTTTATTTTAACTTTATATTATAATAAAATAAACGGGGTAGTCGTGGTCGTATGGTAGTTGGATTTATAACTACCTATGCAACCAGTGCCTATCACCACTAACGTTGTGGATTCAAACCCCTCTCAGGCGAGATGTATTCGATACAACATTATGTGATAAAGTTTGTCAGTGACTTGTAACAGGTCGGTGGTTTTCTCCGAGTACTCCGGTCTCCTCCACCAAAATAGCTGACCGCCAAGATATAATTGAAATATTGTTGAAAGCGGCCATAAGCACACCATAAAACCAAACAAAACTAATGAAATTAATTTAAATCGATACGTTTCTTGTTACAATTTATCACTCTATCTTTGAAACATGGGGTATTCCTCATTACAACTATGTAAACCGATTTGAACATAGTGCCAATCGTGGGAAATAATTTTGATGAATGTCTAAATTGTGATCATTTTGTTGCTTGAAACCAAGAGAATGCTATAGACAGGTTGTTGATATTCCTGAATCTAGACACAATGCTATCAAGGGTCCCACAACAGTCAATGTATTTGAGGGAAGCAACGCGTAGACGAATTTGTCATGAGTCGGAACCATTCCTTTCAAAGAAATATTATAACATAGATGACACCATTGGAATATCAAAATTCACAAGTTTGACAGAACAAATACAGATTCAAATTTGATACTGTGCAAGATTCTTGAAGTCAATATTATTAATGGTTCAAATATCAATCTATATAAGATTTTCTCTAAGGATAGTATTTTAAAACGTTATTATTCAGAAGATAGATGTCCAATATGTCCAATAAATACAAGAGAGACAGGGGTGTGAGAGATTAAAGAACAAAAGATTTATTAAAATTTCATATAAATTTACATAAATTTTTGAAATGTTGTTTTTGAGAAACACCCATAGTGTGTTTCAATTTAAGAATATTTGGTCTTTCTCGTTAATATTGTAATATTGAACCTATTTCCAAAGTTTGGAAAATGTTGACATTCCATTATGTATTATTATGCTTTCTGTAAATTTCTTCTGTAATATAAGTTCATACGATATTTTGGCATATATCACAAAGAATTATATAGCGTTAATATACTATGCGAAAATAGTACATCTACTATGCCAGTTTCACGCGGGGAAGGTTGGAGTTTCTGCTGTCTGTCAAGCTATATATAGCTAGTCCACTTGCAAGGGGGTGGATCCAATCTGTCAATCTATCATAGTCATATAAATGCTTTAAAGTAAGTATCTTTATATTTTTAAAGCCTTAAATGAAACACAGAATATTTTCACACTTTCAAGACTATCTGATCCAATATATTAGTCACCAATATCAGGACCTCATTTATTGTAATAGTTCTCAATATATTTTGTCTACATATAACAGTCAGCATAATAATAATAATAATGTTGTGTTAGCAATGACTATGTCATATAGTGGTCAGTGTTGAAGACATAGTGCACACCCCTTCGAGTCGTGCACTATGTCTTCAACCCTGACCACTATATTGGCATAGTCATTGCTAACAAACATTATTATATAAATGGTATTCACCTCCAATAGTTATATTATCACATTTTGTACATATTCTATTGGCACGGTCAATATTATTCCAGCCAAATATATATTTCCATAGGAAACTTGTTGTTGGCAGTTATTAACTTGCATAGTGTATAAATATCTTTGTCTTCTGAAATTCGTAAGTAGTTTTCAAATTTGAAATGTTCTGTATATATATAGTCTATAGTTCAATGTTTATTGAGAGTGTTCAACTAGGAAGTACCAAATGATCATTTAGGTTTAATTTGATACTCGAAATTAACCAATCAGAATTAGGGAAATCTTTATTTCTCCAAGTACAAGAGTAGCCTGTATCATCGATAACTTAAAAAAAAAATAATCGAGGCCAAGTCAACATTTTCCTCAAGAGAAAGCGTGTATAAAAGTTTATGAGAGTTTTTTTTTTCCCTAATAAAAATCTGGCCCTAAATGACACCATTCTTATTTTGATATCAATTTCAATAAGAAATCGTCAGAGTTACCCGTAAATCATATATCCTGGTGTCAAGGAAGTTAACCTGAGTTCAACAATTCCGAGTTATGATAAGTTGGATGTTTCTGAACGATTTACATCTGCGTGTATTATCAAATATCTTGTCCATTTTTACAAACGGTCTTTATCAAGTATCTTGTCCATTTTCACAAACTTTTTTTTTATCAAATATCTTGTCCATTTTAGCAAACGTTCTTTATTAAATATCTTGTCCGTTTTAACAAACGTTCTTTATCAAATATCTTGTCCATTTTTACAAACTTTTTCATCAAATATCTTGTTCATTTTTACAAACGTTTTTCTTTATCAAATATCTTGTCCATTTTTATAAACGTTCTTTATCAAATATCTTGTCCATTTTTACAAACGTTCTTTATCAAATATCTTGTCCATTTTTTTCAAACGTTCTTTATCAAATATGTTGTCCATTTTTACAAACGTTCTTTATCAAATATTTTGTCCATTTTTTCAAACTTTTTTATCAAATATCTTGTTAATTTTTACAATTTTTTTTATCAAATATCTTGTCCATTTTAACAAACGTTTTTTTTATCAAATATCTTGTCCATTTTTACAAACATTCTTTATCAAATATCTTGTCCATTTTAACAAACGTTCTTTATCAAATATCTTGTCCATTTTTACAAACTTTTTTATCAAATATCTTGTACATTTTTACAAGCGTCCTTTATCAAATATGTTGTCCATTTTTTTCAAACGTTCTTTATCATATATCTTGTCCATTTTTACAAGCTTTTTTCATCAAATATCTTGTCCATCTTTACAAACGTTCTTTATCAAATATCTTGTCCATTTTTACAAACGATCTTTATTACATATCTTGTCCATTTTTTCAACTTTCTTTTATCAAATATCTTGTTCATTTTTACAAACGTCCTTTATCAAATATGTTGTCCATTTTTTTCAAATGTTCTTTATCACATATCTTGTCAATTTTTACAAACTTTTTTTTATCAAATATTTTGTCCATCTTTACAAACGTTCTTTATCAAACATCTTGTCCATTTTTTCAAACGTCCTTTAACAAATATGTTGTCAATTTTTTTCAAAAGTTCTTTATCACATATCTTGTCCATTTTTACAAACTTTTTTTTATCAAATATGTTGTCCATTATTACAAACGTTCTTTATCAAATATCATGTCCATTTTTACAAACTTTGTTATCAAATATCTTGTCCATTTTTACCAACGTTCTTAATCAAATATCTTGTCCATTTTTAAAAACATTCTTTATCAAATATCTTGTCCATTATTACAAACGTTCTTTATCAAATATCTTGTCCATTTTTACAAACGTTGTTTATCAATATCTTGTCCATTTTAACAAACGTTCTTTATCAAATATTTTTTTTTATTTTCTCAAACGTTCTCTATCAAATATCTTGTCCTTCTTTACAAACGTTCTTTATCAAATATCCTGTCAATTTTCACAAACTTGTTTTATCAAATATTTTGGTCCATCTTTGCAAACGTTCTTTATCAAATATCTTGTTCATTTTTACAAACGTTCATTTTCACATATCTTGTCCATTTTTTCAAACTTTTTTTATCAAATATCTTGTTCATTTTTCCAAGTTTTTTTTTATCAAATATCTTGTCCATTTTCACAAACGTTCTTTATCAAATATCTTGTCCGTTTTAATAAACGTTCTTTATCAAATATCTTGTCCATTTTTGCAAACGTTCTTTATCTAATATCTTGTCCATTTTTTCAAACGTTCTTTATCAAATATCTTGTCCATTTTTTCAAACGTTCTTTATCAAATATGTTGTTCATTTTAACAAACGCTCTTTATCACATATCTTGTCCATTTTTACAAACTTTTTCATCAAATATCTTGTCCATCTTTACAAACGTTCTTTATCAAATATCATGTCCATTTTAACAAACGTTCTTTATCAAATATCTTGTCCATTTTTACAAACGTTCTTTTTAAAATATCGTGTCCATTTTTACAAACTTTTTTTTATCAAATATCTTGTCCATCTTTACAAACGGTTTTTTATCAAATATCATGTTCATTTTTACAAACGTTCTTTATCAAATATGTTGTTCATTTTCACAAACGTTCTTTATCAAATATCTTGTCCATTTTCACAAACGTATCTTTTTATTATCAAATATATATGTTGTCCATCTTTACAAACGTTCTAAAGATGAAATAATTCCGACTTTACCTATCTGAGGAACCGTAGCTTTTAGTGGTATTTTTCTTGACTGTTTATTTATGATTATTAGACGCAAACATTAGTATCCCGCTGATGTTTGCTCCCGTTGTAAAGGATAGTTTGTAAATGAAATATATTTCTTTTACTGCGGTAAAAGACTGTTAAGAGCTACATTGTACAGTTCCACAGGGCTACGACTGTACCAATTTATTTCCGTCAGGTTACTCAAATGAAAATAGAATATGATAGATGTTTAATTACACTGTTTGATTGCGAGAAATGCTTTTAATATGCGTTTTATACGGTCAGATTTGTGCTTGTAACAGTCGGACAGATAAAGTTTGAACAGAATTTGAAGAGAATAATTTGGCCGTGTTTAAAAACGCACCTTTAGTGTAAATGACCATTTGAAGGGAAAATTCGGTCGTGTAAACGCATCTTTTGAGTCAATGGAAAGGGAAAATTCGGCCGTGTAAACTTGACGCATCTTTAGTGTCAATGGACATTTGAAGGGAAAATTCGGCCGTGTAAACGCATTTTTAGCGTCAATGGACATCTAAAGGGAAAATTCGGCGTGTAAACTTGACGCATCTTTAGCGTCAATGGACATTTAAAGGGAAAATTCGGCCGTGTAAACTAGACGCACCTTTAGTGTCAATGGATATTTGAAGGGAAAATTCAGCCGTGTAGACGCATCTTTAGCGTTAAAGGACATTTAAAGGGAAAATTCGACCGTGTAAACTTGACGCACCTTTAGTATCAATGGACATTTGAAGGGAAAAGTTGACCGTGTAAACGTACCTTTTCGAGTCAATTGACATTTGAAGGGATAATTTGACCGTGTAAACGAACCTATTGTGTAAATGGACATTTGAAGGGAAAATTCTGCCGTGTAAACGCACCTTTAGTGTCAATGAACATACAGTTTTGAAACTTGTTCTATCCCAAAGCTAATTTACTGACCTGCAGATGAAGTTATGAAAATAAACCAGCACAAAAATATCTGTATGAAAGCCATGACAACATCTAATACACTGTAACTTGTAATAATTTATCAAGGACATTTGTTGTAGCGGAAAATGTCTCTTATGAAGACAGGAAACACTGACCATCGTACTGTAAAGCTAAATAAACTTGTACCATCACCATATAAATAGCCAATATCCGTTTCATAAAATACACATGTGAATCAAAGTAAACTTAAAAGAGGAATAATATTTAAAACATCAAATCAAGGGAAGTTTTTTTACCAGTACAAGTTTTTATAATAAAAACAAATATCGCAATCATGCCTGGCTCATCTCTTTTTTGTTTTTTGTTTTTTTATAAACAACGTCCGTTCACTAATACAGATAAGTATCATGTTTCTTTGTTTGATTTTTCCGCCTTTTTGCTTTCTCTTTACATCTTTATGTAAATTTAAATGTTTCCCTGTATGGTTGCTATTAGGTGTAAAATGTATTAATAGAAATATGTTTAATTCAAAACGAAAAGAGGCATTTTGTCAACTTTCTAAAAAAAAAAACCCAGCTTATTTATAAAAAAAAATATGAAAAGAAAATGTACACAGTAATGGTCAACAACACCACCAATATCAACAAAATAAGCAGTTACTCCTCGTTTTTATAGCTTGTGTAGATGGTACGTATATAATTTGCTTAAAAAATATATAATGTATATACATATACAGTGTGAAAGATAGAAAATGTGACTTTTCGCACTCAAGTTGACGGACCATTACACCAACAATGTGCTTAAACATGAACACTAGATATACTTTGTTGTAATCTGCATGCTAATATTTGTTTTGCTAAAGGGTACTAGAAATCTACTAATGCTAAGGTATATACATTTGTATATATGTATGATATGAATGTAAAAAATACAGAACATATCGCAAAAAAAAAATAATATTTCCTTCTATTTACGTAGAAAAGGAAATGTGGCTATGGACGAATTAAATGTTAAACTTTGGAACACTATACCAGCTAAACAATAGCCTATAATATATTTTAACTCCAGTCTCTATATTATAAGCAAGGCATATTCACACTAGATATTTTCCATTAAAATCCGTTTGCAGTTGTATTAATTTACTTTTCCTTATGTTTACCGTCAATACATCTCACAATGTTAATTTTGCTACATTTTCAGAAAATTATTACTTTAAGCTTACATTCAAATCTTGTTATCTCTATGGATTCGGATACATGCACGTCATTTCGTGTTGCTAGATCTTTAGTTTTCCGTGTAGTGTGCTTGTCCTTTTTCTTTTGGCCATGTTGTCTGTCCTTCGATTTACGGCTTCTAATTACCACATTAACATCTTCAAACTTTTCTTCTTCTGATATCACGCAGTCAATATCACGCAGTCAATATTTAGTCCGTTCGTAATTTTAGCTTAATTTATTTCGGTCAACTCTAATACTCTGTTATTTCTAAATAAAATCGGTGGTCTGTTCGACTTTGCCAGCTGGAACATTTGGTATTGTGGCATATCCGACTGGATTTAATTAGTTGATAAATGAAGGGACTCGAGAAACACGTGGCTTTATTAAGATTATTTTGTTCAAGACATGACATACTTATTTTGACTTTCCGACATAAATAAAAAGTACTTTTGATACTGTTTACAACTACTTCTAATAAATAGGATATATCGACATCGAATACTCACTGATGGAAGACGAGAAACATTTTCAATTGGAATCTTCGAAAAATTAAAATTTAAGAAATAATTAAATTAAAGAAAAAATACTCTGAGAATGCATGGACGCAACCATTAAACACCCCGATAAAAAATAATAAAACAACTATCGTAATAAGTAATAATTTTTAAACTGGGAAGTGTGGAAGTCAACTTATTTCTGTGTTCAGTAATACAAAAATGTATATAAAAGTCAATGCTAAAACGATGCTTACATTACTTGTAGGAATAAGAAGAAGTTCTGATTAATTACAAATGGGAACGTGCCAGTTTTACAGAATAAATAAACAAAGTTCAAGTCTCCTTCTGACATTTAATAAAGCTGAAAACGGAATTTAATGCCGTTCTAGAAACTCCATTTACAATGAAGACTTACGAGTGATGAATATTTCATGGGTTGGTATAAAATCTGCATCACTGATGGACATTATTTAAGTGATAACTATATTTCTTCACTTATAACAGACCATTTGCCAGTTTCTGACTTGATTCTAAAACTATTCAAAATGGAGCCTGTTACATGTAAGAGCAATGGAAAGGACAAATAATTTAGATATAATTTTAATATGGATTTCTATATGGATACAATCATTTGATACCTTAGAGTGTGTTATTTTGGTAAATGAAAAAGATTATGTAATTTGACAAGAACAATGTACTGGTAGCTAATAACGTTGTGATTTTAATTTTTACTGTAACAAGCAAATTATGTCAAAAAATAATGTGGTTTTTCCATTTGTCTGCTTTTAATTTTGGCAATTTTAAAATCAGCTTCTGAAATTCTTAGCCTCTGAATACTGTGAAATCACTTTTATTCGTGGGGTACCAATTTTCGAGGTTTTCGTGGGTAGGCTGATCCACCAAATTAAAAATCCAACGAACAATGAAACTTAACATATTTTTGCTTTTTTTTTATTGCTACTGAGTTGCTGTTGATGATTGTAAAAAGCTCTCTAGAGAGGCATTTGCCACATGGATTGCTGTTTGTGATTGTCAATAGAACATATATTTTGCATGTTTGTTTAAATGTAATTGCTATGATTTTATGTAGTGCATGGCATAAGTTGTTTTATGTGTATATCTGTATAGTCGGTTTAAGAGCACTTTAGGGCTCATGTTGATTTGTTGTCTATGTATATATATACCGACTCAAAATAAAATAAAAAAACAGGGCCGACTCGATTGGACGTGTTTTACTTCGATAGTTAACACAATGGATATCGCTACACCGCCCAGCCCAGAAATAGAAAAAATAAAAAGCAAAAGAAGAAGAAGATATCTTTTCAGACAGTTTTGGATGCAGTAAACCGTCAAAGTCAAGAAATAGAAGCTAAAGAAGGAAAATATCATGTCGGACATTTACGTGATGAAATCCATGGGAGAAATCAGTGCATGGAAAATCAACATAAATTTGTAAAAGATGAGTATATTTATGATACTTTTGATTTTTAAAATAATTCAAATACATGAACATTTACTCATGATTACTTTGAGTAGGAGCAATGCGAGGCAGATATTATTGTTAAAGACAGAATAAAAGTTAATACATTTTGTATTCTTTTGGATAGATATCGGTGCTTACGGTTTTATTATTTATTTATTATTGACACTATCAAAGATGGTTATAAGATACCATTTTATTCTAGTCCACCTGCAGTTTATTTATCTAATAATATGTCTGATTTAAGAATGCTAATTTTGTAGATACAGTTTTACAAGATTTATTACATAGATATTAATAGTTAAATGTAATAAGCAACCTTTTTTATTCAATCAAGCAAATGAAAAGATTGATTCTTGATCTTAGAGTTGTCAGTGAACATTTATGGAAGCAAAGTGTAAAATTTGAAGACATGCGGACTGCTCGACAACATATCAAACTTAAAAACTCTGTTTGCATTTGATATTCACTCAGCTTATCATGTGGACATCTATGAACCACATACCGAATTTTTAGGGTTTTCATGGACAGTTACCGGCTGTAGAACATTTTTTTTTTTAATTTATTGTGCTACCTTTATACAAGGCTTGCTTAAGATATATATTAAAAAAATAAATAAATAAAAAAATAAATAAAAAAATAAATAAAAAAATAAAAAAAATAAAAAAAATGGCAATCAGTACAATAGGTAAACAAGTTATTATGCATCTTGATGACGGATTAGGTATTGAGCTAGATGATGAACTTTGTAAAGCTGTAGTAAATCAAGTGAAATGTGATTTGATTAATAGTGGTTTTGTTCCTAATGTAGAAATTTCACTATGGAAACCTACCAATCGGTTGATTTGGTTAGGTACATTCTTGATAGTGAAGCAGGATTTTATACAATTCCTGATCAGAGGATTGACAAAATAGTAAGTACTATAAATTGTATAGGAACATGCTTGGCAACACATAACATTTTTATGTAAGGAAAGTTGCTTCTTTTGTAGGTCATGCAAATAATATATGTATTTAGTTATTGGTAACATTGCTTATTTGATGACTAAGCATCTTACTATTGATATTAACACATAATTTCATGCTATACTAGTATATTATATATTAAGTTACCAGAATTTAGTGTTCAACAATTAATATTTTGTAAAGAATTTATTTGAGAGGTGAATGCTAAACATTTTTAGCACAGATGAATCGTGTCAGAGTATTGCATATAGTGATGCCTGTGAAAAAGGTTTTGGTGGTTACAATGAATCGTGTCAGAGTATTGTATATAGTGATGCCAGTGACATAGGTTTTGGTGGTTCCAATGAATCGTGTCAGAGTATTGTATATAGTGATGCCAGTGACATAGGTTTTGGTGGTTACAATGAATCGTGTCAGAGTATTGCATATAGTGATGCCTGTGACATAGGTTTTGGTGGTTACAATGAATTGTATCAGAGTATTGTATATAGTGATGCCAGTGACATAGCTTTTGGTGGTTACAATGTATCGTGTCAGAGGATTGTATATAGTGAAGCCAGTGACATATATTTTGGTGGTTACAATGAATAGTGTCAGAGTATTGTATATAGTGATGCCAGTGACATAGGTTTTGGTGGTTACAATGAATCATGTCAGAGTATTGTATATAG
>MJUT01028342.1:27677-55728 GCA_002080005.1 Gigantidas platifrons | reverse complement strand
GTACTCGATACAACTTCACTATGATACAAGTTTGGCCGTGACATTCAGCAGCTCAGTGGTCTTCTCCTGTAACTCTGATATTATACTTATTTACAGTATATGTTGAATGAAGCATAAAACAAACATTAATCATAACATATAATGTGATTAACAAAAGATTTAAAGGATTAATCAAAGTCGGAAGTGATTAACATGCATGTAGTGGATTAATCACTGTCGGGTCAATAGTAATGACTGTCAAATGTGATTAACAAGAGATGCAGTGGATTAATCACTGTCGGGTCAGTAGTAATGACTGTCCAATGTGATTAGCAAAAGATGAAGTGAATTATTCACTGTCGGGCCAGTAGTAATGACTGTCGAATGTGATTAACAAAATATGTAGTGGATTAGTCACTGTCGGTTCAGTATTAATCACTGTCGAATGTGATTAACAAAGGATGTAGTGGATTAATCACTGTCGGGTGAGTAGTAATCACTGTCATAGTCATCACTGTCATACGACGAATATTGATCCATATAGCCTTGACGAAAATCATCGTAATCATCCTTAAAATAAAGACTGGGTCGTGGTATCATCCCATTTAGTGCTAACTGTATTGTAAAGCCTTTGCCGAGTCCTGCAAGATGGTCTTTAAATTGCTTTATTTTAGGGTCGGTATACTCCACCCACAACATTATTAAATCATCAATTTTGCATTCTTTTTCAAAAGAATGAAAATACCCACATTCACCTTTAGGTCCTAATGATTGCGACGAGCGAAGACGATCAACTTCTTTTCCAATGGGATCAAATTCATTTCCCAAATTTGTAAAGAATTTAAGAGTTCTAAGTGTTCCTTGGTTTTTTGATATTTTCACTATGACCTCATTCTCACCTAGTGTAAATTCGTGTCGATTTATTCTGTCAAAAGGTATAACAGGTTCGTCTGACGTGTTACCTATGGTAACTACATATCCACTTCTGTATGTTATCGATATCCCATTAATCAATATAATGTTTTCAATATCTTTTGAACCACAAGACCCACGATGGGGAATGCGTAGTAGTCGCCCTATCCGTGAATTGGAATGAGGAATACCACAGAATGTATACACTATTATGGAACATATTCTGTCATTTATTTCAATATTCGGATCACGAAGACCTTTCACTGCATTAACGTGCTTCCATAATTTAGAATATTTTCTATCACTAGAACATTCAGGTGACATTTCGTTCTCCTCTACATACGAAGGTAAACTTTGAACTATCAAAATGTTATTTATTATATAGTTATTTTTAATACGTGGACATGATTCGACAACTGCTAAAAACAATTCGCTTTGGATTTCTGAGAGTTCAATCGTTCCAAGTAAATCTGTAATTATATTTTCCGGTAAATCGTATTTGTTGATGAAGTGTGCTACAAAGCTGAACAACTCGAGTTCTATGTCTTCAACGGGAACACCATTATGGCACACAGTCATATCTTTGTGTCTCAACACTGTAAGTAAACAGTGAGGTGATAGAGACATTAGGATTTGTTTGTTCCGTAGTTCTATGAAATGTTTGGAGATAAAAGTACAGATCTGATCAAGAAAAGACAGATCAAGGTGACAAACAAACCATGTCAAAGTTGGTAGATTTTCAAAATTAATCCAATCTTTATCATAAACCCTCAACTCTCGTAGGAATGTTTCACATTCTGTTTTAATGAACCCTATATCAAAATAATCTGCTGCTAATAATATATCACATACGTTATCTTTTGTAATGTTAATTTTTCCAGAATAAGAATAATCAACAATGCTTTCTAAGCACTCGCCTGTGATCATGTTCTCGTCGAATTCAATAGCTGGTTTCTCAAAGCCTCCTTCATACTTGAACAACAGGATGAAGTAATCAGACAGCATTGTTAAAATAATACGATGTGCATATATTTCTCGTAAGCCAGATCGCAAAATGACGTCACAGAACATTCTATCCTTTCTCAGCTTGCCTAAGTTTTCTGGCATTTTGCTTGTAAATCCATAATCCTCTTTGATTGGCATTTTGAATCTGAATAATAAAGCAAATCTTAATTTTCAAAATACATGGTAACATGTACAGTAGTCATGGTTACAAACAGAAATGGATAACATTAGGATGCATCAATCACCTGTACTCATGTTTGGATTAAATATTTCGAGACAAACGCACAACAACAATTAGGGAAACGAAATAATATAAGTTTTTCTAAGCTTGTTTTCGAATCCATTTAATTTTTTGTATTGTATCATATTACAATTTATGTTATTGTACTATATTTATTAATTAATAAAATATGCTTAAACTAACAACAATTAGGGAAAACAGTGCAAAATAAAAATGACGGAAAGATGAAAACCATTGCACTGGTCAGTGAGCCGTAACATCAAAAAGATACAAAACAGTAAAGGATCGGAACACATGAAGCTCACGAATGAAAACAGAAAATGATGACGGGAGCTAAGAAGGCTTGAGTATCTTTTGAACTGTGCATGACACCGGTTGCGTCTAATAAAGACATAGGCAACGCCTTTATCCATGTATCATGGTGGATACCACAATACTATCAAATTATTCTATTGAATTTTACATATGTAATCCACACTTTATTGGCAAATTAAATTTTTTTTTCAGTAAGAAAAGTTTTAAGATACCAAAGGATTAATCAGAATCCTTAAATCAAAGAAGGACAATGGCCAAAAGAAAAAGTACAAAAGGAAAAAAAAAGATCTACAAAACATGCACATAAAACTATAGATCGAGTAACTCGAACCCCACTAAGATCCGGGGATGAACCCAGGTGCCCCGGAAGGGTGAGTAGTTCCTGTCCCACTAGTGACAACCCGTCGTGTTAATCTAGTTACAAACTCGGTAATATGTCCGTTCTTTGAAACGATTTTGCATGAAAAAACTTTTATGAAAAGTATACTTCTTCAATTGGTGAACGTACGCCATAACGTGTGACTCAGACGCCATTTTGCTTTCCCTCAATGTAAATTTTAAGAAAAAACGAAAAACAACTTGGCATGTGATATTGTTGAAGAATTCGGTTGCGATACAGAGAGAGAGAACAAATGAAATTCTCGGGAAATACACAGGCAGTAGTTAAATTTAAGGAAATTAATTTGAAGTATATAAACGTATGAAAAATACACAGATAAGGTGTAATTAATACAAGATTCATAGTCTAATCAATGCAAAAAAATACACCAACAACTCGTGAATGAAATGGAAGATACGGTCACAGCTTAAAAACGAAGACATTGTGTGGCAAGAAGAAACAAATCGCCGATAATTTGAGGTGTGGTCAAGTGTGTGCTTCACTGAAATCAGTAGAACCTTTTAATTAGAAATAGTGAGCTCGAGGGACACGAACCCTCACACGGAAACCCACATTAAATACCAAATACCACGAACTCTTGAGTTTTTCACAAAAGTACAAAACAAGTGGTGAGAACAGTTTTGTTTGTGAACGAGTTTATATAATATTCCTATTACAAGATTAGTCAAATTCTTATACCTTGAAACAGTGTCACAATATAGTTATTTAGGTATAGCTATGAAGCGTAATGGAAACTTTAGCCTAGCTTTGAATACACTAATGGAAAAAGCTAGAAAGGCCTATTTCAAAATAAAGAAATTAGTTGGGCTAAATAATTCATGTAAATTATTAGAAAAAATTATTTGATACTTTTAATTTCATCTATTCTCATTTACTGTAGTGACATTTGGGGTATTTTCTCTAACCTTAAAGATTCAGAACCATTCGAAAAATTTCACCTTAAATTCATGAAAGAAATTTAAGGTGTACATTGCAAAACATCAAATGATGCTTGTCGTGCAGTATTGGGTCGATTACCAATGAAAAATAAAATTTTACCTTCATGTGTTAAATTTTTAGAACATGTCATACATTTAGATGGCTCATTGGTTATACATATTTCTCATGCAACAAATCAATCAAACCCGTGGATTGTTAAGATTAAAGGTATTTTACAAAATTTGGGATTTCCCTTTCTCAGTTATAACATAAATGCTTTAAAACCTTACTTGAATCAGATAAAGCTAAGAATTAGTGACCAATGTGTACAGAGCAAAAATGCTGCAATAAATGAATCACCCAAGTTGGATTTCTTCCGAAGAGTTTATACAATGTGTTATAGACCACCGTATATAGATATATTAAAAAATCTTAAAGATAGAGCAGCAATATGTAAAATTCGCATAAATGCTCATAATTTAATGATTGAAAAAGGTAGACATCTTAATATAATTAAGATAGAAATTGTCCAATTTGTAATATGGGACTAATTGAAAATGAGGAACACTTTCTGTTGCATTGTAAGGCATATAAGTTAGTCTAAGCGTTCAGTATTGCTTTCCAAAATTAATTGTACTTCTCTGTATAATCATAATATTAAATAGCAAGAATATTGTTAATTTATTGGTAAATAGGATTTCAGAGTTTTGCCTAAAACTGGCCTCTTCTTACATAATAGAATGTTTAGAAGAGAGAAATATTATGATTTCTTGATAGTAAATTGTGCTTTGTTTCATTTTCATATGTAACATGCTTCAACATGTTGCTCATTTTATCTTGTGTTCTTTGATGTTCACCTTAGGCCTTAGCCATATATTATTAATGAGTTTGTGCCAATAAAGTATTTGTATTTGTATTTGTATTTGTATTGTTAAATTCGTTCATAAAAAGAACTGAAAAAGCGTCGACATTTAAAATTGGCCTATATCAGTTGCCTCCAACTCATATTAGAGGCCGTATTTACAATATCATTGCTGGGGTATTACTGTACAAGTTAGTAAAGAGATCGCTGAGTAGGAATTTGTTGACCCCCCCCCCGCAGGTAATACTAATAAGGGTAAGGACAATACTAAGCCACAGAAGTATGATACATACAGTGTTAACGCCTTACCCAAGTACTTACAAGCAACTGACGTCTCCTGTTAACAACGCTACACAAAACACTGTAATTTCTACTTTTGGTTTGCATTGAAATATACGGGGCATCATGATTCTAAAGATTCCCAGTTAACAATAGAGGACAAAAATCGCGAAATCATAATGCAACGGTCGCGCGACGACGTATAGATGAGCCCTAACGTGAAGTATACCGGCATGAGATGTGGTACGAAATTTTGAAAGCAAATACTTAAGGTGGTACCTAACACTACAAGGAGATATCTCTTTAAAATCAGTTGAACGTTTTGATCATATGATGTTTTTATGCAGTTTCAAGCATCTCGGTGATCAAAACCACAGAAAGAAAAGCTGCTATGTGGCTAGTGAATTTATAGCTCTGGGTCTGTTGGTTGGAATTTGTTAAGATTTTGATATTTATTACAGTGGATATATTCAAACACACTACCCAAAAAATAAGAAAATTAAACGAGCAGATCAAATTTTACCTAAAGTGTATGGTACCACCTTAACTGCGTATGAATTATGCAATTCATTGTCATTGTCTATTTGTTGTCAGAAGAGAAGAAATTTATTTGGGTGGGCTTTACTTCTTAGAAACAGGAAAAATAACGAGTCCTGTTTGGCCCTTTTGGCATATTGAATAAGAATCACAAAAACAATAGACCCTCTCACGGTAACTGCGGGCCTGTGTTTTTCTGGCGGGAATTGAATGGTAATGTGCAAGCTTCCGTAAAAATTTCAACGTCACAATGGGCCTTTATTTACTTTAGGGGACCCACAACCTATAGGGTGACTGAAATATTTGCACCTAGCGCCGTAAACTGTATCAATGTGTCATCTAGTGCTGTAAGCTGTGTCAGTGTGCCATCTAGCACCGTAGGCTGTGTCCTCGGGTTAGAATTTGGCTAGGGTTAGGGTTAGCTTTGGAAATACCAAATATGGGTGGGTTCCCTTAGGTAAATGAAGGCCTCCCAATGTCAATTTCATTGTTAACTGGCGTCAATTTGCGGATAACGGCGCGTTTTCACTCTGTTTCCTCCAAAATCTTGACGGTCTGCAGTCAGTAACGTGAAAGGGCCTATTGAGATGCCTGGAACTGCTAATACAAAAAATGGCGAGAAAAAGAATGCATAATACTATGCAGAGACAAGACAGTGTTATATAGCTAGTTGTGAATTGCAAATTTCGCACGTCTGCCTTGTCAGATACAGGCCAAACCGGCACCTGGACATATCGGTACCTTGACATTGGACACAGATTGATCGAAACTTCCCATTTTCCTTCACGCATCGTTTATACCAGCCAATTTGTTTTTTTTTAATGCAAGATCACGCAGATATGAATGCACAAGTACTTATACCAACAAGTCATTTAATTGTTAGTAAATGTCATCTGTGAAAAGTAATGATACAAACATTTATAAAGAAACGTGCAAGAGATTACTGAAAAATTGACATTTTCGGACTATCGGACCGTGGGACTATCGGCCCTTAGGACTATCGCATATCCGGATCTTCGGACTATAGGGCCGTCACCCTTGGTACAGGCATTTCCAAAGAAATGGTGGGTTGAATCAGAATTTAAGGTGCCAACCCACAGGTGCCCGTGGCACGGAATTACCCCCTCCCTTTTTAACTTTCTATTTACATATATATTTTCAATTAAATTTCTTTATTTCTTTATCACTTCATCTCAGTATAGGGTCGACACGTGTAAGTTGTTGTCAACGTAAGTTTGTATGAACACAGACACGAACATGTTAAAATAAGTAAAAAGAGATGAAATAATAAAGAAATAAAGAAATTTTATTGAAAATAAATATGTAAGCAGTAAGTTAAAAAGGGAAGGTGGTAATTCCGTGCCATGCGCGCCTGTGAGTAAAACCAGAGAATTACAATTTACTTTATCAAGGCAGTGTTTAAGTGCGGTCACACGCTATGATTTTCCGTGTGAACGTAAAATTCGAAAGTTGTTTGAAAATTGGATGGAGTTCTATTTTAATCCGAGAGTCTGAGGAGGGTTTTGATGTCGAGAACTGTACACAAATATCGATTCGACTTTCTAGAAAGAGTTCTTCGCTAAAGTAGGGATGTATGCTTTAATATAATTGTAGGCATCAGTGTAAATCTGTTTAAGGAGGTACCTAACACTACAGGGAGATAACTCTTTAAAATCAGTTGAACGTTTTGATCATATAATTCTTCAAGCATCTCGGTGATCAAAACCACAGAGAGAAAAGCTGCTATGTGGCTATTGAATTTACAGCTCTGAGTCTGTTGGTTGGAATTTATTAAAATTTTGATATTTATTACAGTGGATATATTCAAACACACTGCCAAAAAAATAAGAAAATTAAACGAGCAGATCAAATTTTACCTGAAGTGTAAGGTATCACCTTAATATTGATCTGAATTTGTATACTTTATACCTTCTGATTCTCTATGTAACTGTAGTACTGCGTTAGATACTTGCTTACACTGTAATTGAAAAATCCGTTCTCAATTAACAAACACAGAACATGAATACTCCAGATGTATTAAGAAAATAACATCAAGCAACAAGTTTTCCGTTCTAATGAATTGTTGCTCACATCAAATATGTATTGCTCGGTTTAGTTAATGCTCGCATTGACATAATTTCTACAGAATAATTCAATTGATGCTCTGTTCAACTAAACTAAGGTGCTCCTTCCTCAGACAAAGTTGACCTTGGCCGAATTTGGGTATCTTGTTTATGCCCTTTGGATTTCTTGCATCCAATTAAAAAAAAAATTTATTTGGCTTTTCAATCTTTCGACTTTGAAGGTACCTAATGAAGTTTATTCCAGAAACGTGTCGTGTGCATTCAATTATAATCAAACATTCAATGGCTGTAACTAAACATTAACATTACAAAAGTGAGGTTAGTCTACTGTTTTGCTGACATGAATTTCATGTTTATATTGACCGGACCAAATAAAATAAACCCATGTCCATTAAAAAGACCCATCGTGAATTTATAATTTTGTTTTAGGTATTTAGCGTGAAATAATGAAGATGTCAGTTATGATAGATGTAAAAACTAACATACATATCCCAAAGCAAAAACATCTTAGTATCTGAAGAAATGTAATAGTATTGTTTTTGTAAAATTCTTGTGGTTCCAATGCTAGTTCTATTACAAACGTAACAAGCATTATAACTTATAACTGGTTTTGTAATAGTTAACATACAGCGTAGAATATATGCTGTCAATGTCATTAAAGTATACATGATTTTAATGGATATCCAAAAATCGAGATGTACCATTTTCAGTATGCCATATTTTTCATAATTGAAAAAATGTGCAATTTTTGAAAGCAATGTAACTTGGGTACACCCATTTATGTTTCTTCTATCTTGGGCTTCAATAAATGATATTTTCCCATTCATATTCACGCGTTCTTCATATTGCACCCAGATGCACTTCAGTCTTTCTGTAAATGTTTCAACGTCAAATGAATGAAAATAACTTTGTTCGGGGGCTTCTTCAATGTGAATTACCCGATAACGATTAGGTGAGCCAAAGCGAACATGTCTTCTATAATTAGCATAAAACTCAACAAATTGAAGCAAACTTTCCTTAGACGAATGTCCTTATTGTATGTAGTTTATGATTTCATTTTCCTCCAACAAGAAATTATATATACGTGTTGTGTTGGAATTGGACAAATCTGTGGTACCATAATTTCTGATTTTGTCAATCATAGTATATTGAATAGAAATTCCAAGTATATATCCATTTGAGTCGTTTGATAAGTGAACTGATATACACCATGGACGGGAATATGCCGGAATCTATTCACGAAAGTCGGTATGTACAGAAAATTGTTGTTGCGATCTTGAATATCGTCTTGGATATTTTATTTCAGATGTAGTATGGTTGTATGATGATAATTGCATATTTGAACTCATTCCAGTAAAACTTGGAATTGATCTCAATGACGGACACCCATAAAGGATTTCATGCATTTGTTTAAAGTCCATATCTTGAATGTTAATAGCACGTACCATATAGAATTATAGCTTTTGTATGTGGTCGATACTATCCAATATTGATTCGTTCGATATACGTTTCATATCTAAATAGCGTGATAATAATTTAAAAAGTTCCAGATCTATATTTGCTGCAGGTATACCATAATACAATGGAGAGAACTTGACGTTTTTAAGTAACTCAATAAAAAATGGAGCTGGTGTTTTCAAAAGTATTTTTCTTTATTTCACTGTTTGTGTAGATACATGAAATATAGTTACAAATTTCATCTAATAACGTTGTACAGTTAGACGTTGTACAGGCCATTGTAATCAAATTTTCCAAATTGTAAATATTCATATTTTGTACAAAATATTTTTGACATTTTTCTGTAATCTCATTAATACTGCAATAATCACAAGCATGATATAAATCCCATACATTTTTAGAATCTATGTTAATTTGACCGGTTTTTGCATATTCAACAATTTGCTCAAGACATTGTCTTGGTACAATCTTTTTTTTTTAAATCCAATATCACAGATTTTATTCAGTTTATATCTTGTTACATTTTTACTTCAGAGTCCAAGTTCCTCTGAAGTATCCCTGTGAAATTCTGTTTTGACTATCTAGGAAAATATTAAAAACTATAATTACATAAAAAAAAAACTATTTCATTCTAATATAATCTATTGCATACAATATTATCACACCTTATTTAATATTTGATTGAACTATGAATTAATTCCTAGTAATTTATTTTCCTTCATTTATCTTTGAAATTCATTTTTAAATAACAGATAAACATCAATTTTCTTTGTCTTTTGTTCGGATACATAATTTGTAAATTGTAAATGCCAATATAGTTAAAAAATAATTTAGGTGAAAATCAGAGTGAAAATATTCTTTGTCGAAAATTTTGTACCCAAATACTAAATATTGAAGTCTGATATTGTTTTCAAATTTGACTTTCTTTTTTAACATTTCATTTATTTTATTCCAAAACATGTCTATATATTTACATGACATAAAAAAGTGATCATAATTTTCTTCTACTCTACAAACATTACACAAACTGTCAGTTGATATTTTCCATTTGAACAAATGTGATTTAGTTGGAATAATAAATTGTAATAGTTTCCATCTAAATATTTTCAGTTTGTTTTCTAACAAAATTAAAAAAAATAAATTCATATAAGTCTGGTTTATTTTCAAAGTTTTGGATTTCCAAGTAAGTTGTCCAAAAATGTATACCTATCGGTTTGACGAACACCTTGTTTTTGATAATATTGCAAACATCTTTGTTAACTAATTTATCAATATTAATCACCCTTCCAGCAGAAATAATATTTTCTTTTTTTATATTAATAGTAGTTTTCACAGATATTTCTTCTGATAATAGCACATACTACTCTTTAGGAGTTGTCCTTTTCAGTCGACTAAATTCACTAAAAAAATTAATTTTATTTTTTAATTTCTCTATAAAATAATCTTGTGATACTCTCCCTTTTTCGTCAGTTATGTCTTTCATATACAACAGGTTGCTACCAATCCAGTTTTTATAAATTACACTTTCATTATCAAATTTTATATATTTATTTCCCCAAATATTTTGGTTTCTTATTTCTCTATAATTAGTTGGTATTTTTGTTTGTCCACATCCAAATTCTACCCAACAGTTTATTATTTCTTTATAGAACTCTGGGATATCATTAAAATGTTCTATTGATTTACCATTGTCTATATTCATTTTAAAAATTAGCCATTTTTTTTTCTCCAAATTCTTGGTATAACTTTCCAATTTGATGTTTCTGAACTAAGCAGTCTTTTGACCCATGACACTTTAAGCGATTTAAAGTAACTGTTTATATCAACCATATTGAACCCCCCTTTTCATAATCCCCTATTAAAGTTAATCTTTTAGTTTTATCCGGTTTCCCTTTTCAGATAAATCTGTGAAAACAGGATTCAATTTCTTTAATGTACGTTTTTGGTACTATACATGAACTGGCTAAGAATGTAAATTTCGGCAGGATGAGTGTTTTTATGATAAGAATGTTCCCCATAATAGTTAGATTTCTTTTTTCCCATGCTGTAAATTGATTTTTCATTTCTTCAATTCTCTTCTCCCAGTTAAGTTTTTGACATTGTTCCTTGTTATGTCCAAAGAATATACCTAATGTTTTAACTTGATTCTGTGTCCACTTAATACCTCCAATTTTGTCTTTACAGTTTTTTAGCTTACCTATCCAAATACCCTCTGTTTTATTTCTATTTAGAATTAACCCTTAAAATGACCCAAATATTTCTATTTCATTCATGGCTAAAGCTATATCAGTTTTGGAACTCACAAATAACGTGGTGTCGTCTGCTAATTGAGATATTTTAATAGTGTGTGCTTTGTCATCAATTTTTATCTTTATCCCGTTAATATTTTTATTTTCTCTGAGCCTTAACGCCATAATTTCTACGGAAATAACAAATAAAGGGATAGATAATGGATTGGTCTAGGTACAATATTGTTGTCTATGTTAAGTATTGTGAAATCGAGGTGATTATGATTTTGTCTACATTTATTGATTTTCTTCCAGATTGCAACACCATTCTACATTTATCTTTATGTTGTTGTTCATGCTGTCCAAGCAGTAAATATTTCCCGTTAAACATGCCAGTATTGCTAAATGACATTCGGCAATGGTTGGCAACTGTAACAAACAATGAAAACTGATAATATAATTGTTCCTAATAATTAAAATTGGTGTAAAATAACCACCACGAACATACTATTACCAGTATAGATATAAAATATGATACAATGGTAATTTTGCTTCTGTAAAATAAAAAAAAACCCATCAAACATCAGTCATATTTAGCCTGGCCTGGATTTCCCGACACATATTTCAAACAAAAAGTGAGACTAAAGTATGAGGCTTTAATCAAATTAATTACTTTTTCTACTCCTTTCAATGCTCTGTATAATTCGTCCATGGCGAGGTGTACTCGATATAATTCTAAGGTTATTTTATGCAATAAAGTGTGTCAGTGACTTGCTTAAGGGCTGTTTTTTCTCTGGCTATCTCGGTTGCTCCGTATTATCTATTTATGTTAAATTGGCAAATTATCTGTGCCACTGTTTAAACTATGGCTTATGGCTTTATGAGAGGAATCTTGAATCTTGAATCCACCAATAAAAAAGACCACCAGTGGTGAGATTACTGAAATATTGTTGAATTTGGCGTTAAACACCGATAGAGCTAACCCTTCTTATCTTTTGAATCACCTGATTAATCAGAATCGCTGTATTGTCCAATTGAGATAACTCTGATTTTGGAAACTAAATGAAAAATTAAATGTCTAATTATCAAAATGTGAAATATAGCAATTTGAAGCCTCTCCCCAATGTATGTATTACAAGATAAGCATTTAACCAGTTTATTACAATTGTTTAACATATTCCATAAATTCCATCCAAATAGTTAATATAATTGTACATTTGTTTATATACCCACACAATATATGAAATCAATAATTAAAGATTAATACATGGCCTTTTTCATATTGCCCTTGTTATCAGCACGAGACATTGATATCGGCCTCGAGGGACGATATCAGTCGAGCGCTGATGACAAGGGCAATATGAAAAAGGCCATGTATTAATCTATTTTGCACATATTTTGCCAGGGCAGATAACATGTTATTGCCCTTCACAGGAGGGCAGATAACATGTTATTACCCTCGTAAAATTTTAATTCCCGGAGGCAAATAATACGCCGCAAATTTTGCTTTTATTACACATGCAAATTCGGCGTTATTGCAATAAAATATGTGATAATAAAGGTATAAACCAGATGCACAAATACACAAAGTCTAGCAAGGATGCATATCAACTCTTAGTCAAAGAATATTTAAAAGCTTAATAGATGATCAGTGTATGCTGTATCAACTTAAGTGGGTTGTATGGTAATATTAGATCAGGAAAATGTCAACTTATTCTATTCTCGAAAAAAATATTGGGGGTTTGATTTAAACATATTTTACTTGCCAATTAAATAAGCACAAGTTAAACAAACTAATGAAGTTTTCTCCGAATTACGATTTGCTACATTATATTTATAATTGTGACAAGATCGAAGTACATCATTTAGCCATAATTCTTAGACACGGTCCGTGGGGAAGTATAATCGAGACAAGTTCACTATGATGTGATAAGAAGGTTGCCCGTAACGAAGTGTACTCGATGCAACTTCACTATAATGTGATAAGAAGTTTGTTCGTGGCGAAGTGTACCCGATACAACTTAACTGTGATGTAATAAGAAGTTTCTCCGTGGCGACGTGTACTTGATACAACTTCACTATGGTGTGATGAGAAGTTTGTATGTGGCGAGGTGTACTCGATACAACTTCACTATGTGATAAGAAGTTTGTCTGTGGTGAGGTAGGTGGTATATAAAGTAGGTTTATGGTGTTTAACGCCACTTTCAACGATGCTTCATCTATAAAGTGGCTGTCGGTTTTATTAGTGGAGGAAACCGGAGTACCCGGAGAAAACCACCGATCTGTCGAAAGTCACAGACAAATTTATCACATAATGTTCTATCAAATACACCTCGCCATTAATGGGGTTCGAACTCACAACTTTAATGATGATAGGTATTGATTGCACATGCATTTGTAAATCCAAGTACCATACGATCACGAACACGACTCCACCTTTGGCGAAGTGTACCCGATACAATTTCACTTTAAAAGTGATAGAAAGTTTGTCCGTGGCGAAGTGTACTCGATACAACTTCACTATAATATGATAAGAAATTTGTCCATGGAGACGTGTACGCGATACAACTACTTTATGATTTGATAAGAAGTTTGTCCGTGGCGAAGTGTACACAATACAACTTCACTATAATGTGATAAAAGATTTGTTCGTGGCTAAGTGCATTCGATACGACTTCTCTATGATTTGATAAGAAGTTTGTTCGTGGCGAAGTGTACTCGATACAACGTCACTATGGTGTGATAAGAAATTTGTCCATGATGAAGTGTACGCGATAAAACTACTTTATGATTTGATAAGAAGTTTGGACGTGGCGAAGTGTACTCGATACAACGTCACTATGGTATGATAAGACATTTGTCCATGACGAAGTGTACGTGATAAAACTACTTTATGATTTGATAAGAAGTTTGGATGTGGCGAAGTGTACTCGATACAACGTCACTATGGTGTGATAAGAGATTTGTTCGTGGCGAAGTGTCCTCGATACAACTGCACTATGATGTGACAAGAAGTTTTTCCGTGGGGAAGTGTCCTCGATTCAACATCAATATTATGTGATAAGAAATTTGTCCGTGGCGAAGTGTATTCGATACAATTTCACTATGATGTGATACAAAATTTGTCCAAGGCGAAGTGTACCCGATACATTTCCACTATGGTGTGCTAAGAAGTTTGGCCGTGATTTTCAGCAGCTAAGTGGTCTCTTCCTGTAACTCTGATATCCCCCACTATTAAACTTATAATACAGTAACTGTTGAACGAAACAAATAACACACAGTACTTATAACATATACGTGATTAACAAAAGATGTAGTTTTATATTAATCACTGACGTAAAGGTAGTCTTAATAGTCATAGTCATCACTGTCATAAAAGATGTACAACAAAATGTAGTACTTATGTTAATCACTGTCAAAGTCATACCAAGAATATTGATCCACATAATGATAATCGTGACGATAGTCAATGAAAATCATCATAATCAACATAAGGACTGTTGTTCCATCAATCTTTGAAAGAGATGTATTTGTCTGCATTGCTCGGATGTATTTACAATACGTTCATTATTTTTCCTTGTTTTAGGGTCGCTATACTCCACCCACAACATTCTTAAATCATCAATTTTGCATTCGTTTTCAAAAGAATGAAAATACCCACATTCACCTTTAGGACCGAAAGATTTCGATAAAGGACGACGAGCAACTTCTTTTCCAAAGGAATCAAATTCATTTCCCAAATTTGTGAAGAATCTTAGAGTTCCAAGTGTTCCACGGCGTTTTGATATTTTCACTATGACCTCATTCTCAGCTAGTGTAAATTCGTGTCGATTTATTCTGTCAAAAGGTATAACGTCTGACGTGTTACCTATGGTAACTATATATCCACTTCTGTATGTTATCGATATCCCATTAATCAATATAATGTTTTCAGTATCTTTTGAACCGCGAGACCGACGATCACGCATGCGTGGTAAGCGCTCTTTCCGTGAATTCGAATGAGAAATATCACAGAATGTATACACTGTTATGGAACATATTATATCGTCTATTTCAATATTCGGATCAAAAAACCCGTTCAATCTATCAACATGTTTCCATAATTTAGAATATTTTCTACCACTAGAACATTCGGGTGACCTTTTGTTCTCATATACATACGAAGGTAAACTTTGAACTTTCAAAATGTTATTTATTATATAGTTATTTTTAATACGTGGACATGATTCGACAACTGCTAAAAATAATTCGGTTTGGATTTCTGAGAGTTCAATCGTTCCAAGTAAATCTGTAATTATATTTTTCGGTAAATCGTATTCGTTGATGAAGTGAGCTACAAATTTGAGCAATTCATGTTCTATGTCTTCAACGGGAACACCATAATGGCACACAGTCATATCTTTGTGTTTCAACAATGTAAGTAAACAGTGGGGTGATAGAGACATTAGGATTTGTTTGTTCCGTAGTTCGATAAAATGCTTGGAGATAAAAATACATATCGAACCAAGAAGAGAAGACAAGCTAAGGTGACAAACAAACCAAGTCAAATTTAATAGATTTTCAAAACTAATCCAATCTTTATCAGAATCCCTCAACTCCCATAGGAATGTTTCACATTCTGTTTTAATGAACCTTATATCAAAATAATCTGATGCTAATAATAGATCATACACATTAATTTTGGTAATGTTAATTTTTCCAGAATAAGAATAATCAACAATGCTTTCTAAGCACTCGCCTGTGATTATGTTCTCGTCGAATTCAATAGCTGGTTTCTCAAAGCCTCCTTCATACTTGAACAACAATGTGAAGTAATCAGACAGCATTGTTAAAATAATACGATGTGCATATATTTCTCGTAGGCCAGATCGTAAAATGACGTCACAGAAAATTCTATCCTTTCTCAGCTTGCCTAAATTTTCTGCCATTTTGCTCGTAAATTCATAATCCTCTCGGATTGGCATTTTGATCTGAATAATAAAGCAAATCTTATTTTCAAAATACGTGGTAGCATGTGCAGTAGTCATGGTTACAAACACAAATGAATAACATTGGGATGCATCAATCACCTGTACTCATGTTTGGATTAAATATGTTTAGACAAACGCGCAACAACAATTAGAGAAGACAGTACAAGTAATGACAATGGAATGATAAAAGCCCACTGCACTGGTCAGTGAACCGTAACATCAAAATGACATAAAACAGGAAAGGATCGGAACACATGAAGTTCACGAATGAAAACAGAAAATGGGGCCTGGAGCTAAGAAGGCTTGAGTATCTTATGTGACGTACATGAAATGCCTTTACCCATACCACAGTACTATCAACTCGGTTTATTGTATTTTACATTTTTAGTGCACACGTTGTATGTGAATTTAATTTTGCTTTCAGTAATATTGACGTTCTTTGAAACGATTTTGCATGAACAAAACCTGTTTATGAAAAGCATAATGCTTTCGAATGGTGAACGTACGTCACAACGAATGAATCAGACGTCATTTTGTTCTCTCGAACGTTAGGTTTTAAGAAGAAAACAAAAGACAAAAAACTTGGCATTTAACATTGTTGCAGAATTCGGTTGCGATACAGAGAGAGAAAAACAATTGAAATTATCACGCAAATACACCGGCGGTTGTTAAATTTAACGAAATTCATTTGAAATATATGAAAACGCATGAAAATACACAGGCTATTAACTGACCAAATCGAGGATATTTATATAAGGTGTAATTAATACAAGATTCATAGTCTAATAAATTCAAGAAAAAATATACATTACATGAATGTGACGATTCAATACCACGAAGTTATAGTTTTAATTTCAGCTAAAAATGTTGAAGTTTATTCTATCTTAAAAATTGTCATTTCGGAAACCTTGAAGTTTAAGCTAACACTCCTTTGTAACAAAATACAACCAGAGCATGAGGTTAAACAAGACGGTTAATTTCTCAAGACTTTCTAAATCTGAAAATGATAGGGTAGCAGATAAAGATCACCAGATTTAATTTATATTAAAAGTGAAATTAAAGACTTAGAGGGCTGAGTCTGTGTCGCTCACCTGTCATTGTGTTTTGAGGTAACTTTATACAGAACCTTTCATAGGTGCTTTCTACCAAATTTCGATTAACTTGGCCAAAGGGAATTAGAGAAGATTCTTTTTTAATTGGTCAATCACAAATAAGACCTGCCTATGACGGCCTTATTAGTTGTATGATTGGCTTGAACTATGAAAATTGTGTGCAGGCTCTCCCATCCATCATTCATACAAACTAACAATTCATTGTGCCTCCTAGTTTCAGAGATTATTTTGTTTTCAATTTCAGCCAATCAGAACCAAGAATTGCCTATGTTTGGTAACGGATCAGCACGAAATGCGAAATCTTAATAGAGAATCGTCCTTAGATGCTTCCTACAAAGTTCCGGTTCATTTGGCGAAGCGATTTCATAGGAGAAGAATTTTTAGAAATTGACCAACTAGAAACAAGAATTTCCTATATGGCGACCATGTTTCAGAGGAGAAGATTAATATGTGAAAAGTTAAAAGACGACAGGCGACGGACGCTAAGTGATGACAAAAGCTCACAAAGAGGATACAATAGAAATCGCCCATTATGAATAACACAGGAGAATGCAGGAAGATGTCACTAGCAAAATGTCATTCTCATTTGTCCTTCTGACAAGAGATCCAAGCAAGAGCAGCTGGATGTGAGGAATAAATTTAGTCTTACTTTTGGGGATTTTCTTTACTCCAAATTTAATTCGTATTTAAGATGAGAGATTTGGGTCCATAAAAGTAGTTTTGCTGAAGTGCCTGTACCAAGCCAGGAAAGTGAGCCGTCATTTTTGTGATAGGGGTATGGACTTTGCATCTGTTTCATCAATTGTTTCAATTGAATTTTGGAATTGTTCCGACAGTATGGTAACTTTACTAGGTTAATTGTTATTAATTTAATAGAAATACAATGATGTATTTCAAATAAATTGATACACTGAATATTGTGATCCCTTTGTAATATGATAAAGTGATATATAATAGATTCGACAACGCTATGTATATTCTGACTTTGAATCGGGTTTATTTATTCAAACCAGAAAAAATGATAATTTAAATGTAAATATTTAAACTTCACCTATATACGTTTATCTTTTTTTCATAATACATTGTACATCAATATATACGAGTATAAACAAAATACATCAAATACACAAAAACAAAGAAAATCAAATACAATTGAACAAGGAAAACAGTATATTTGTATTATTATTGATTGTAGTTTAGCGTCAAGTATGTAGAATTTAAGGGTTTATATTCACGACGAGGTGAAATGTGGACCATTTGTACTGATGTTTTGAGTACCACAAGTAAAATGGGAGGGTATACATTGCCTTACATCTGACCATCAGAGATTACTACTAACAAATTATTATTTCTTATGGGCTGCTGTTAGTTGTCTTTTATATGAAGATTTACATACACGAGGCACTTATTTACGTCTTCTCCTAAGGGCCAGAAAGTCATATGAGTCCTCCCACAGCAGATAAATTATATGTCCAATTTCTCAGTGGTTCTCTAATTTCTGTTATCTCAATTTACAGAGATATATGGCTATCAAGGTATAATTGATGATTATCAAGATGTTAATATTCTGGAGTAAAATGATTGATTGTTGTTTAGCACCAAGTGAACCTATTTTAGCTATAACAAGGCGAGGAAATGTGCTATGACGACGACGTGGAAAAAACCAGCACGGACAGAGTGACTTGCCCATTAAAACGATGATCCATAGACATACATGTCGTTCTTCTATGGACATGATATTCTTATTCAAAACCAATCAGTATTAGGTAGTACTCTCCAATTCCGTGAGATTAGTGATGAAGGAGCAAATATTTTTGGTCGACTCGACTTGGCATCAAATTCACGATCTATAGCACGCAATGCGAGCATTCCACAACAGAGACGGTTTACTGCCTCGATGATACACTGATATATATTTCATATTTAAATATTTGTTTACTGAAATACGATATTTTGAAGTGAAAACAAATAATTTTAATTATTATATAGATATCGATGAAATACCGTGATTTCCGAGTTAAATAAAAACGATAATTTCACTAGTGAAATTACCATTTTTATTTTCACTCTTGCTATTTTCCCCGCCATTTTTCGAGCCGGAACTATTTTTTTTTAGAATATTATATGGAGTGATGTCCCTTTGCTTCATTTCATTGACAGATTGTTAGTTTCATTTATGATAAAGGAAATATTAAAAAAATAAACAAAAGGATATTTTAATCTAGTATTTCATTGCGATACAATAAAAAGCACGTAAATTTAAATACTTTTAATGGCAGAATTATGCCCTAAAAACATGTGGTCTCGGTAGAAAGAATCTTTCCAACAGTAGGATAAAACTTTAACCACCTCCAAAAGATCGTCTGCTATAAATTAACTCCAAATAACAGTGTTCGTTCTATTGCTTCTTGTGAAATGAATCCAAATTTTTCACAGCTTTCGTCAACCACAAGTACTAGTTCAATGACATCTGACACTAAGATGTCATCTCGTTTTTTATGGGAACACTTACATTTACGGAGGAACTTTTAATTTTAACAATCCTATGTCTAGTCAGAAAAGACAAAGTGGTGATTCCGGACTACAAATAGCAAAAACTAAATATAAAAGAATTCTACCTTTATCGTTTAGTGGTTCCGATTCTGAGTGAACTTTAGTCCAGTGTCCTTCCGTTATAATCCGTTTGAATTACACATTTATCGTTTGAACCGTTACGTTTGGACCCACATTTAACGATTTACATTTCCTAGCTGTTATATTGTTAAATTACTTGTTATCTAATTATATAATCCATCGAATTTGAAATAGTTTTGGTTTTGTTAACGGCCAAATACTGGTATGCATCCGACTTCTTTCACAACAAATGACAAAACATTCTTCCCACAAGAGTACAAATGAAATGTACATATAGTAAAAATATGAAACATACATCAAGTGTCAATAAATAAAATTGTGTCTTTCAAGGTCGAGTGCATACTATGGTCACAAAGTTTACAAGTAACCAACATGGAAATTATATTCATAATCGAAATATGTGCACATTAATTTATTTATTTACAAAATTGAAAGCATTAGACAAACTTTTCAGTCAACGAGTAGCCAAGGACACATTTGTATATTAATGCGCAATAAAGAAATAAACACATGCAATGCAGATGAAAGAAAATATCAAATTTATTGACTCAAAACAGTCTATATAATAAACAGTATAACTAACTTCGATGTCCGATTACCAAAAAATATGTCACTCATGACCGGACAACACTGATAATTCACTCATGCGCTTCAACTCTGTTCTCTTCGCTGAGGAGGGAGTACAGCAAACTGAGAAACAGTTGAAAATAGGTTAGTCAAGAGACTTCAGAGTAGGCATTGTTTGAAAACTAATAAGCTAATAGGGGTAAGAACAATAATAAGCCACGGAAGAATGATATACAATGTTAACGCCTAGCACAAAGTACTTACAAGTAACTGACGTCTCCTGTTAGCAACGTAATGTAGAACACTGGTCTAATTTCTACTTTGTTTTTATTTATTGCAATATACGGGGCACAATAAGGGGGCTCTCGTCACGAATTAAAATATATATTTGTTATGTCAACAGCAAAGTATAAGGTTTTCTCTTTCATTACATATTTTATATTAAAAATCATTTGTTTTATCTAATGGAGTCTACGAATGTTTTACAACAATAATTTTCCAAGTTTAATGACATTTTTCCCTCTTCTATAAATCCAATTGCTTTTATCTACAGGTTGATTTCCCAATAATCGCCTATGATATATCTGCTATATTTATATTATTATCTAATTTTGTCTTTATTTGTTTTGATACACACTTATTATCAATGAAAATCTAATACAAAAGATGTATACAAGCAAAATAAAATGTATTGCAGTAAAAGTCTTGTGAGAAATTTTGCAGACATTGAACATATTTCCTTAATTCTATCTATTGTTTAATAAATGCAAAGTTCAAAAATTCAGTGCCAGGCGAGTAAAACCAGAAAAAGACAATTGATTTGATCAAGGCAGTGCTAAAGTGCGGCCACACGCTACGATTTTCCGTCTGATTTTTCTTTTCGACACGGTTTCTAACAAAAATCGGAAAGTCGCTTGAAAATCGGTTGTCATTCTATTTTCATTCGACAGTCTGAGAAGGATTTTTTCCTCCGTGAACTGTGAACAAATATTGATTCGACTTTCTAGGAAGGGTTTTTCAGCTAAATTTGACATGTGAAAAGTAGATATATTTGCTTAGAAATAATTGTAAGCATCAGTGAAAATCTGTTTATTATCAATTTGAATTTGTACACTTTATCCCTCTAATGTTCTGATACGCCAGGTAACTATAGGACTACAATATATGCTTGCTTACACTGTATTTAAAAAATCAGTTCTGAACCAACAAACGCAGAACATAAATACTCCAGATGCATTAAGAAAATTACATCAATTAACTGCTAACCCTTCCGGAACATCTCAGTTCACTTCCGGTTTTTAGTTGGGTTCGTGTTACCCGATCTTTAGTTTTATGCGTATGTTTTGTAGATCATTTTTTTGTACTTTTTCTTTTGGCCATTGTGTTGTCTGTTCTTCATCGATATACGGATTCTGAATACCCCTTTGGTATCTTCAAACTCTTCTTAACAAGTTTTCATTCTAATGATTTGTTGCGTACATGAATGATTTATTACTCGGTTTTATCAATGTTCGCATTAACATAATAGTTTTTATTCGAATAATTTAATTGATGCTCTATTCAACTAACCCCAGGTTCTCCTCCCGCAGACAAAGTTTACCTTGACAGACTTTGGGTATAATGTTTAGGCTCTTTGGATTTCTTGCACCCACATTTTATTTTTAAATTATTTGATTTTCAGTCTTTCGACTTTGAACGTACATGATACAAGTTGTTCCAGAAACGTGTCGTGTGTATTAATCTATAATCAAACATTCAATGGCTGTAGCTAAACATTAAAATTACAAAAGCGATGTTAATCTACTGTTTTGCTTATACGACTTTCATGTTTCATATTTAAGTAATAATTTTTTGATTACAATAACGAAAAATCCAAATATCTTTTAAACTATAGATTTTTTAAACAGCAAAATAAACGAGAGTTTTATTTAGAATTAGGAGTGTTAGCTAAAAATGTTATATAGTAATGCTTCTTACTATTTTGGCTGTGGCTGCCCTCAGATGAAATTTTGTATTTTGGTCCTATTTTGTTGTCATTTTTCGGGTGGGAGTAGATGTACTTGATAGAAGAGCCATCCGTACGTCAGGTATCTTACCTGTAGAATCTTTCTCTCAGCCACGTGTACTTTAGACGAACCTAACAAGCATTTCCCTAATAAATTATTGTTATATTTTGCATTTTTTTGTAAAATGGGTAAAAAGTCTGACTTATCTGCGGAATGCCAAAATTTTGTAAAAAAGTGATTTGCCTTTTTTAGTAAGGAAAAGGCAACGAAGAAACCAATTATCTCATTTGATAGGGTATATCGAAGGACATCTACAGCTTTGGGTGTGCTTTTCACTTCAGTGCACCGTATTATGAATGGTAAGAATCCCTGGAAGTCAAAAATAGACCCAAAGAAAGAGCTAAAATTTTGGACGACTTTGATCATTATGTTATTAAAAGAACAATCCACGGTTTATATTCACGGAAAATTGCTCTGGCCGTCTCAATAATACATAAGGAAATGAAAGATTCTATTAAAATATCAAAGTCTAAAATTACTCTAACTCTCATTGATCTTGGATATACATATATTTATTGAAGTTAACGAGCACATCGAGTGGACCCGTTTCCACGTGTTAATGTTTACTATTAACATGTGTGTTTGTTTAAATGAAGCACATGGTTTTTGTTTATGTAAAAATGATTGGTTGATATGAAGCCGCAATGCGGTTTTTAAGAGGAGTTTAGCTTATGAAAAGCGTGTTCTTCGTGCTTATTAAGTATTACAGTTTTGAGTTTAAGAATTTCAAGTTATTCGAAGTTTGCCTAGACAGACGGTAGCAGCATTTTGTAACGGGTAAACACCAAAGTTATGTCCGACACGGAAAATTTACTAGAATCTGACCATGAAGGATCTTCTGGAGTTGTTCAACAAAAGCCTAGGCCTCATGCAGTTAAGTCTTACAGTGTGCATATGTCTATTCAGAATAATCCAGATTTGGTGGATACTTTTGATTTGTTTAAAACCTATTTTGATGGAAAATATCTACATTGCAAAAGGATTTATCCGTCGGGAATGATAATTTCGCAAAGAAAATCAAACAGGAAGTTTCCGTTAAATTTAAAGGAGAGGGCAATCAAATTCAATTTAATTTCAATGCAGATATTATTGCCGATCTTGTTAAATTGCAACAACGCATTCCTGATGAGGATTGTGCTAGTAGTAAGCTTATTTCATGAGTTATTTTTAAGCTTAAGAAACGCAATAAGCTCATACGCATTGCAGACAAATCTCCAGCAGGATGGAAAACAGTGCGCGAGTACGAGAGCGACGATCTTGCTTCTAATTCTGAGGATGAAAAACGTATTCGTTCCGCTGAAACCAGAGCTCTTCGTTCCATCAATAAAGATAAAAAGAGGCCACATCCGTACAAGTCCGCTTCAACTGCCGCTCCTTCTGCTACAGTTACTGCTCCTAATCAACAACCAGTTCGTCAAATCAACTATAGTCAGCCGCCCTTTCGGAGCAACAGACGGAGGGAACCTTCAGCCTACGATACCTGCTATCACTGTTACCAGAACGGACATTGGAGGTCCGAATGTCCCCTTCTCAGCACAAAATCAGGCATCAACGCATCAGGATCGAAGCAGTGAGATCAATGATAAGTATTTTTTACTTGATTATGCAAATCTGAATTTTCAATGTGAAATGTTTCTTTCGCATGCTAGATATTTTGATCAAATTGATGCAAGTTTTATTACCAAAGGTGTAAAAAATAGTTTAAGAAAACATGTTCAATTTTGGAAACATATCGGCGCTAATCAATATGTAATTGATATAATTAAAAAGGGTTATGTCATCCCATTTTTACAAAATCCACTTTCTATGTCGTTTAGAAACAATAAATCTGCGTTTTTACATTCAGAATTTGTAGACGGAGCTTTAAAGGATTTATTAGATACAGGTTGTATTATTAAAACACCTTTTCAGCCGTTTGTCGTGAATCCGTTGAGTGTCGCAGTGCAAAGTTCAGGTAAAAAGCGTTTAATTTTGGATATTAGTGAATTAAATTTATTTATAAAAAAGGACAAAGTAAAATTTGAAGATTGGCGAGTTGCTTTAAATTATTTTTCTAGAGATTGTTATCTGTATAAATTTGATTTAAAGTCTGGATATTTTCATTTTGATGTTTGTGTACAACAACAGACTTATCTAGGTTTTTGCTGGAAAAATGTGTTTTACAGTTTTAGCTTTCGGTCTAACATCGGCACCTTATGTTTTTACTAAATGTTTAAGGCCTATGGTAAAATATTGGCGAGAAAACGGCGTTGATATAGTTCTTTATTTAGATGATGGCTTAGGCATGGGCAGGAATTTAGGCGATGCCATATATTATTCGTCTTTCGTGAAAAAGACGCTATTAGATGCTTGATTTTTGATAAATATGGAAAAGTAAATTTTTGCTCCAGTGCAATCATTAGAATGGCTAGGTTTGTTATGGGATTCAGTGAAATTTACTTTAAGCATTCCTAAGAGAAGAATTGATAATGCCATTAATTCTATAAATATGATCATAAGCAATTTCCCAGTGTTTACAGCACGTTCTTTAGCGCGGGCTACAGGTAAGATTTTGTCCATGTCGCCAGTCATGGGTAACATAACATCTTTAATGACCCGTTATTTGTACAAGGAAATTGAAGGTCGTATTAGATGGGATTTAAATTTACAGTTAGAATTTCCTTATTTGGTACACAAAGAACTATTATTTTGGTCAAACAATATAGCCAATCTCAATGAAAAGATTATTGCAGACTATTCTTTACCACATGTGTTGGTTTTCTCGGATGCTAGCAATGTAAGTGCTGGCGGATATTTCGTCCGGAATTCACTAGGGGCAAATGAAAATATTTTTCATCAAATGTGGACATCAGAAGAAATTTTGATGAGTTCAACATGGAGAGAGCTAAAGGAAATATTATTAGCATTGGTTTCCTTCAATAATCACTTGTCTAACAATTGTGTAAAATGGCATACAGATAATAAAAACTGTGTATCAATAGTACAAAAGGGTAGTACAAAATTACCTTTACAAGTCTTAGCTATTGAAATTTTTAAATTATGCTCTGAACATAATATTTCTTTAGATATTGTTTGGATTCCTAGATCGGACAATACTAAAGCAGATTACATCTCCAAAATAGTTGATATTGATGATTGGAGCACTAGTAAAGAATTTTTTGACTTTTTGGATGATATGTGGGCCCTCATACTGTAGATAGGTTTGCCAGTAATTTGAACAAGAAAGTTTCCAGATTTAATGCAAAATTTAGGAATCCTGGAGTTGAGGCTGTGGATGCTTTTTCTCAAAATTGGAGAAATGACACAAACTGGATAGTTCCACCAATATTTCTAGTTTGTAAAGCTATTAAACATTTAGTTCATTGTAGAGCAAAGGGTACTTTGATAGTACCAAGATGGCCTTCATCACCTTTCTGGACTATGATTTTTGAGAAGGGTTATCTTTTCAAACCGTATGTTATTGAAGTTTTAGACTTTAAATCTGGTCAGAATTTCTTTGTTCATGGAATGAATACGAACTCTTTGTTCGGGTCTTCTGAATTTAATTCAGACATTTTAGCAGTTAGATTGAATGATGAATTCATATATGATGACGTGGCTTAAGTGTTTAGCGAGGTCATGCAATTTGACAAGGCCAAGTATTGGCATGGTTCAAGTTTTTAGACGAGGCCGGTTTATATTTATATAAATATAAACCTGGCAAGGCCTTGTATATATGTGTTATATATATTTAAATAGAATATTTTTTATTATTTTCTTTTTATTTCGTGTGTACGTTTTTCAGATGTATTTTCCTGTGGAATTTGGTCTCTCATGCCTACACCTGTGGATCCAGATCTCTCATCTTTATCTAAGCAGTTGCCTGAATTTTGTTTACGTTCCAGAGCCACCAACACGAAAAGGAAGTATTCGTACGCTTTTGACAATTTCTGTAAGTGGTGTAATAGTTATAAGAATGTTAAACCTTTACCAGCCTTAGATTATTATGTATCTTTATATTTAGTTCATTTGTCAAAAAAGTTCAAATCCTATGCTAAGGTGGAAGAAGCTTTTTATGCGATTAGTTGGGCGCATAAGTTAGCTGGATATTCTGATCCATGCAAATCTGATTTATGTATCTCTGTAAGAGAGGGAGCTCATAGAACGATTGGGCACACAATTTTTAACAAGAAGGAACCTATTACTCCTGAGATTTTGAATAAGATTGTGGCAAAATATGGCCAAGATTATTCTAATCTTAGTGAAATTAGAATTTGTTGTATGTGTTTGTTAAGTTACGCTGGTTTCTTACGTTTTTCCGAACTAGCTAATTTAAGAAGATCTGATTTAGAATTTTGTAATTCTCATGTTTCTTTATTTATACAGAAAAGTAAGACGGATCGCTATAGAGAAGGTAAACATGTTCTAATAGCCAGGACTAGTAATAATACATGTCCCGTTAATATGCTAGGAAAATACTTATCGTTGTCAAGTATTCATATCAGTTCTTCAGAATTTATATTTAGATCGCTATGTTTTTGTAAAAAATCAAATTCCTACAAATTGAGAGGTGTTAATCCTCTATCGTATACCAGAGCAAGTGAAATTTTATTGTCGGCTTTGGAGTCCGTTGGTTTAGATAAATCTAAATTCGGATTGCATAGTCTGAGATAAGGAGGGGCGACCGCCGCTGCTTCAGCAGGTATTCAAGATAGATTATTCAAGAAACATGGTCGTTGGTCTTCTGATACCGCTAAAGACGGATATGTTCGAGAAAATGTTAAAGAAAAATTATCAGTTTCCAAAAATTTAGGTATATAATCTTTTATATTTCACAACCTTATTGCTTTCTTTGTCTTTTCGAAAGGCTGCTACACCTGTAGGCATTTATCCTATTGATGTGTTGAGTTTCATTCGATAAATAATTTATATTCGGTTGAGCCTGGCGAATTGGAATATAACTATGAAACATTAGGTGATAATCGAAGAGTTCTGTACGATCAAGTGTCTATTATCAATGATATGTGTAATTATCTGAGAAAGATCAAATCTTTTAGGGAAGCAGGGTATGATATCGTGTACATGGATGACACATGGGTTAACCAAAATCACTGCACATATTATATGTGGCGTCCGAATGATGGGTCTGATGCCCCAAAAATACCCTCGGGTAAAGACAAACGTTTGATTGTTTTCATGCAGGTACGTGAAGTGAGGGTTTGATTGACGACTGCGATTTAGTGTTTCTGGCCAAATCAAAGGATGGTGATTATCATCAGGAGATGAATAATGTTGTCTTTCTTGAGTGGTTTGAAAAACAATTAATGCCTGCTCTGAAAAATTCTAGCTTGGTTGTGTTAGATAATGCAAGTTATCATAATGTTAAAACAGAAGATACGGTGTGCCCAAATTTTAGTCTGAAAAAACCTATTCTCCAAAACTATCTTACACAACACAACATTCCTTTTTCTGCTACTGATACCAAAAAAGTATTATATGAAAAAA